>PVIA01001754.1:0-251841 GCA_004024845.1 Tonatia bakeri
TGCCCCCACCCACTATCCTGGCAGGATATCAAAGATTTATACTCTAGAAAAACAAAAATGTGAGAGGCTTTGGATCTAAGGATACACACCAGCAGAGTATGGGATAAGGCTAGAATGAAAGTATGTATATTAAAGGGTGAGACTTTCTAGTCCACTTCACTCAGTCACTTCCCAGGACAGACAACCAGGCTTACCATATATATTAATATCCAGGAAATTAAAAAAGAAGAATTTTGTACAGTAACAATTGAGGTCTCCCAATGAAATCCCTATCTGGCCTACCCACTGAAAAGTATACTAGTCAACAAACCCTTACAAATGCACACAGAATTTCTAGTAGCATTTGGGAGATTCGGAAAGACAAGAATCACCAAACATTTGAGAATCATCTCTAATATAAAAGAGAGAAGCCAGGATCGAACAAATAAGAAAAAAAAGAACTTTTCCCTGGCTGGTGTGGCTCAGTGGATGGAGTGCTGGCCTGCAAATCAGAGGGTCGCAGGTTTGATTCGCAGTCAGGGCACATGCCTGGGTTGTGGGCCAGGTCCCCAGTCGGGGGGCTGAAGAGGCAACCACACATTGATGTTTCTCTCCCTCTCTTTCTCCCTCCCTTCCTCTCTAAAAATAAATAAATAAAATCTTTAAAAAGAAAAAAAAGAACTTAGAAGAAATAGATACAAAACAATGTGGGAAGCAAAAATGAATTTCAAAAAAGAGCACAATTAATATCTTTATGAGAAAAGAGAAGATATTGTATAGATGAGACATGAACAGGCGGCTATGAAAAAGAACAAGTGTGAGTATTAAAATATAAGAGCTGAAGCAAAAAAATTAGTAATTGGGGTATATGATTAAGCTGAAAATATCTCCCAGAATGTAGAAGAAAAAGCAAAGAGATGAAGAGGAGAAAAGCAAATTAGAGGATCAAGCCAGGATATAAAATATCCCACTAAATAGGATTTCCAGAAGGAGAGAACAGAAAATGGAAGGGGAAACTATCCAGGATCTAATTCAAAAATATTTCCAACTACTGAAGGAACATGTAGTTCTATTTTGAAGGGAACTACGCAGCATAATGGATGGCAAAACAAACACATCAAAGTACTTCAGCCTGAAATATCAGTACCTTAAGGATAAACATAATTATTTAAAAGCTTTGAGAAACAAACAAAAAAACCCGTCACCTAAAAAGGAATAGTAATCAATGACATCAGAATTCTTAACAGCAGCAGGAGAAACTAGAAGATAATAGCTTCCAAATTCTGAAGGAAAATTATTTGCAACCCAGAATTCCATATCCTGTCAACTGGTCAAGTGCAAGGGTCAAGTAAGGATATTTTCAGACATTAGAGTTCTCAAAAATGACACTTCCCTTGCAGCCTCACTGAGGAAGCTGTTAGAGGATATATGACACCACAATGAGGGTAAACTAAGAAAGGAGAAGAGATAGGAACCAGGAAGTGAGTTCCAACACAGGAGAGAGGTGGAGGGAATCCCCAGGCCCATGGTAGGAAGAAGTCCAAGTATTATAGCAGTGCAACAGATTTAGAGAACAATGGGCTAGGTTCAGCAGAAAAATGAAGGGCTTTTAGAAGGATGTTTCCAAGTGAAAAAAAAACTGGGGTAGCAAAACTTACATCTGACAAAATAGACTTCAAAACAAAGACTGTAAGAAGAGACAAAGAAGGTCACTACAGAACACTAAAGGGATCTATCCAATAAGAGGATATAACTCTCATAAACATATATGCACCAGATATAGGAGCACCTAAATATATAAAGAAAATCTTGGTGGACTTTAAGGAAGAGAACAACAGCAGTACAGTCATTGGAGGGGATTTTAACACCCCACTGTCACCAGTGGATACATCAGAGAAGAAATCAACAAGGAAACAGCAACCATAAATGACACACAACATCGAATAGATTTAATTGATATTTAAGAACATTTTATCCTGAAGCAGCAGAATATACATTTTTCTCAAGTGCATATGGATTGTTCTCAAAGATAGACCACATGTTAGGAGAAAAACAAGCCTTAACAAATTCAAGAAAATTGAAATCATATCAAGCATTTTCTCAGATCACAATGTCATCAAACTAGAAGTTGGCCTCAATAAAAATCTCAAAAACATTCAAATACATGGAGGCTAAATAGCATGTTGTTAAATAGTGAATGAATTATCAATAGGATCAAGGAAGAAAGCAAAATGTACCTGGAAACAAATGAAAATGAACACACAACAACCCAAAACCTATGGGACACAGCAAAAACAGCCCCGAGAGGGAAGTTCAGAGCATTACAGGTCTACATCAAGAAGACAGAAAAATCTCATATAAACAATCTAACCCTATACCTAAAAGAATCAGGAAAACAACAACAAATAAAACCCAGAGTAGAAGGAAAGAAATAATCAAGATCAGAGCAGAAATAAATGACATAAAGACTAAAAATCCAAAAGATCAATGAATCCACAAGCGCTGGTTCTTTGAAAAATAAGCAAAATTAATGAAACTTTAACCAGACTCATCAAGAAGAAAAAAAAAGAGAGGACCCAAATAAATAAAATCAAAAATGAAAGAGGAGAAGTAACAACTGATACCACAGAAATACAAAGGATTATAAGGAAATACTATGAACAACTATATGCCAGGATATTGTACAACCTGGGATAAATTTCTAGAAACATACAATCTTCGAAAACCAAATCAGGAAGAAGCAGAAAGCCTGAATAGACCAATAACAACCAGTGAAATTGAAGCACTAATCAAGAAACTCCCAGCAAACAAAGTCCTGGACCAGATGACTTCACAGGCAAATCTTATCAATCATTCAAAGAACTAATGTGTATCCTTCTCAATATATTCCCAGAAATTCAAGAAAAGGGAAGACTTCCAAGCTCTTTTTATGAGGCCAGTATTATCCTAATTCCAAAACCAGATAAAGACACAGCAAAGAAAGAAAATTGTAGGCCAATATCCCTGGTGAACATAGATGCTAAAATCGTCAACAAAATATTAGCTAACTGGATCCAGCAATACATTAAAAGATCATACATCATGACCAAGTGAGATTTATCCAGGGGAAGCAAGATTGGTACAGTGTTCACAAAACAATAAATGTGATATATCAGATAAACAAAATGAAAGATAAAAATCACATGATCATATTAATAGATGCAGAAAAAGCATTTGGTAAAATCAAGTCCCCATTTATGGTAAAAACTCTCAGCAAAGTGGGAATAGAGGGATCATACCTCAACATAACAAAGGCTATATACAAAAAACCCACAGCCAACATTATACTTAATGGACAAAAACTAAAAGTGTTTCCCTTTAGATCAGGAACAAGACAGGGATATCTGCTTTCACCACTCTTATTCAATATAGTACTGGAGGTCCTAGCCACAGCAATCAGACAAAAAGAAGACATAAAGGCATCCAAATTGGAAAGGAGAAAGTAAAACTCATTATTTGCAGACAACATGATATTATACATAGAAAACCCTATAGGCTCCACCAAAAAACTACTAGACCTAATGAGTTGAATTTGGCAAAGTAATGGGATACAAAATCATTACTTAGAAATCAATGACATTTTTATACACCAATAATGAACTATCAAAAAGAAAAACTAAGAAAACAATTCCATTTACTATTGCAACAAAAAATAAGGTACCTAGGAGTAAATTTAATCAAGGGGGAAAGGGCCTGTACTCAGAAAACTATAGGACACTGAAGAAAGAAACAGAGGAAAATACAAACAAGTGGAAGTATACACCATGTTCATGAATTAGAAGAATTAACATCATTAAAATGTCCATACAACCCAAAGCAATCTTTAGATTCAACACAATTTCTATTAAAATACCAATGGCATAGTTCACAGATCTAACACAAATATTCCAAAAATTTATAGGGAACCAAAACAGCAGCAACAACAACAACCCTGAATAGCTTTGGCAATCTTGAGAAAGAAGAACACATGTGGACGTATTACAGTACCTGATTTCAAACTATACTATAAGGCCACTGTAATCTAAACAGTCTGGCACTGGCATAACAACAGACACATAGATTAATGGAAAAGAATAGAGAACCCAGAAATAAACCCACGCCTTTATGGTCAATGGAGTAAAGACAGTATCTTCAATAAATGGTGTTGGGAGAACTGGACTGGTACATGCAAAAGAAATTAAACTAGACCACCAATTTACACTATACACCAGAATAAACTCAAAACAGATAAATGACTGAAATATAAGTCCCAATACCATAAAAGTCCTAGAGGAAAACATAGGCAGTAAAATTTCAGATATCTTGCATAACACTGTTTTTGCTGATGTATCTCCTAGAGCAAGGGAAATAAAGGAAAAAAACAAATGGGACTACATCAAATTCAAAGTCTTCTGCATGGCTAAAGAAACCATCATCAAAATGAAAACAGAACCGACTGCATGGGAGAACATACTTGCCAATGATACATCAGACAAGAGTTTAATTTCCAAAATATACAAAGAACTTATATTACTCAACACCAGGAAGAAAAACAACCCAATTAAAAAATGGGACCAGGACCTGAATAGACACTTCTCCAAGGAGGACATGGAGATGGCCCATTGACATATGAAAAGATGCTCAACATCGCTAGCCACGAGGTGCACATTAAAGCCACAATGAGATATCACTTCACATCTGTCAGAATGGCCATCAGTAATCACTAAACAACAAGTGCTGGCAAGGATGTGGAGGAAAGGGAACCCTAGTGCACTGTTTGATGGGAATGCAGACTGGTGCAGCCACTGTGGAAAACAGTATGGAGTTTCCTGAAAAACTTAAAAATGAAACTGCCTTCTGACCAGGGATCCCACTTCTGGGAATTTCTCCTAAGAATCCCTGAAACACAAACTCAAAAAATATATGCACCCCTACATTCATAGCGGCATTATTTTCAATAGCCAAGATTTGGAAACAGCTTAAGTGTGCCTCAGTAGATGAGTGGATAAAAAACCTGTGGTACATTTATACAGTGTAATACTATGCAGCAGTAAAAAAGAAGGAATTCTTACTTTTTGCAACAGCATGGATGGAACCGGAGACTGTTATGCTAAGTGAAATAAGCCAGTTAGTGAAAGACAAATGCCATATGATCTCACTTATAACTGGAATCTAATGAACATAATAAACTAACAAGCAAAATGGAACCAGAGGCACAGACATGTGGAACAGACTGACATCTGCATGAGAGGAGGAAGGAGGTGGGGACTGGTTGAAAGAAGGGGAAGGGAATAGTCAAAGAACATGTATGAATGACCCATCACAGACAACAGAGTGGGGTTGACTGTGGGAGTGGTGGGAGCGCTGGGTGGAGGGGTGCAAAGGAGGAAGAATGGAGACAACTGTAATAGCATAAACAGTAAAGTACTTTTTAAAAAGAAGTATATCACCAAGAACAAAGAGAGGCTGATGGAGGGAGTGCTTGGACATGTTAAACACATATTCAAAGCTTCTGTTAGTGGTATTGGTGAAAAATTAGTAATCAATACCTAGACAACTAAGCAGCTAAATAATGAGACAATAATTAACTCTGGAAGGAATCTGAGCAAGAAAGAAATTGTAATCACAGTATACTACATAGCCCAGGTGTGCATAATATTTGTATATATATAATCATAGAAAGAAAAATATATGCATATATTTAAAAATTGTGATAGAAATATAATGGGGCAGGAAAAACATCTGTTGGGAGTTTCAATAGGAAACTAAATCCTCATCTTCTGTTCTGTGAAGTCAGTAGGTAATGACTTCAACATTAAAAATTGTGAGATAGCTATGACATGATATTATTTAGGAATTCAGAGAAAAATATTAGGAGACACAGCTTAAAAACCTGAAAATGGTTGTTTCTGGGAGACAGGATTGGAAGTGTGAAGGAGTGCTTTTTTTCATGATAATTTGATAGCATTGTTTTAGTAGTTTTAACTGTGTTTACTATATTACTTTAATTTTAAGAAATGATTTAAATTAATGGAAAGGAGCTGTGGCTGGTGTAGCTCAGTGGATTGAGCACAGGCCTGTGAACCAAAGGGTCACCAGTTCAATTCCCAGTCAGGGCACATGCCTGGGTTGCAGGCCAGGTCCCCAGTTAGGGGACATGCAAGAGGCAACCACACATTGATGTTTCTCTCCCTCTCTTTCTCCTTCCTTTCCCCTCTCTCTAAAAATAAATAAATAAAATCTTTAATAAAATCGTGGAAATGAGTAAATTATAAAACAAAAACCTGATAGAGAGGGTGGCAAAGAAAAGGATAAAGAGCAAGGCTGAAAAAGAAAAACCTGGAAATTATAAGTAAAAATGAACAACAAACTACAAACTTTGAGATCTTTTTAAGATTATGAGAAATAAAAGAATAAAGACAAAGCAGATTCTAGCTTAAACTTTAATAACATGTGCCTGGCATGCTTCCGTTTATTCTTCAAGTCTGAATAAAAGGTTCATTTCTCCGTGAACCCACAAAATCCCAGAGACAAGCTTACTTATACATCTGTGCACCCATTGCATGTGTATGTGCATTCATTGAACACGCAAACATTTTTTTTAAAATAGATGCTCACAAGGAGAATAAAGCAGGGTAAATGGATACTTTCTGAAGGAGAGATGCTATATCTTTAAGGGGGTAATATACAAGCAGAACTGAAGTGAGAGAACATTCCTGGCAGAGGGAATAGGAAGTGCAAAGACCCTGTGGCAAGGAACATTCTGGGATCCTTGGAGAAACCATACAAAAGTCAGGAGGCATTGCTGGAGCTTAGTGAGCAAAGACAGATGTAGAAAGCAAAGTTGGAGGGGTCAGTTCACGGGAGTCTTTGTAGGCTGTGGTAAGGATTTTGGATTGTTCTCTAAGTGTGATAAAAAGCCATTCGGGAATTTTGGAAAAGGGAGTGACACGATCTAACTTATTTTTAGCGTACAACTGATTGCTGTGTGGAAAATGGGTTGGGGGGGGGGGCAAAAATAAAGATGAGGAGACGTATTACAAGACTCTTGAAAAGGTCTTGAAAAACACTGATGGTCATAGTGGTGAAGCAGGAGAGAGTGGCCCAATTTGGAATACACTTTCAAGGCAGAGATAATGGAAATTGCTGATGGGCTGGACAAGGGAAAAGCACAAAAGGAGTCAAGGATAACTCCAAAGTTTGGAATCTCAGAAACTGAGTCACATAGCCGTTTACTGAAACGGGAAACACTAGTAAAGGAATAGAAGTGGGGAGAATATCAAGAATTTGAGTTGGAACATGTTAATGTTAATATGCCTATTACCTGTCCAAACTTAGGTGTTGAATGGGTAGGGGGAGGCTGAATGGAGACACTGATTT
The DNA here is from genome assembly GCA_004024845.1 of Tonatia bakeri. Classification (NCBI taxonomy): domain Eukaryota; kingdom Metazoa; phylum Chordata; class Mammalia; order Chiroptera; family Phyllostomidae; genus Tonatia; species Tonatia bakeri. The sequence goes on from PVIA01001754.1 coordinate 7,378, forward strand.
TGGAGACATCCACTTGTAGCTGATATTTAAGCCTTGGGACTGAATGAGATCTCCCAGGGAACGAGACAGTAGAGAAGAGTTGAGAACAGGCATTCTGACTTTTCGAGGCTGGGAGAAGGAGAAGCCAGCAATGGTGACAGAGAAGGAACATCTGTCGAGGTAGGAGGAAACCTGGAGGAGAATACTAGCAAGGGCCCTAGAGAAAGAAAGTATTTTTAAGAGGGAGCATGAGACTTATACAGGGCCACAATCCTTTCTACAAAAACTTTGGCTTCATATAGGTTTGGCCATTCAAATTATATTGAATTTTAGAAAGTCAGTAAAGTGCATATGGCCCAGAGATCTAGGGCAGCCCCTTCCAGGCAGCCGCATTGGTATTTCTGAGTGAAGCACAGGGGCGGCCCCACTAAGTGAACTAAAGGAAGATGATCAGTCCAGTCAGATTTTACCGACAGTTCCAAATGTTACGAGCTGCAGGAATGCTGCTCTGCAGAGCTTTTGGGTACCAGAACGTGGCTCATGGATTGTAGACGCGCAGTTGCTTTCTTCACAGCGGCTGGTTTTGTTGGTGCACCTGACCATCTCTTGAGATCTTGGCTCTGTTCTAGTTTCAAAATCAAGAAAGGAGAGTGCACGTGTTCCTCTGTGGGGTCGCAGACACAAAGAGGGGACAGGAAAAGGTGAGGGAGGAATTTTCCCAACACTGCCCAGTGGGCTTCACTGTCAGGTTTCACTTCTTACACACTTTCCAAAATTTGGGGGTCATGGATGACTTTAAAACCGCATGGGGTTTTTGAATAGTTTCAAAATGCAAAATCTATTCTTTTAAAAAAAGAAGGAAAATGCAATTATGTAGGAAAGTTTCCAAACCTGGCAAGGACGAAGTTATGTAAATGCTGAGATTAAATTCCAGGAATTCATGGCAGTTGCAAACACAAACGGCTTTTTTGCAAGAGGGATTTGCTTAGTTTCAGGCTATGCATTTACTGCATTTGCATGCTTAATTGATATGGAGAAAATGGCATACATTTCTCTGGTAATTCCATTTCTGAGAAACCAAAGCAGCAGTTAGTAAATTAACAAATTAGTGGTTCTCAACTTTGGGACCAAAGAAAATTGGAATCTGAGTCTCCTCCAAAGAGTATGGGATAAGTGGAGATTCTCTAATCTCTGGCTCCATAGGGAGCAGGGGGATATCAGGGAAGCTTTTAGGGGGCAGGAACAATTCCTAGGGTTGGTTAGCAGGGAGGATGGTTGAACTGACAATCTGAGAACCTTAGCCTTGGAGTATGAGGCTCAGACTGAGTCTCCAGCCAGAGAGAGAGAGAGAGATCCAGGCAAATCTGTCTTTTACGATATTGGAGACAGTCTGTCCTGACACAGCACGGATGCCAGAAAATTGACAGGAGGAGAAAAAGCATGGAGAAGTGTTTTTTTTTGTTGTTGTTTCGTTAGTACTAATTAAATCTTAATGAGTGTTAGATTATTGACTTAGGAAGGTAAATCGTGAACACAATGTCTTCTTCTTGGGCCCCTCCTCCCCATTCCGAAAATCTGCTCTTGAGAGAGCTCAGCCCAAGGATGATTTTCCTGTTCCTACCTCTGTTTCAGCACATCTGCCATAGTTGTTGCACAGTGTTCCTTGTGTTCGCAAGCATAGAAATACAGTTTTAAGAAAATGTTGCTTGACATCCTTTGTACTTCTTTCCTGGAAATCTATTCAGATTCCTATTTATGCCTTCCAAGGGCAATTTCTGCTATTTTTCTACAGTGTTTTGGGCTGATCAGGTTAGTTGAGCAGAAGCTTTAAGTGGAAGTTTGGGCACATCCTTTGCTGACTCCGACTCATCCTTCTGGTTTCCACACCTTTTCCACAGAGTTTCCTTTCCCTGCAGCTCCCCACGCAGCTGGCTGACCATCCAGTCACCCCTGGATATATCTAGTTTGGGTTGGTGGAAACTGTAATCTGACTGGTTGAGACCTTTCTGGGTATACAGCACAGAGACACCCATATGTGCTTATTCTTTCCTGAGGACTTGCTCTCCTAGTATATCCCCCCAAATTATGCCAAATATAGCTGATTTCCATCACAAACAAGATTCTCACCTTCAGAATCATCAAGTTACCCAGCAAAGCTTTCTTTTGCTTCTTCCACTGTTGAAAGCAATCCAGCTGTCTCTAAGGATGAAAATGAAAACAAACATAAAAATAAACCACCCTTACATTTTAAAGAGTGGAGAAAATTGGCCATATTAAAAATTTCAAACAGATGGTGAGCCAGTTTATATTTTTATTTTGACATTTACTTACCCAGTGGGAGTATAATTGAGCCATATTTTTAAGCCTACTCAAAGTAACCTTCATCTGAAAGTACTGTAGACGTATGTATCGAGAATGCTCTCCACCAAGCCTCACAGCTTAAGGACCCAGGAACACTAGTTCTCCCTCCCCTTGATCAGCCTAACCAAGGGCCACTCAGGGTAGAAACCTTCTCCCTAAAAATTTGGCCTCTTACTATCCTCACTTCTCCCACCTTGCCCCAGTCAATGCCATTTTCCACAGAGCTGGCAAAAGCATCTAAATAGGCCCACGCTAGCCCTCTGCTTAAAATCAACCTTTTGATAACTCCATATGGCCCTCAGAATTTAGTTAAAACTCTCGTATCAGCATGTTACCAAAGCCATCCTTGATCTGACCCTGCTCACTCTTCCTTGCCTCAGTCCTATTCTCACCTCCCCTTGTGTACTCTGTACTCAAGTCATTCTAAGCCACATGTCATCTCAAGACGTGCCTCTCCCTCTCTCACTGCCAGGTGTTTGCACTCACTGCCCACTCCGTCTGGGAAGCCCTGCTGCTCCTTACCCACCTGCCTCATGCCTCCCTTTCTTCCTGACTTAGCTTCGTTGCAGCCCAGTGATACTATTTTACCATACTAAAATGTGGCCAGTGATAACTTTGACTAAAACATTTAGAATACTGTGGCTTCACTGATTATTCTAGTGCTTGTCCATGATTTTCAAGCTTACTGAGCATATTTCATTTTACACATTTTCCCATGTTGTTCAATAAAAACACATTAAAATTCTGCAACAATACAACGTTCCAAAAAGACAACTAAAAAAGACAAACATTTTGCCTAAATTGCTGAATGCAATCTAGCCACGAGTGAATGATTCTTTTCCACATATGATGGAATTTTCCACTAATGTGTCTTACTGATTCTGGCCATACCCGTGAGTGTTCTGGTCACGCCTGTCACACACCCTCCACTCCTGAAATAGCAATCCCCTAAACTCGATGTGTTCTGTTTCCATTTTTTTACTCCATGATTGAATAAATGATAGTATTTGAATTGCTTCTTGAACAAAACTGAATTATAATCTCAATTTTAAAGGAGGAGATAATGGTGGCAGAGGACATGTAGGTATTGTGGGATTCACCTGAGATTTCATAGTGTTTGCAGATCAGACAAAAATAAAAGTCCTAACTTTGGACCCTGCTTTCAGTTCCAAGGTCCTTCTGGTTTGGGAAATAATTTAAGAAAGAGAATTCATCCTTTTTTTCTGGAAGCTAATAGCCTTCAAGAAGGATGAGTTCCAAAGCAGTGGGTCCCAGACCGAGATGGTCAGCAGCCCTTCCGAAATTCAGTATGGAATTGGCGGGCACTTTGCTTTCATTATACCTGCTATGGGGACATCTTTGGGTTCATATCACCTTTTTACTTCCTCCTTTTGTGGTGTGTCACTTGCCTGAAATAGCTTTTAAGTGATTTGCTTTTTGCATGTTTTCTGTAGAGCACTAGTTCTCTTCTTTGAGGTCTGAATTTAATTTTAGTAAGCTTCAGTACAGGTGCTGGTTAACAAAGCAGTACTACCCAGAAAACCAAACCCATGCCAGCAAAAATGTCCCCCTACGACATCAGCAATATCAACAGCAATTGAGCAAAGATTAATAAAGATGGAGAGAGATTAAGAATATTATAAGATTGGAAAAAGGGAACATGAGATGATTAAAGGAGATAAAAATGATTCTGAGTGGGAAGAAGGAGGAGAAATAATAAGAGTAAGGAATAGAAAACAAGGCAAAGAAAGGGATAAAATAATATTTAAAATGTAAGTAAAACAGGGAAGGGTGATGGCAAAATGGTATAAGAAAAGGGAAGACCATAACATGAGGTTTGAAATAAAATTGAAAAGGTAGGGAACCAGAGGGAACAAAACCACAACAGGGTCAATAACAATGCCAGCTGAGCAAAGATGAATGAAAGTCAAAAGAGAATAAGGATATTATACAAAAGAGAAAAGAGAACATGAGATGTGTATAGTAAAGAGAAATGATTTTAAGAGGATAGGGGAAGGAAAAATAATAAAAGTATGGAATAAAATCCAGGTCAGAAAGGGAAAAAAATAAAATTCCAAACTCAAACAGGCAATAGCAGGAAGAAGGCAAAATGGAGTAAAACAGGGGAGAGTAACCCATGAGATTCGAAATTTAAAAAAGAGTGGACAAATACAAATACAGTTGAAGGAGAACAGCAATAACTGTAATATCTACACCAAACAAGCCATGATTTATAAAAGTGCAAAGGAAATAAGAATATTGTAAGAGGGACAAAAGAATATGAGCTGACTACAGGAAGGAAGAATGCGTTTGAGAGGACAGAGGCAGAGAAATAGTAAAGGTAAGGAATGGGAACAAGGAGTACTGTGGGGGGGGGATAAAATTTACAGTGTAAATAAGAAAGGGCAGGAAGAAGGCAAAATGGAGTAAGTCAGGAGGAGGGTACAGTGTGAGATTTGAAATAACAATAAAATAAAAAATAAGCCCTGGCTGGTGAGGCTCAGTGGACTGAGCTCGGGCTGTGAACCAAAGGGTTGCCAGTTTGATTCCCAGTCAGGGCACATGCCTGGGTTGTGGGCCAGGTCCCCAGTGGGGGCCACCGTGAGAGGCAACCACACATTGATATTTCTCTCCCTCTCTTTCTTCCTCCCTTCCCCTCTCTCTAAAAAAAATAAAATATTAAAATAATAATATAAAATCTAATAAAAAGCATAAAAATAAAGAACAAAGAATAGTGAATTAGAATACAATGGAAGCAAAAGAAGAAATATTAAAAGGCTATGCAAAACAAAGAAAAAATGCAAATTCTGAAGAAGAATGAGGTGATTTGTCTCAGCAGTTTTGTGTTTGCCTTCTGACTTCTTTTCTGGATCCACCTCTGGTTTCTATCAGTTCAAGGTCCCAGGTTGGGTCATCCATCTTCCAGCAGCAATTCCTGTACCACCTTCACCTGCCTCTAGAGGGAGCTTCTGTTGCAATTGGGAGGGTGGGACCCCTGAGTATCCCCTGGGAAGCATTGTTCAGTCTTCTTGGAAAATTGTGGTTGTGTTCCCCCTGCTCTTACACCACCCATCTTGGTCTGTCCCAGCTTACTTCCAAGAATATATAACTTCTGATGAATGAGCTGCCATTTCAAGGGAGAGGCCAATCTGTGTAAGAGCTCTCTCCTGCTTGGTGTTCCTGTGTGCAGCTGAGACTGGGTGGGGCCCTGACTCCCTCTTTCTGCACTGACTTCTGATCTCCCTTCCTTACTGGCCTCAGTGAAATATAGGACTCTAGGGAAGTTCAAAATGGGTCCTTTAGGCATTCTTCTTTCTGTCTTTCTCTTGTGGATTTGCACCCTGCAGGGAGTTCTTGAGCCTGACCTGCCTGTTTTGCCAACCTTCCCTATTGATGGTGCTTTTGATCCTGCAGGAGGTGGGGGCTGGGTGCAACCTTCCTTTCCCAGAGGTTCCATCTCCACCGGGGTAGGGGGCTCTGTCTGGCTGTGAATGACCTCAGGTGCTCAACTCCCAGCCTTTAGTTCCCAGCCCACTGCCCTCGAAGCAGACAGAGTCCTGAACTCTCTATCCTGCACAGCCTCAGCCCTGCCAGCTGTGCAGGGGTGGAGCTGAGAAATCTCCTTGGTTTGCACCTTTCTGATCTCTCTGCCCAGCTGCACTGAGTGGGAACAAACTCCGTCCTCTCTGCTTGCTGGCCGGGCAGCTGTGCATGGGGTTCCTGCCCAGCATGCCTCAGCTCCCCTTTAAAAAAAAGTCCCTCTGGGCACTCCTGCTGCAGCACTGAGTTATTGTCCAGTTTTCCATACACAGCACCTCTCCAAAAAGCCGAGAGTCTCTCACAGTCATAGCTGGCCATGACCTGTCTCTGCCTGACTCAGGTACAGAATCCCTCCCTCTCTCTCGTACTCTACTGATTGGCATTTGCCGCTGCGGCTATGGATGTGCTGCTCGCTGTGCAGCCTGGATCTAGCCGACTTTGTGTACCCAAGTCACTCCCAGCCGAGGGCTAGGGTTCCCTGCCCTGTGAGGGTAGGAAGCTGCAAAGCTTCGATCTCTGACCAGGCTTTCCATGGCTGCAGGCACCATGCATGGGGCATTTCCTCTTCAACCTAAAAAATCTTCTTACTGCCTGTTGTGAAGCATCTTCTGTACTCCTTGGCTTCCAAACTTCAAATCAGCTAAGATTCTGTTGAATGTTCAGTTTATTTTTCAGACGATCAGCCAAGTGTCCAAGTTGGGGGCAAAAGCAAGTAGACTCAGCTTCCACCTACTTGGCCACCATCTTTAACTCATTTTTTTCTTTTTCTTTTTTTTAATTGTTCTTCAGTTACAGTTGTCCCAATATTTCCCCTGTTGCTCTCTCCTGCCTTGCTGTGCCTGACCCCACTCCCTCAGTCAATCCTCACCCTTTTGTCTGTGTCCATGGGTCCTTTATACATGTTCTTTGGCTAGACCTGTCGTTAACTCTTTCTCATAGCTTTATTTTTTAATATATTTTATTGATTATGCTATTACAGGTGTCCTATTTTTTCTCCCCTTTATTCCCTTCTGCCCTGTACTTGCCCTCCCGCCATCATTCCCCCACCTTAGTTCATGTCCATGGTTCATACATATAAATTCTATGGCTTCTCTATTTCTCATACTATTTTTAACCTCCCCCTGTCTATTTTGTACCTACTGTTTATGCTTCTTACTCCCTGTACCTTTTCCCCCACTCTCCCCCTCCTCCTCCCCTCCCCCTCCCCACTGATGACCCTCCATGTGATCTCCATTTCTGTGATTCTGTTCCTGTTCTAGTTGTTGGCTTAGCTCATTTTTGTTTTTGTTTTTGTTTTTTAGGTTCAATTGTTGATAGTTGTGAGTTTGTTATCATTTTACTGTTCATATTTTTGATCTTCTTCTTTTTCTTAGATAAGTCCCTTTAACATCTCATGTAATAAGGGCTTGGTGATGATGAACTCCTTTAACTTGACCTTATCTTGGAAGCACTTTTTCTGCCCTTCCATCTAAATGATAGCTTTGCTGTATAGAGTAATCTTGGAGGTAGGTCCTTGTCTTTCATGACTTGGAATACTTCTTCCCAGCCCCTTATTGCCTGCAAGGTTTCTTTTGAGAAATCAGTTGATAGCCTTATGGAAACTCCTTTTAGGTAACTGTCTCCTTTTCTCTTGCTGCTTTTAAGATTCTTTCCCTATCTTTAATCTTGGGTAATATAATTATGATGTGCCTTGGTATGTGCTTCCTTGGGTCCAACTTCTTTGAGACTCTTTGAACTTTCTGGACTTTCTGAAAGTCTGTTTCCTTTGCCACATTGGGGAAGCTCTCCTTCGTTATTTTTTCAAATAAGTTTTCCATTTCTTGCTCTTCCTCTTCTCTTTCTGGCACCCTATGATTCGGATGTTGGAGCACTTAAAGTTGTTCCAGAGGTTCCTAAACCTGACCTCATTTTTTTTAATTATTGTTTCTTCATTCTGTTCTAGTTGAATGTTTATTTCTTCTTCTGCTCTAAATCGTTGATTTGAGTCCTGGTTTCCTTCCTGTCACTGTTGGTACCCTGTACATTTTCTTTTATTTCACTTTTCATAGCTTTCACTTTTTCCTCTACTTTATAACCATACTCAGCCATTTCTGTGAGCATCCTGATTACCAGTATTTTAAACTCTGCATCTGATATGATGGCTATGTCTTCATGGCTTAGTTGTATTTTTTCTGGAGCTTTGATCTGTTTTTTCATTTGGGCCATATTTTTTTTTTCCTCAGCACACCTGTTATGTAGTAAGGGGTGGAGCCTTAGCTTTTTGCCAGGGCGGGGTAACCACACATCATTGCGTTGTGGAACTGTATGTGGGGAAGGGGTCAGAGGGGGAACAATGCTGCTTGCTGAGTGCTTGGTTGGCTTTCAGTCACTTCCTCTACTACCCACAAGCAAATTGGGCCCTTCTGGTGCTGATTCCCAGGTGGGTGGTTTTATGTATATTTTAGGACGTTGTGGGTCACTCCAACAAACTCTCCTGTGAGGCTGGGAGTTTCTCCCACTGCCTCAATCCCCACATGTTTTTTCAGTCAGAGGTTTTTAGGCTTTATTTCCCCATGCTGGAACCCTGTATTGTGTGGTCTATCTTGCTCCTTAGTTGTTCCTCCCGGTTTATCCACATGCAAATGTGGGACCGCCCACTCTGCCAGCTGCTGCCTCACCCGCCCAGGTCCTCCTGCTGCTGCCTTGCCTCAAGTCCTATCTGCCCCGCTGCCTGTCTCTGCCCCTCCTCCTGGTTTGGATGAGTATTTCTTCTTTAACTCTGTGGCTGTTGGACTTCCATACAGTTCAATTTTCTGGCAGTTCTGTTTGTTTTTGTTTTTGAATTTGTTGTTGTCCTTCTTTTTGTTATGCAAGGAAGCAAAGTGTATCTACCTACGCCTTCATCTTGGCCAGAAATCTCTCATAGCTTTCTTAATCAAGGTGATACTTAATTTACTGAATCTCTTATAAATCTAATCACATTTTGGCAACTTACTCTACTAGTAGACTGGAAACACAATGCATGAATATTTTTTCCTTTAAAAAGAAAGTTTATATTAAGTTTAGAAAACTTGGGCAAAACCAAATTGTCTTACTGTTTTTTATTGCTTCAGTGTCCTGGATCAGAATGGCTCATGCATGCTTGATATAATTAATTTGACAATTAATTTAGGCATAGGCAGCTTGGAAGCAGGCAGGACCTTTAGAGCTGGGTTATTTGAGGCAAGTTACCTAACCAGTCTGAGCTTTACTGTCTTTCTTCATCAAATATAGTTGCTGGGAGCAGGGAGTGAGATGACACCCGGTGTAGCAGCTTATTGGTCCTCCTCTCTACCCTCCTTCCCTTGCCTCTGAAACAAGCACTCCAGTCAGAGTTAATGAGACCCAGATGATGACACCACAGACACAGTCCTTGGTCTCCTGTTTGTCAAGAAAAGGATAAAAAGAAATTAACTACAAGCAAGTGATTAACCCTCATGATTTTTAAAAAATACGTGGATATGTGAATTATCTATGTATGTTACTACTATATGTAAACATGTGACTTTGTGTGACCCAGACATGCCACTGATTTTATAAAAAAGGACTGTGCAACTGTTAATCTGGAATTCCTCCACATTCCTCGATATTGATTACTAAATTTGGAATTGAAGGGAGTTCTGACCATAATCACAAGAAACTCAAATACAGGAAGGTGTTACTTTCCCTGATGCTTTGTTTTTTAGTTCCACTGACAGAGATTACTCAGTAAACCCTTAGGAGGGTGCTTTCCACTTGAGAGTTAGACTTGGGTGTGTCTTAGCCGTTTTTACAAACAAGCTAACCTGATGGAAGTTCATTTGTATGCAAAGATACTTCTGCCCCATCATTTTAACTGTTTACTTATTCAGACACTGCTTCGAATTGTTACTTTCAGACTCTTTTCTGACTACCCACAAACATAATCCAGGGCATTAGGCAGATCCAAGGCCTAATTCTTACCATGGACCTTGAAGTAATTTTGGTGAATTGCCTAGATGAAAGATGGGTAACTCTGCAGCTAGAACTGTAGTCCCAGAATTTGAAGGGGCCTTAATGAGCTCTAGTCCAGTCACACATTTGAAACTTAAATTTACTCTGTTACTTCCCAGTCCAGTGACGTGCAACCCTTCAGAGTATCCTCTGGAGAGCTCAAGCTATTGAAACGTTCTTCCTGGACTTAAACCCCATAGCCTCCACCCTTGGCTCCGAATTCTCTTGGGGACATAAAAAGCAGCTCTGCTCACAATTATGAGGCTTCAGACTTCTTGAGGACAGGAACTGCATCCACTGTAGCTTCTAGTAACTTGATAAATGATGGCTAGATGGAGTTAAAAGCAGGAAATGTTATTCTTTATTTTGATACATATCTTACAGAATAGAAAACGATGAATATATTTATTTAAGTTCCGTTGAGAAGGCATCATACACAGTAACCGATTTTATTGTTTAAATGCCATAGCTGATATATTTTATTCTTTCAGTCTTAAAATTCAGCACTTTTACCTATTTGTCTTATGTATTGCAGCTTACCCTCATTATAAAATAAGATATTCAGTGACACTATAGATACTAACTCTTAGACATCACATGTGTGGGACACAGTGTCTGAGACGCAAGGCACAGAGAAGTTGAGACCCCACTGAAGCAGGCATTAGAAATTCTGGGTTCCAGTCCTAGCCCCACGACTACCAACTGAGTGACCTTGGCTCTTGGTTCCTCATCTGCAAACTGTGAAGGTTGAATCAAATGTTCTTTTGTCCTCTCCAGTTTGAGAAATCATCTGTGTTTTTGACTTTTCTGTCCCATGTGGTAAAGTAGCCACAAAGTCAAAGAACACAGACCCCTGATTTCCAGTTCAATTCTCAGTTTCCATTGCCAAGAACTATCCACTGTTAAAGCTAGGGGTGCTTCCCCCACCCCTTTTCTCATTTCAGAACACTTTTCTCCAGGAAACAGTGCGCAGGGAGTGTGAAGAACGCTTTGAATTGACAGAGGCTTTGAGTCAAGCCCGAGAACAGCTCCTGGAGCTCAGGAAGCACAGTGGAAGTGTACCGTTGTCACCGTGTTTCCCCAGCCAGGGCAGCCTAACCTCCTCTGCTGCAGCAGGCAGTAATCAGGGAGAGAGAAGCACTTCGAGACTGAACTCGGAAAAAGGAATCAGAATCCCCAGCCTGCGCGGAGTGCCGAAACCCACCCTTTCTCCACCATCGGCTCAGCCCAAGAGGGTCAGCAGCTCAGGTTTGCCCACTGTGCTTCCACCGCATCCCCCCAGGGGTCGGGCATCTTCAGTGAGTAAGACCAGACAGAGACTGGCTGCCCTTCTGTGGAGACTGAATCACCAGTGATGGGTCCAGGTCCAGAGCACATCCGCGTGGCATTTCTGGTCGTCCCCACAGTGCCAGAGACTCCCCGTAACTGAGGACAACGGAAGTCAAATCAGTACCACAGATCACAAATGAATGTCTATAGATATTTTTAACAAAAGAGTTGAAAAAGCTAGGAAATTGGGAAGCCACATTTTCAAGAGGCCTTTCAAATTGCAACAAATAATGGAATTATCGGGATTCCACTTTCTATATTTATGGATTGTATGTTTAGATTTTCTCTATAAATATGCCCCTCCAGAGATCATAGGTACAACTTTTCACCCATGGCATCTTTTCTTTATTCTTCAACAAGCAGAGGTATATCCACAAAAAATAGATTATAGTGATTTTGTTGGTGTTCTTCATTGGTTTGTTAAGCTGAATAGGTTAAAGAGATGTAATTAGTATTCCAAATAGACAATAAAAGTACATTAGTCTTTAATTAGATAATTTCCAACGTGTTTAGTTCAAATTTCCACAGAATTTATCATCACCACCATCAGCATCATCACCCCTTCTTCTCCTCACAATCTAATTGGTTAATCTAATTTTCTTTTAGGCCAGGTCAGAAGAAATGACAGGTAACTTTGAGGAAGGCATTCTTCCCTGGGAGGCTGGGGATCCTCTAGCAAAAAGAGACCAGCAACTCCAACTCAAGAAACAGGTAGTTTGCTTTTCAAACTATGTCAGAGAAGAGATTATGTTAGAAAGCTGAAAACTTGGCCCTGAAAATATTACTCCATAGAGATTTTCTGCATTGAATGCTTTTTGGCACTCAGAGTTAGGTTTTGACTTGAACTTGTATTCTCAAGCCATTGAGAAAGGAACTAATTCAAGAGTTTAATAGAGACACATAGCACTAATTTGGGGTTCCAATTTTATTACTCCTGAAAATGAGCAACGGCTTAACATGTTTTCTCTTTCCAGTGTGAAACATTAAAACCAGAAACCAGACAAGCTATTTTAAGTTACCATGAAGTTTCAGGCTCTACCTGTTTCTAAAAATACCTCTTTATCTTAAGCTAGTGTTCATCTATCTTTTTCTCCATCTAAGAGAAGTGCATTTTTCTTCCAAGACTGGCTTTACTTAAACCTTCATCTGATGGCATCATGGACATCCGGCTCCTTAGTCCCCAGTGAGAATGATATAGGACATGTGAATATGGCAGGATAACTCTCTGTTACTGAGCTATCATACTGAGAAGAGAATCCAAACGTACTTGAAATCCCTCCCCTGGGCAGAAAAACTAAACTTACTAAGCAAAATCGACCAGTAGTAGATATTTTTTTTATTTTAACCTCAGAAAAATTCCACATTAGATCCACTAATTTTCCTGACTAGTATAAGTGAGCACATCTTATGTTAAGGCTTAGAATGCTTATTTTTGTTTTACAGAGATTGGTGTTCCTTATAATGGCATTTGACAGGAGAACATAGCATCATAGAATAATGGTGCCTGGGTAGAGAGGTCACCCTAACAACCTCTTTACAATAAGGAATACCCCGAAGAGGTCCGCTTGGCAGTGACAGAGCTAGAACCACTGTTACCTGATCCCAACATTTCCACCTTGCTTTTCCAGTCACCAGAGATTCCCCGGCCCCCATCATGACTTTTGTCAGAAGCACCTACACTAAATTTACCTGCTATTTTCTTTAAATGCATTCACATTTTAAAAATATATTTTATTGATTATGCTATTACAGATGTCCCAAGTTTTCACCTCCCCCCCTCCACCTGGTACCCACCTTCCTTCCAGCAATCCCCCCAACCTTAGTTCATGTCCATGGGTCGTGCATATAACTTCTTGGGCTTTTCCATTTCCCATACTATTCTTAACCTCCCCCTGTCTATTTTTGTACCTACCATTTATGCTTCTTATTCCCTATACCTTTTCCCCCATTCTCCACCTTCCCGTCCTCACTGATAACCTTACAAATGATCTCCATATCTATAAGTCTGTTCCTGTTCTGGTTGTATGCTTAGTTTTGTTTTATTTTGTTTTGTTTTGTTTTGTTTTGTTTTGTTTTTAGATTCAGTTGTTGAGAGTTGTGAATTTGTTATTTTAATGTTCATAGTTTTTTAAAATATATTTTATTGATTATGCTATTACAGGTGTCCTATTTTTTCTCCCCTTTATTCCCTTCTGCCCTGTACTCCCCCTTCCACCATCATTCCCCCACCTTAGTTCATGTCCATGGTTCATACATATAAATTCTATGGCTTCTCCATTTCCCATACTGTTTTTAACCTCCCCCTATCTATTTTGTACCTAATGTTTATGCTTCTTACTCCCTGTACCTTTTCCCCCATTCTCCCTGCTCCCCCTCCCCACTGATGACCCTCCATGTGATTCTGTTCCTGTTCTAGTTGTTGGCTTAGTTTGTTTTTGTTTTTGTTTTGTTTTGGTTCAATTGTTGATAGTTGTGAGTTTATTGTTACTATAATGATCATAGTTTTTGATCATATTCTTTTCTTAGATAAGTCCCTTTAACATTTCATATAATAAGGGCTTGGTGATGATGAACTCCTTTAACTTGACCTTATCTGGGAAGCACTTTATCTGCCCTTCCATCTAAATGGTAGCTTTGCGGGATAGAGTCATCTTGAAGGTAGGTCCTTGCTTTTCATGACTTGGAATACTTCTTCCTAGCCCCTTCTTGCCTGCAAGGTTTTTTTTAAGAAATCAGCTGATGTCTCCTGGGAACTCCTTTGTAGGTAACTGTCTCCTTTTCTTTTGCTGCTTTTAAGATTCTTTTCCTATATTTACTCTTGGGTAATGTAATTATGATGTGTCTTGGTGTGGTCCTCTCTGGGTTCAACTTGTTTGGGACTCTCTGTGCTTCCAGGACTTGTATGTCTATTTCCTTTATCAAATTAGGGAAGTTTTCTTTCATTATTTTTTCAAATAAGTTTTCTGTTTCTTGCTCTCCCTCTTTTCCTTCTGGCACCCACATTTGGAGATGTCCCAAAGGCCTCTTATACTATCCTAGTTTTTTTGAACTCCTGTTTCTTCTTGTTGGTCTGGTTGACTGTTTATTTCTACTTTATGTTCCAAATTATTGATTTGAATCCCAGCTTCTTCTCCTTCACTATTGGTTCTCTGTAGATTTTTCTTTATTTCACTTATTATAACTTTCATTTCTCCCTTTGTATTTTTTCAATTCTCAGTGAGTTCTTTGAGCATCCTGATCACCAGTGTTCTGGAACTCTGCATGTTATAGGTTGGTTGTCTCCATTTTGTTTAGTTCTTTTTCTGGAGTTTTGTTATGTTCTTTCATTTGGGCCATATTTCTTTGTATCCTCAATTCGGTAGCCTCCCTGTGTTTGTGTCTGTGTCTTAGCTGGACTTGCTTTGACTCCCTGTCTTAGCGGGGTGGCCTATGTAGAAAAAGCACTTGTAAATTGTGAGTGGTGGATGGAGCCTTAGGGAATTGCCAGGGTGAGGCAACCAACTCTACCCCTTTGTGGCTCTGTGTGGTGGGAGGGCTTGGGGAGGGGGCACTGCTGCTGCCTGGTTTCTGGGGATTTGCCCAGCACTCACCTCATTGCCAGTTGCTTCACCCAACTCCCACTATGCAACTGGCACCCTTCCAGCTGTTGCCCTGGTGCTGAGTCCCAGAGTGGATGGATTTATATACATTCTAAGATCATGAGAGCCCTTTAAGCAGAGTCTCCAGAAAATCTGGCAGTTCCTTCCACTGCCCCAACCCCCACTGGTTTTTACAGCCAGAATTTATGGGGATTTATCTTCCTGGTACTGGAAACTTGGGCTGTGCTGTCTAGCCTAGGGCTGGGATCACTAATTCCCAAGGTATCACTGTTGGTTTTTATCTACCACATGTGAAAGTGGGACCACACATTCCACCATTGCTGCTGCCTGTTGTGCCTCACCACGTCTCCTTGCCTCTTCACCCATCTTGCATCTCTGCCCCCTTACCCATCTGGATGAATATGGCTACTTTAAATCCTTGGTTGTTGGAGTTCCGTACAGTTCAATTTTCTGATGGTTCTGGGTGTTATTTGTTTTGAGGTTTAGTTGTAATTATCTCTGTGGTTGCACAAACAGGCAAAGCATGTCTACCTATGCCTCCATCTTGACTGGAAGTTGCAATCATATTTTTAACTTAAGGTTATGTCAAAAGGAAACCCAAGGAAGAATGTCTAAAATAATGAGGTTGATTTTCTAGTTATATATTTCCCTAATGTGCTTAAAATAAATTTGTATCTATTAAAATACTAAATATTAATATACCTTTAAAATTACCTTGTATAATGTGAGCAGTAATCATGCCAATTTTGGAGACCACTGCACTAAACCTCAATGTTTCTGATCTGGTGTTTGCATTTTTACATTACAACCACTCATCACATGAGGGAGAAGGCAAAAGCTGGTGAAAGCTTTAGCAAAAGCATAAGAGAATATTTGGGACAACAGTCTTTGTTATCCAATTATATTTGATTTTCCAGTTTGTAATCATAGCTCCCTTTGCAGGAACCATAGGATACATTTTTTCCTAAATTTTTAAGATATTTAAATTTGTAAAGAAGGTCACACATAAGCTTTTCTAAAGTGATGTAAAGAGTTTCAGTGTGAGACCTAGTTTGTTTGTAGTTACTCTCTTGCTTTTACCATGAGTAATTCTGTAAATAATCATTCTGAGAATGCAGTCATGACTGCAGTAAGTAAGACTGTGTTGTATTTCACGAGTATATCAGAGAGGTGATTCCATAGATAAACAGAGACAAGATTTACATTTATTTCAACCCAGACAGTTTGAATGGTGCAGTCTGAGCTGTGTGTACATCTTTTAAAGAAAGACCCTTGAAGAGAAGAGCATTAGAGTGAGTAACCTGGGAGTTAGGAACACATTCAAATTTTCCTTGATTTTCTCATCATGATGAACAAACTCCTGGCATGAAACAGTATCAGCAATGTCAAAAAAGTGGTGATTATGGCAAAATAAAGTTCTCAAATACATAGAATTGATATTAAGTCTAAGAGTTTTAATTTCTCCATAGACATATGTTTTCAATGACCTCAGTGGGAGGATTTATAGGTCAAAAGCAAAGAATGTCATAGAAAATATTTCTTAGAGAATTATAACTCTATTTGTTATTCTTCTTAAACTAATATTGGTGGGCAAAGATGGGAGAGTCCTATATTTAACAGATTTCTCAAGCAATTTTTTTAAAGTCTTGAATATAGACCTACTATATTTATAGTTAGAACTGCTTTAAAATTATTTTTTCAGGCAATGGAATTGACTGGGAGAGACATTAATCTTAAAAATTATGTCAGACTAAGATTATTTTTGTACTTTTCAATGCTTTGAAATGTCTTTTTTGTTAATTCCATTATTTTTTACACAGTTCAATTTAAAGTAGTTTACTAAGACAGAGTGTGAAGGCTCTGTACTTCCTGCAGTTCTGTTTCTCAGTCCTTACTGAGCACTAGTGCCACTCTAAAGAGGAGTGGGTGAAGAAATCAGAAGTCTTGTGGCAGCAAATGAAACAATACGCCCAGACTGGAAAGAAAATACAGTAGTTTGCATCTTTGGGAGCAAAGCCAGTGAGTGGTTAGCTTGCTGCTCAGAAGACATGAAACCATGTTCAGATTCATAGGTTCCCACACCCACCACTGTCTATTCCTTTGTTTTTTCACTTTGTAAGTAGCTTTTTATTACTTAAATTTTACTTTTCAATTACAGTTTACTTTCAATATTATTTTGTATTAGTTTCTGGTGTACAGCATAGTGGTTAGACAATCGTATACTTTACAAAGTGATCCCTCCAAAATGTCCAGTACTCACCAGGCACCGTAAGTAGTAATTACAATATTATTAACTATATTCCCTATGCTGTACTGTGCATGCTCATGACTATTTTATAACAACCAATTTGTACTTTTTTAATCCCTTTGCTTTTTTCACCCAGCCTCCTAACCCCTCTCCCCTCTGGCAACCATCACAAACTAAGATCTTTTAATGTTCCATTAGTCCCAAAAGTTTTCATAATATTACAGTTAAATTATAGCTAATTTCTTTGATTATGGAACAAGTCTTCTCAAGGTTCAGTTTTAAAGTTCTTCTGCTTATTACAGTATTGCTCTGACAGAACGCCAAGTACCCTAATACACAGGTTAAGGCGCTGCAGCCGAGAGCTCCTGGTCGTCACGCCGTGGCTCACGGAGCACAGGGAGTCAGCCTGGTGCGCGCTCGAGGCTCACAGATCCTATAATGATGTAATGATTATGGATTTCTAAAACCTTTCTACTTTCATGTTTTAAGAAAATAATTACCGTACACTGTGCCTTGCACAGAACACCTTTAGTAGTCCCCGCATCACAAGAGACGATAACAGGATAATTCCTGAAGTGGCGTCTATGTTATCTTAAGGAAGAAATTCTACTTCTCCTTTGGAAATATTAACACTGCATAGTAATAAATGGTAAAGCCAATGTAATTGTGTTTAATCTTTAGAATCTTTGTGAATATATCATGTTTGTATATTCTGAACTCACATATAAAATTTTCTTAACAGCACAGTAGTTGAATCTGAAACATACTTATTCTATGACAATATTTACATGACCCAGAAAGTCAAAAGATTTCTTTCTTCTCCAGCATTTATACAGCATAGTACAAAATTCATTAAAAACATTTTTCCTAGATATCACTAACTCCCCCTAAAATACATGTATATAGAAAGAATACTAGATCACAGAGATTAAGTATTTTTCCCCATAAATACTAAATAGGACTAATAAATAAATTTTAAATTTCTGTAGTTTCTAAACATTTAACCTGTAGATTAATACTGAAACTACATTATACATTCACTCACTACTTCAATAGACATGGAAATTTAAAAAGCACTGTGGGAGCTATAGAGATCATTAAAGCATACCACAGATGCCTACGGATTGTGTAGTAGATGGCAGCAAAGAAGGATAGGCAGAAATTATAGTATGGGAAGTCGGTGTTGAGTAGAGCAGAGAGTCAAAAGCAGGGTGTTATATGAGTTCATCTTGCTGGAAGGATCAGGGAACACTTGAAGCAAGAATTGGAACTTACAGTAGGTCTTGAAGAGAGGAGCAAGGTTTTACAGAAGAAGGTATACCAGGGAGAGGAGCTGTACAGACAGAGGCAGGGGTACGGGAAGTGTAGAAAACGCTTGGTGATGGGAAGTAGCGGGAAACGGGCAAAGGGAGGACCCCACAGCACAGAGGTGTTGAATGCGGGCCCGGGGTAGGGTTTGGCCTGGAAGTGGCGCGCACTCTGTGGAAGTCTGGACCTGGCAGGAATGTACTGAAACCATTATAGAGTTGGAAGGCCGGAGGAGAAGCACCAGTCGGTGGATTAGAACAGTAGTCCGGACAAGAGTTAATCAAATTCTGAATAAACTGTTGATAATGGGAATAAACAGGAAGCAGCCGACTCAAATTCTATTCAAAGAAAGGAAAGAATTTGTTCCTTGTTGGACGCAGTTTGAAACCATTACCAGCCATTGCCCTTAGCAGGGGTGCAGTGTCTGAGATTGGCTCCAATTAGGATCACCCTCTATTTAAGAATATTACAGCTACTTTGAAAAATGCGAAATAAGAAGAAAGACATTTTAGTTCAGCCAACAGATAACTAACCCTACAGACTCAGTATTCATAAGAAGTCTCCTTAAAGTCAAACAAAAATACAAATCCGAATAGTGTTTTAAAAATTATGGAGAAAGAATGTGGAAAGTGACATAAAAATAGCTGTGATCTTAGCTCAAAGAATGCAAAGCACAGCTGTGACCTTTGGGAGTAATACAATGCAGTAGAACTTTCTGATTTTTGCTAACCATTTATGAGGGAAAATATAGAAGATAACAGCTAAGACAAAAAAAAAAAAAGGAATCCAATATAGTTCTGAAGGGACCTAACACACCACCTGGGACAGACCTGTAATTTTGCAGGCGATAATAGGTCTCATGGAGGGTAATTTTCCCTTCTTATAGCTGCTTCACAGTAGACCTGATGAGAGAGCCCGGGCCTCCAACCCTTGGTTATGCGTCTCGTTTCAAGACTGGAAGAATGGTATCAGTGCTCTGAATTTTTGCTACTTGAAGTGGTCCAGCAGGGTCCGTGTCTCCTAGGAGTTTGTTAGAAATGCAGAATATCAGGCCTCACACCCAAACCTGATGAATAAAATCCAATTTTAACGAGATCCACCGGAGATTTGCATATACATTAAAGTATGTGCCTCACTGCTCACGATAGTGCCACTGGCCCTGTCATGTTCCACCGATGGGAGCTATGCATCGGTGTTGAACAGAAGCAGCCTTGCTTATGCCTGAGACGGTGGTGTTCTGAACCCAGCCCCACCCCCTCACACAGACCCACTCGACGCCTCAACTTCCGAGGCTCTCAGATTCTGTCTCTTCACCTATTGATCGTGAATCTGTCGTTCTCCAGGAAACCAGTGAATTCAAGGAAATCTATATTCAATTAACATTCATGAATATCTGATATTACCACCCAAGGTTCTGAACTTGCAAAGAATTGGAGATTTGTTATTTTTTTTAAATCCATTTCGATCATTGGCACCTCATTGAATAATCTTAACTTTTAATCTCATAAAGGTATATCTTTGGGTATATGACTCCCTAGAGAAAATTTGATCATGCTGGTTGTCTTTTGAGGCCTGTGAAACTTAGACAGTTAGATAACTTATTAGAATTATAAAGGAAATATTAGAGTACCATTAGTTTCCCTAAAAGTAGTTCTTAATTACTTAAATATAAAACTGTAACTTGCAGTATTACACCTAGACTGATTAATTTTTTTAAAAGGTAGCACCAACAGCAACTGAATGAGAATTTGATTCAGCTTCTCAATTTCAAAATCTTTATTTAATACAATGAGGCATTATGCTCACTTGCCTATGAGCATTAAGTTAGCTCATCTCATTATACCACAGGGCGGCCACATTCTTTAAACTTTTTGGATTCAGAAAATTATTAAAGGAGTTGATTCATTTGTCACTAAAAAGGTTTTGAATGCCTTTTATTAACTTACTGCTGATATTTAGCTTGTATGGTTATTTGTCATTACTATTCATTTTTCTCATAAATAATCATTTAAATCCCACAGGTAGACAGAGATATAATTTAGAATGTTGAAACATTTTTAAATAGAGGCTTTCATGAGATTTAACCCAAGAAATACATTTGTTTTCTGAAAAATATGAACATCTAGCCTTGCACTGTCCACCATCACCTATAATACCCGCCTTTCTTCCAAGTGAGTTTGACATGGTCGAACGCATTAATCTAAAGAAGTACCACCTATCTTCTTAAAGTGAGTAAAGTCTACAGTTGTAAATTTTCATCTGGAACCGTAAAAGTATAAGGAATTAAGTTTACTGCCAAGATTCAAGCAACTTCTTGTTTTCGTGCATTTAAAGCAGAATTTCTCAAAACCCAGAGCAGCCAAGTTTCCATTCTCTATTACTAAACTTCTGTTACTGGACTTTTAAAATGGTTGAGTTTTAAGCTGAGATTTCATAGGATCTCAAAACTAGAACCTATTTTATTTTCCCCAGGGGTACACAGCCCTCAGAATAGAACTGAGGTTAGTGAGAACAAGTGGGGTGGGGAGGAAAGAATCCACTGCCTTGTTTCATAAGTCAGTAGGTAAGGACTGAGCCCACATGTTCCCTCCAGCACTGGAAGTCAGTATTTTTGCCTGTGTACCCTGAAAAGAAATTCTTTTGTACTTCTTGCATATTTTTAGGTTGACATCTAAAACATTTCATCATAAAGTAAATAGTTGCAAAAAATGTTGTAAAGATAACCAATATATTATAAATTATGGACATTTAAAAATAAAACTGTTACTTTAAGATACTTATATGATTGTAGACTTTTTATAGGTCTCTTTTATTTGTTTGTTTGTTTGTTTATTATAGTAATACAACAACTAGAAGGGAAATGCAAACTGAGAGTATCTACTCAATTAACCAGGACATCATTCGCTGCTGTTTACAGAGGGTGAAAATCTCACCTCCGTAGCAGGGAATACAAGCCCTTTCAGAACTGTCTCTTCCAGCCTGGTCACATTCTTCCCATACACATATCCCTGTCTCTGGACAACCCTCTTCTGGTTTATCTACAGTTCAAAATCCTGCTTACAAGTCTTTTCTTTTTTTGAATTCTTCTTCTTATTATTTTAAATCACTACAAAATATATATAACTTTATAAAGTTCTTCTGGATTTAGTTATTATTACAGTTAGTATTAATACACTACTATTTATAACATAAATATATTATAAAATTTGATAATTATTCAGCATAAAAGTTAAATTGTACCGACATTGCATGTCTTAATGAGATGAATCAATATTTAATGTTTCTTTTTACATTTAGTGAAAAAGAAGTAGATACAATAAAAAGTAATTGGTCTGTACATGAGATCTTATTCAATTTTTATTAGTAGGAGACATTACTCATTTTAAAGTGAAATGAGATGATGATTTTGCTGACTATAACTGAGTCGTGAATAATACCATTAAAAATGGAAAACATCTCTTTCCATTGTCTAGGGCTGACTCTCCCTGCCAATGCACTAGTCATACGACCAACATTACAGTGTGTTTTGCTCATGCATTAAAAGCTCTTGCAAATGTTTGTCAAACCATTTTTAATTTGACACTTTAAATTGGCCGTGATGCATTTCAGGAGCACATGTACATGGAGTCTATGTTACTGTTCTTCCTATGTTACTGATGTGACTAAACGTTTCCAGTGCTGACTTCACAGGCGCCCTCTGCCTTATTCACGGCCCCAACACCCCTAGTCTCTGCGACCATCCCCACCCTGGAGGAACGCAGGACTTGGAGGGCACCGCTGGCTCCAAGGGCATGTGACCTTCAACCACAAGGTCTTTATGAACTATTCATTTATTTATTTTTATTGTTTATACCTCTTTTGGCCTGCCTTAGCATAAAAGCCGACAAAGTGTTAATGAAGAAACCATGTATTCACACACTATTGACATTTAGTCATTAAAGGTTAAACACAAACCTTAGTTCAAAGGTGATACCACGGGTTTCAGTACACAGTTCTCAGGAAGGTTCTATATTTTCCTGGAAACATGATAAAGGTATTGTCTCAGCAGTTTTCCCTGACCATCTTTGGATTTAGTCTTAGCACTCCTAAGGGGATAATTCAGCCTCAGACCTTCTAACTTATTCAAATATGTATGAAAATGGGACTTTAGAACTCCTCAACCCAACTCAGGGTAGGCTCAGGGTCTCACTGCATGTCAGACTGAGGGATTTCCCTTTGTTACCAAAAGGCGTGGATGGAAAGGCAAGGGTCCTCCTCGCCTGGTGGGTGTGCGGACCTCACAAGCACCGGGCTTATGCCCTCACTCTGTGTTCCCAGTTTAAAAGAAGGAACTAGATTTCCGGTGCAAAAAGGCCTGGCATCCAGCTAACAGGCCTTGGTGCAGGCCCTTGCAATGCCCCATTAAAAACCCTGTGGTGGAAAAGAAGTCACATACATGAAGCACACGGGGAGCAAAATCACAACAATAATCTTGCCCGCCCAGTGCTGCGTAACATGGGTGCTGCCCTTCAGGAGACCCAGGCCATTTTACTGGGAACATTCTGATGTGTCAGGTCCTAAAAAAAAGGGCTAAAGAAGGAGCTGTGCAAGCGGTGGTGGGAGGGAGAGCCGGGCAGTGGAGGGTTATGTTCTGGGAAGAGGAATTCTCCCAGGCACAGCAGTGGGCGTTTCCACGCCCAGGCCATGCTGGCCGAGCAGTGTGCGCTGTCCGAAGGGTGCGGTTGCGCTGCGGTGCCGGCGGTACTGATGGTACTGGCAGCAGTAACGGCAACCACATAGCGGCAGTAGCAACGATGATGGGCAATGCGCAGTGCCAAGGACTTTAAAAGTATTTCATTTAGTCCTCCCAAGGAACTGTGAAGTTGGTGTATTTATTATTTTTGTTTTACAGACGAGAAAACTGAGGAATAGAGAGGTTAAGCAACTCACCCTGTGTCACACAGCTAATAAGTGGCAACACCTGGATTGGCAAATAGACACTGTTAGCTGGGAATTGGACCGAGGACCAGGCACGTCACCTTGTCCCCCAGTTTTCTCTCTGAGAAGGCATATGACCCTCACCCCAGAGCAGACTTGAGAGACGTCCCTATAGCCTGTCAGTTGACATGAAGGTCTAGCCTCACTTGAGGATGAGCCGTGAAGGAAAAGGAAATAAAGAACAACAACAAAAAGCTTAGAACCTATGGGGAAGCTTTATAGAGGAAAGGAAAGAAAAGTAGCACTTAGGAGAATAAAACAAACAAGATGGACCTCAGTGAAGGACCGACTGCAGAATCTTAAAAGGGCATTTTAGGAAGCTGTGTGGCATCCTGCAGAAACAGAATATTACAGGTGTCATATTCCTTTTCCAAAATGTGTCATTTTCTATATTAAGTCTCTAGGTCCTGTGCTTTCTGATTTATTTCTAGAATATGGTGTCCTAGCTGTAACCTTAAAAAAGCAGGTCCTTCTAAATACAGACAAAGGAGAAAAAGAGTATTAAGACGGGTGCAAAAGAAGAAAGAAATAACAAATGATACAGCTCTCCAGATCAAGTCAAAGGCCAACATTTACAAGAATAAAAACATGTTCTAAATTTAGTAATCATAAGGGCGCTCCTAGAAATTGCCTTATAAAAGTTCATTTGTGAAACATAGGTCTTCAAAAGCTAAAGTTGTTTTTGTGGAATAAAGCCTTTTATTCTCAAAGGTCATCCTGCTCATTTTTCATTTTTAATATCAGTGTGAAATCAACACCAGTCATTTCAGAGTGTGGACCCACTCCCGCTGCACTGGGGGCACAGAGGGTCTAGGACTGTCCTCGCTCTTCCTTCGGTTTATTCCCACCGTCATCTTATGTGCTTTCCGTTCCTCTGTCTCCTCTCCCTGGCCCCCCTTTCGTGGCATCTTTTGAACGGGTGTTCTTCTTTATTTTCTTCTTTTGCTTATTCCTTCCCCACCCCTTATTTTGGCTCCTTTGGAAGTAGTGATCTCTATGCCTATTTTTAGGGGTTACCCTAGACATTGTCACACCCTAGCTTAATTTCTTGATGCTCCACCCAAACAAGGCAAGAAGCTTAAAACATTTTAACTGCCATTTTCACCCCATTCCAGTTCATATTGTACTGTGACCAGTATTTGAATTGTATTTTGCTTGTTTAACCTCACAAATTAGACGTCATTATTATTGTTATATGGAGTCAACCTTTATTCAGATTTACCCAACATACTTTTCAGTTTCTTTGCTCACCATGTCTTCTTGCATCTCAGATCTTCCCCCACTTGACCTCATACTCCTTCTGCATAAAGTAGGTTTTTATTTATAAAAGTTCCATTCAACTTGTCTTCAACCTGCTTGATTTGTTTTTTTTTTAATTTCTTACTCCTCGCTCACAAGCTTTTATTTCTTCACCTTACCAAACATGCTTATTTTATATTCTGTGTCTGATCATCTTTACAGATCTGATTTTGTTGCCTGTTGTTTTTGCCAGCCCTCACTCAGCTTTATTTCTGTGTGTGTATGAGGAGGGGTGAGGGAGTAGAGTGTGCCCGTGTGCGTTTTTATGTGAACTGATGTTCCTTGGTACTTTCACATCTTTGCAGGAATTCTTGGAGACCTGGGTGGAGATTGCATTTCCCAGAAAAGATTTGCATCTGCTTCTCCCAGTTGATGACACAAACATTCTGGGGCACTTCATTGAAAATTCTCCTCTTTCAAGTTTTCAGGTAAAGGTGATATAAAGTCCTGCAAAAAACCACATGAGGGCCTGGTGGTTGTCACAAACTCTCCAGTGAGATTTCCCACCACTGCATCAAGATCAAATCGGGTGTGTCCCCTTGTGCAGAGCAGTCTGTGCTTCACTCACCTGATTGCAGGTGACGTTCTTTGAGAGGCCAGCTTCATGTGGGCATCTCCTGTAAGGCTTCCAGTTCTGTGTGGGCCCAAAGTTTTATCCCCAGTCCTCCACTATCAAAAAAAAGGCTTTTAAAAGTTCAAGGTTTCCAGGTTTGGGCAGCAACACTGAGAGAGCTGGCTTTGGTTCTCCTCTCCCAAAGTTGCTACATTTGTCTTGTTTTTGATTTCTGCATATTTCTTCCTTTTGTGTCATCTCAGTGATGCCTTTTACAAGTGCTTTCTTTGTTACTTTACCCAGCCTTTCAGTGTTTAACTTGGGTAAATCTCTTAGCCTCTTAGTTCAACGAACCAAGGGCAGTACTGCATGGAGCTAGGATCTCAGCCGCCCGGACGCAGCATGTGCACAGAACTGAAGACGTCAGTAAGCACTGTGTCCGAAGAGTGAGAAGCCTGGGAACCGACTAGAGATGCAGGAGTAGCCCCGCTTACCATCCGTCATTCCAGTGACCCACTGGCATACGTCTTCGGTCCTGTTTTTACAGCTCTGGGCTCTACAGAGTTAAAATGTGTCATCTTAAGAAGTCCCAATCCTCAGAGTAGGTGCATCTAACCTGAAGCACATGAAGAGTCCCACTGAATTATAAGCTACAGATGAGACCAGGGCACTTTGTATTATCTGTGCCCAGGTACCAGTAGGTGAGAAAAGCAGCCACCATACTGGCAGCCACCGAGACCAGCAGAGGTGACAGTGGAGG
Organism: Tonatia bakeri; assembly: GCA_004024845.1. NCBI lineage: Eukaryota > Metazoa > Chordata > Mammalia > Chiroptera > Phyllostomidae > Tonatia > Tonatia bakeri. Next base: position 33,321 of record PVIA01001754.1, read on the forward strand.
GCGGGGAAATTTAGAATGGATAGTGGAGGAGAGAGACAATGAATGCATAAATAAGTGGAACAACATGTTGATATCTCTATCCTTTCCTCTTTCACCATAAATGTCAATAAAGAAATTAATCTTGAAAAGTAATTTTTAAGTAAAATGATTTCCCATGCTTTTTAACTTTATATCATCGTCTCTTCATTCACTTATTCATTCAACAAACATTCAGTTCTCTGTGCCAGTTATCACGCCAAGGTAGTGAATTAAGGAACATCTTACCAGATAATTCCTGGCATTAAGTACTGTGAAAACTTTTAGGTAGAAACACCAAAGCCCTGCTTTTGTGTAGATAACAAATTCATTGTTTGACCACAAAGCGTTGGAGGGCCTCATCTCAAGTCGTTCCCAAACAGCCCTCCAGTGCACATTTGGATGAACCCAGGAGCTCCAGCAGCCAGGTCGTCAGTCAGCTGTGACACTCACAACCCTGCACAAGGAAGTGGGTGAGACAGAACGTTTCTCTGAGAGAGGAGGCATGTAAGTTGCATATTACCTGTTGAGTCAGTTCTTCGGGAATCCATTCAGTAGTATTCATGGCTTCTAGAAAAGGAGAATATTTAAAAACTAACTTCACTAAAAAATCCCAGATTAAAAGGACCAAACTTGTGTCAGTATCCCTCATTTTCTAGGCATTTCCCCACTCTGTTTCACTTACACCGCCACCATCAGCCAAGGACGAGTGCCACCTTTCCACTCTGCTCGTCCCCTTGTGCGCGTGGAAGGCCTGGCAGTGTTGCCGGTGACCTGGACTGGGCGTGAGTGTTAGCAGAACTCTCCCTGCTGCGCCCCAAACAACCCGTGACTGTGCGGTGTGCATTCCTAATTCAAACCGAATTCTGAGTCTCGGACAGAAACACCCTTTGAAGTCACTGGGAAAGTACGGCAAGGCTGAGAGTGCTGACATCCCATGGCTGCCCGTGTTCGGCATCGGGGTCGAACGCCACATCTGCCGCTGGACGGCAGCGGTGTGCCGGCGTTCATCTCTTTACAGGGCACTTAGGCAAGACATTGCTTGGTAAAGATTCTTATCTATCTGCCCCTTCCTCAGCTGGTTTTGTTTTTTTTTTTAAGATTTTATTTATTTATTTTTAGAGAGGGAAGGGAGGGAGAAAGAGAGAGAGAGAAACATCAATGTGCGGTTGCTGGGGGCTGTGGCCTGCAACCCAGGCATGTGCCCTGACTGGGAACCGAACCTGCGATGCTTTGATTCGCAGCCTGCGCTCAATCCACTGAGCTACGCCAGCCAGGGCATCAGCTGGATAGTTTTTAAGTCATGGCATCAGTTATACTTACAATTATTCTTCAATCTTTACATCGATAACATATTCAAACGCATTGAATCTCCTCCCGTAGTGGGCACTGACTGAATTCCATATCTGATGCCTAAGTAACTACCTGGGGCCTGGGTTAAGAAAACCATTCTAAACTGCTTCCCTCTTCTGCTTTGTCATGCCTGGGAGAAGCAGACTCTCTTTTATTAATCTACGAACAATTGAAAAAGAACAAAAATCAAGAGCTTATCAAGTTCAAGTTACTATCTTTATGTACTGGCATTTGGAAATGTCTCTAGTCATTGTTTTTCACTATCACTGGGGCTTTTAAAGCCTCCACTAGAGTCATTTTGTCAAATGAGTGAGCACCAGCAACTGCGTGAAAACAATGGGCCTCCCTTTGTAATGTGATGTGGGGTAAATATGTTTTAATTTCCTAACAGGTGCAAGGCTATGAGTCTGACTCATAAAGATAGTAATTATACCTCTTTTCTGAAGTGAAGCAACAGAGAGAGAACATAGAAAATTAATGAAGAAAGCAAGACTTGGGTTCATTTTATCTGGGGAATTCACGATCCTGACAGGTTTTTTAATGTGAATCATTGCTTTGTGAAGTACGGCACCAGAGCGGGTATTTGTCTTTGTGTCAAAAACAAGGACTCTTAGCAAATTGAATCTCTCCCTACCTTTAGACAACTCAAGAAAGATAAAATCTTAAGGGCTTTAGAGAGTTGAGCAGGGATAAAGCCTTCTTGCAGATTGGAACAAAATTCTTACCAGTTTCAACTGGCAGATAAAATGTGTCACAGAACTGATTTTCCCCTAAAGAACTTTTCATGTCAGACTCCATACAGGCCAGTGGTAATTGTGCTACATTGTGTGAAAATGGGGGCGGATGGATCCACGTGGAGGGTGCACATTAGTATCACATGAATCAGAATGAGAAATGCTTTCTCATTCCTTAAGTAGTGAAAGGAAGGTGGGGGTGGGGGGAGGAGAGGGCTGGTTTGATAATAAGGTGGCATGACAGTGACCAGATGAAAACAAGAGGCAAAAAGGGTAAGATACGTGCACTTCAATTTGAATTGCAAAGAATAAACGTGTGACCTTGAATATTTGCTCCATGCCCTATTCGGCACTTGTAGATCACAGATGTAGGCATAAAATAGCCCCCAGTCCAATTCAACTCATTAGAAGATTCTCTCTCTTTCTCTCCCTCATTGTTTCGTATATGATATAAAATGATAAAAATAGACATTGATGAAAAGGAAAGTGCTAGGAATTCATTTGATAAGAACATTACAAAGAGCAGTTACTAGTCACCCAAGCTGCTGGCACTCCTGCATATTCTTGAATCGTCCTGCAATGGCTTACAGCAGTTTCTCTCCCAGGCTCCTCTGCCAACGCAGTTCATTCCGCTGCGGGAGGTGACAGTCGCGATGGATGGGTGCCCACTTGCACACCGTGACGTGTTGTACGTCACTTCGCAGTCATCACCGTGTGGTGCTGACAGTGATACTAAAGAAGATTTGTTGGAGGTTTCCTTAAGCACCAAACAAAAAGCAAGCAAGCAAACAAAACCTACCTGAAATGAGATCCTGTCACTGGCTGCAGAGAAGGACAAGTTGTCACAGACTTCTGGTACCTGAGCAGACCATTATTCAAAAGGGTGTGAGAACAAGAATAGCAGACGCCCAGAACTAACAGTCAGGAAAGTGTTTCAGATACAATTTGGATCACTGAATTCATTAGTTTGTTTTACTGACACCTACAACTACAGGGAGAGGAAATATCACTAAGAATTCACTGTGTTCCTTGGTGGTGTGGACTGAATTGTGTCCCCCACCACACAAACTTCATATGTTGAAGTTCTAATCCCCAATATGACACTATTTGGAGATCCAACCTTTAAAGAGAGAAATTTAAATGAGGTCCTCAGGGTCAGACCTTGACCCAATAGGATTGGTGTCCTTATAAGAAAAGGAAGAACCCTGGCTGGGTGGCTTGCTGGGTTGGGGGCATTGTCCTAAACACCAAAACACTGTGTGTTCGATTTCCAGTCAGGGCATCTACCTAGAGTGTGGATCCGAACCCCGGTTGGGGCATGTACGGGAAGCAACTGATTGATATTTCTCTCTACCTTCCTTTCTCTCTAAAAATCAATAAACATATCCTTAGGAAGGAAGGGAGGGAGGGAGGGAGGGAGGGAGGCCAAAAAGAAAAAGAAAAGAAGAGGGAAAGGAAAGGAAAGGAAAGGAAAGGAAAGGAAAGGAAAGGAAAGGAAAGGAAAGGAAAGGAAAGGAAAGGAAAAAGAAAAGGCACTGTGGCCAGCTCACTCTGCGTCAGAAAAGAAAGAGACACAAGGGATATGCATGCACAGACGTAAGAACCTGCGAAGACTCACGGACAAGACTTGCCTTGCCTACTGCAAGCCAAGGAGAGAAGCCTCAGGAGAAACCAAACCTGCCAACACCTTAACCTCATTATGGCAGCCCAAGCAGACTAAGATATTCAGATGGTTTTTAGGTATAAAACAATCCCATTGTGATTTTCAGTTGCAGCCGGGAGCATGGACAGCTAGAATCCATGAAAGGTGATGTACACACTAAATTTGGCTTCTCTGTCAATTTTCGTCTCTCTTGTGCATTATGCTAACAGCAAAAGGAAGAAGGCCCATTGATTAGATTCAGTGTGCTGGCACTGTGCTAGGTGCCCTGAGAACACAAAAATGACTCATGGAGTCTCTTCCCTTAAGGAACATGTCACTTCCTGGAGAGAGACAAAATGAGTCAGGACTCTGATATAGGTATAAGATTGACTAATTCTAATTTTGGGCTTAGGGTTGTCGGAAGGACAGGAAGGATCAGGGAAGGTTTCACAAAGTGGGAGAAATTCGAGTAAGACTATTTTGGTCACTACTGCCACCTAACAAACCACTCCCATTGGCGTACAATCACCACCACTTTATAATGCCCAGGGAGTCTGTGCCTCAGGAATTTGGGTGGGACACATTGTGGACAGCTTGTTTCTGCTCCACGCTGTCTGAACCCCAGTTGGCTGGGAGTGAAACAAAGTTGCAGGGGCTGAAAGAATTCACTTCCAGGGTAGCTTCTTCATTCATGTGCCAGGCACATGGGGTGAAGGACAGGCTCAGTTGGAATGTGAATCTGAGCACCTCCCGATGGCCTCTCCAGCACAGCAGCCTTGGGGTGGTTGACTTCTTACAAGGACGTCAGGGCTTTGATATCAATGCTCCTGGCAAAGGAAGTGAAAACCACATAGCCTTCTATGACCTAGCCTCAGAAATCATGTAACATCATTTCCACTATGCTAATTCATGGAAGCAGTCCCATTTAAAAGGAGAGGATGGACTTCTAGTCAAGATGGCGGCGTAGGCAGACATGGCTTGCCTCCTAACACAACCACATCAAAATTATAGCTAAAATATAGAAATACCATTTCTCAAACCATCAGAAATTGAATGGAAGTATGACAGCTACAGAATTAAAGAAACCACATCCATCCAGACTGGTAAGAGGGGCGCAGGCATAGTCCCACACTCATGTGTGGTGGATAAAAATTTGGGAAGGTTATTTTGGGAGCCAGGAGTCCTATCTCCATACCAAGCACCCCAGCCCAGGATTCCAGTGCCAGGAAGATAAGTCCCCACAACTTCTGGCTGCAAAAACCAGTGGATACTAAGTCAGTGTAAGAAACTGCTGGAGGCCCCCTCAGTTCTTAAAGAACCCACACATGGACTCACCTACTCAGACTCACTCCCACTGGGCTCCAGCACCATGGTAGCATCTTGAAAGTCACCAATGGCATCTAAGGAGAAACTGAAGTGTCTGGCACCCAGGAAAGCTGAGGCCATTGTCCCTTTTCTAAACCTTCCCCACACAGAGTCATAGAACTGGCAAGCTGGTGCCATATTTAAGACTCTATTGTCCTGGCTAACACTGTTTGACCCATCTTGGAGGTATCCAGAACCTCTGCCCCACCAACTTATGGGCTCACCCAAGCTGCTTTTCCATGAGTGGCTAGTCTTGGCTGATGTTGCAAATCTTTCTAAATCCTCTCAACCAACCAACAGCTGGCCTCAATGAGCTCTAGGCCTGGCATTAGCGCAACCAGCTTAGATTCACAGCTTGGCTTCACCTGGGAATCTCCAAGCCCAGCACAAGAAGCAGCCATCTCAGATTGCTTTATAGCTCAGGTGGGTGCCCCAAGCAAACATAGGTTGGGGCTGACCTTAGCCCACACCACCCAGAAAACCAGCGCACCCAGTGGACAGCTATAGACCACGTTGGAGTACCACCATCCTGCACCTGCACACCTGATCCTCCAAGAAGGGCAGAGGTTTGTGGTAAGTGGTCACAGCCAATCCTTGCAGCTGACTGGCCTGGGTAAATCTTCCCATTGATCTGCCAACAGCAGCCAAGGCTCAACTATAAAAAGAGAGTGTACTCAGCAGACATGAAGGCCACATCTTGAATACTCAGCTTGGGTGATAGGGTAGGCCATGCCACTGGACACTACAGGGCACCTACTACATTAGGCCAGAGAGAGAGTCAAAGCAACTCTACCTCATACATAGAAACAAACACAGGGAGACTGCCAACACGAGGAGATGAAGAAACACAGCCCAAAGGAACGAGCAGTTCAAAACTCCGAAAAAGAACTAAATGAAATGGAGATAAGCAATCTATCAGATTCAGAGTTCAGAACACTGGTTATAATGATGCTCAAGGAACTTAGTGAGGACCTTAGCAGCATAAAAAAGATCCAGTCAGAAACTAAGGATTCACTAATTGAAATAAAGAACAAGTTACAGGGAAACAACAGTAGAGTGGATGAAGCTGAGAATCAGATCAATGATTTGGAACATAAGGAAGCAAAAAACAACCAATCAGAAAAACAAGAAGAAAAAAGAATCCAAAAATGAGGATAGTAGAAGCGGACTCTGGGACAACTTCAAGAAGTCCAACATTCGTATCATAGGGGTGCCAGAAGGAGAAGAGAAAGAGCAAGAGCTGGAAAACCTATTTAAAAAAATAATGAAAGAAAACTTCCCTAATGTGGTGAAGGAAATCGACATGCAAATCCAGGAAACACAGAGTCCCAAAGAAGATGGATGCAAAGAAGCCCACTCTAAGACATATAACCATTAAAATGCCAAAGGTCAAAGATAAAGAATCTTAAAAGCAGCAAGGGAAAAGAAGTTAGTTACCTTCAGCGGAATTCCCATAAGACTGTCAGTTGATCTCTCAAAACAAACTTTGCAGACTAGAAGGGACTGGCAAGAAATATCAAAGACATGAAAAGCAGGGACCAACAGCCAAAATTGCTCTATCCAGCAAAGCTGTCATTTAGAATCTAAGGGTAGATACAGAGTTTCCCAGAAGAGAAAAAACTAAAGGAGCTCATCATCACTGAAACATTCTTATATGAAATATTAAAGGGTCTTATTGAAGAAAAAGAAGATCAAAACTTTGAACAATAAAGTGGCAATAAATATGTATCTCTCAACAACTTAATCTAATAGACAAACTAAGCAAACAAGAAGAACAGAGACTGAAACATGGATACAGTGAGCATTTTGATGGTTGACAGATGGGAGGGGTGGGGGAAGGGGTGAAGAGGTGAGGGGATTACGAATTACAAATAGGTAGTTACAGAATAGCCATGGGGATGTAAAGTACAGTACAGGAAATGGAGCAGCCAAAGAACTTGTGTGCATGACCCATGGACATGAACACTGGTGTGGGGATTGCCTGAGGAAGGGAGAATGTTGGGTGGAGAGGATCAAAGGGGGAAAATCAGGACAACTGTAATAGCATAATCAATAAAATACATTTTTTAAAAAAGGAGGGGACATACACCTCACCTCTCTGTGAAAGGAGTAATCAAATATTTTTGCCATATTTTAAAATTGCCACAGGACCTTGAAGCATGAATAGAATTTCCATAAACCTCATGCACTGAAGTTTTATTGCCTAAAATATTTTTTCAGATTTTACATGGAATGCACATTATTTAAAACAAAATTATAGAAAAATATAAAGAAACTCATTGTTTATTTTATGAGCTAGCTTTGTGCCTGCACCTGAGCTGAAAATTAGAGCTATAACCTTAAGTAAGAGGTTTCTACAATTCTTCCCTCAGGTTGTTTACAGCCTGTTAAACTATACATGACACCCCGTCAAGAGACACCACTGCCATTATGCTGCTGCCGTTTTTTCCAATTTAAATAAAACAAATTGAGATGATCTGTGCAAGCAGTCTTACGTCCCTTTTCGTCTGTCTCCCCTGGTACACAAGATAGTGTGAGAATTTTCTTCGTAGTGCTCAGTATTCTATAAAACTTTGGTTTTGAATGGATCATATGAATAGACTATTGTTTATTCAATCGTTTCCCTGTTGCCAGACATTTTTGCTGATAATGCTGTAAGAAATACACTTACTCATCTTTCAACTTGTCTGACAATTTTCTTAGGATAAATTTCTGAATTAGTTGAGTTACCAATTCAGAAAGAAAGAGCCAACATTTTAGAGGCTCTTGATTATAGTTTTCCAGTTTGGTTTGCAAAAATGCCGTCCTGGTTCGCATTTCCACAGGAGCATCAAGCTGCAGAGCCTGGGAAGCCAGCCTTTTCCCCAGGTACAGGGTGGAGCGATTTGGCCCAATCTGAACTGAACTAAAAAATACTGGAAGAAGCCAGAAGGCAAGTTATAAACCACAATCAGCTAATGACTGGCCTGGGCTTGGCAACCGAAGAAGTGGATTCGAGGAAAGAATGACTGCAGAGTCAGGGTAAATGAAAGCCTTCATTGGCTTCTAGAACAGCTTTGAGACAACATTCACAAACACAGTGACTTAAGGGACACTCAGAAACACAGGTTCTTTGTGGATGTGAGCAAGGGCTCCTTGGGTGATAGGCAACAGAAACCAACCCTGGCTAATCTAGACCAAAAAGGAATTTACTGGAAAAACAACTGACTTCTCAATGGCCTGGGCACCAGGCTCGGAAGCCAGGACAGGATGGGCAGAAGTGGGGAGCCCCATGGGCAGGAAGCAGTGTAGACAGAGGGCCTAAGGCAAGGGCTCTTCCCCAGGGTCACCTGGGTACACGCTGTGAACAGTGAACAAATGAACTCAGTTGGTTTCTGCCTTTTGATGACTTTGCTCAAATTCAGATTGCAGGGAAGATGGGTCTGACGGACCTCAAAGGGTCCGCACTTCTGCCCTTGGGCCCCGGTCAGGCGGGCACTCTGACAGCTTCCCGCATGTGTTAGGGGGACTCGGGGGACAGCCGGCTCCAGTCGAAAACTGTCTACCACACCACGACACGTTACCTGTCGGGGGGTGTACCACTGCTTCACTGTTGCTAGCCCCTGAGCCCAGACGCATTGGCCGCACTGAGCCCCTGCCTGCCGACCTCAGCCCACCAAAGCTGGGTCCAGAGGAGACGACACGAGAGCCAGGGACTCGTAGGCTGCGGTAAGAGACGAATGAGAAGCTGAACATGAGCCACAGTGATGAGGTGCCGTGCTGGAAGTAGGTACGAATAACTAAAACACATAATCCTGCCTTAACTTGCACTGAGTCTTAGCCTCTTCCCTCTCCCTTTCTTCTTCATCTGCAGCTCTGGGCTTCGACTCACTGAAAGCAGCCAGGGAGGATGTTGATGCAGGGCCACAGCCAGGCCTCGCCAGCCGCCTTCTGATCTGCTGGAGTCCCCTCCTCCACCTGGGGAGCATGATGTAGCAGAAGGAAGCCGAAAACTCTCCTCGCCTGGTTTTATTCAAGGGGAATGCTGCACACAGGTCAGGACGTGGGTAAGTTCAGGAGGCTGGCTTTCCCTAGTGGTCTCCCAGCCTTGTTTTCCTCTGCCAGCTGATAGGAGTCACTCCTCATCCCAGGGTATGAAAATGAGGCCATTGGCCCTGAAGTTCCCTCCAGTACTTAGGGACAGGAAGAAGATATTAGATTCTGCCCTCTGATATCCCCATCATTCAGCTGAGCAGTGATGCCATGAGAAGGGGGGCAGGAAGATGTCACGGACAGAAGTGAGGTAACACAAGCCTCACTACACTTGGGGGCCATGACAGGCCACAGGGTCGGGGAGGCATTCCTTGGGTGGGAGGGTGTCATAAAGGGGAAGAGTGCTGGTGAAGACAAGAGGGTGGGCAGGGAATGGCACAATCTGGTCTCTCTGGAAAGGGGCCCAGCAGCCCTGGTCTCAGATCCCCTTGCTTCCTGTACTCGGAAAATCATCGTAGGGTGTGGCAGATCGGACTGATTAAAATATTCCCTTCTAGAGATGGATCAGGACGGTAGGTTTGCTCTCCTGGGAAGCAGGTGTTGGGGCACAAGGTGGGGAGAATGGTTCTGCACTAGCCGCCTTCTGCCATCAAGGGCACGTTCTAGAAAGAAACTACAGTATCTTTACCTCCACAGGCCGCGGCAAGATCCCGAGGGTTCCTGAGAAAAGCTTTCCAGTGCCTGGAAGAGGCATGGGGAGGCGACCATTTGAGGACCCTGCTGTGCTGAGGGGTGGCCTTGTCTTCGGGTGGGGCCAGGGTCACAGCAAGGCCCATGGGATCCCAGAGCCGTATGGGTTACAGTGGCGCCACCCCAGGCAGAATTTAGAAGCTGCAGCCACAGGGTAAGTGCAGAGGCGTGAAAACCTTCTGACTTCCCCCATGATGAACACTTCAGTCATTCGTTCTGCAGTATCAGATTACTTCCAGATTTCCAGTGTTTTGTCTGCTTGGTGTGCTTGGGGATGAGGGCCGAACAAACAGACTTCGCTAACTGTGCGGAAGCAGCCTGAGGTCGGTCACATCAGAGCCAGAATTAAGTCCAGAGACCGAGGGCTTCCAGCCTTGAACTTGGGAGTCACTGGCCCTGGTGTATTCCCCAGAAAAAGCGCGTCTGTCCTTTCCTGGGCAGGCAGGCTCTCTTCGCCCCACGGGACTTCCCAGGGGAACCCTCGGCCCCCTGTGGGGGACGAAGACCGAAGGACCAAGAGCCGGCCCGGTGTCTAGAGGGACACCCGGGATGGACCATCCCTCCGAGAACCTTCTCCACCCTTAGTCCCGCTCAGAGGGCCCAGCCCAGCCTAAATCCCACCGCCTTTGCTGCTGGAAGTCAGTTCCCCACTTCTGACTTAAGGACTGAGAGCAGTTGAATTCTGACCTCTTAGCCCGTGTTGTCTACAGTTCCCTTTTTTTCCAACTTTTGTCCTGTTTTGGTCTCATGTCCCAAAGTCTGTCATATGTTCCAGGAGGCCCAGAACCCTGTGTTCCTGCATCTCTGTGAGTCCCCCACAGTCTGGAACGTGCAGTAGATGCTCCTGTGTCCCCTTTCTCCCCTGAAATCCTTGCTGCTAATAGCTTAACTTGGGGGTGTTTACAGTTATCTATCATGCTCACACGTTATCTAAAGCAGTGGCTCTGAACCTTTGAAGAGTAACTGTATTCTTTGAGAACCGAGTGAAAGCTCTGACCCTCTGCCCGGAAAGACACACCTAAATGCGGTCAGACAAAAAGCTCGTGCTAGTATCGGGGCCTGAGAGCCCGCAGGAAAGCTGTCCAGGCATGGACTCTGAGCTAAGAGCTGCTGTTTAAACTGGTCCTTTCAACTGTGCTGCCAGGCAGCTGCCACGGCGACGGTGATCAGACCTTGGTTGGGAGGGACTCCTCCAGGCTGCTCTGAGTGGCAGGTTGCTGTGGCTTCTTGCCCAGGTTCCCTATCTACTTTGATAACTGTTTTGCAGATTTGTCCTCAGACTTGGAAAATCAACATAGGAAATACCTTCTCTGTCAATACCTCTGCGTCAGAGCAGAAACTGTCATTCTTGTCATTCTTGCCCTTGCTGAGACATTTAGCTTCTGATGACACAGTGCTTTGCAAAGCCCATCTGTGTCTCTTGCCAGGACTTAAGTGAATTTCTCTCCTGGTGTCAGAGAGGAGAATGGGGTATCAACAACCTGCTTACTGCCTCTGAGCTGTGATTGTTCTCATCAGAGGTCCCCAGCTGGCTCCCCCACGCAGCCGACACGGAGTCAGTTGTGAGAGCAGCCAGGTGGCCATCACTGCAGCAGGCAGGCCTCCTGCTCTCGGCAGCTGCCTGTCCTTTTCATATCTCGGCCTGAGATGCTCTGCACCAAACCACGGGCCCTGACTCAACCGCTCCCACGACTCCGCAGCCTCAGCCTCAGCCTCTGGGCAGGTAAATGATGCGATGAGGAAGGAGTCATGCATGGAGGGGCATGGAGCCAACGCCTTACGTAACAGGCCCAGTTTCCACTGTCGGTGCGCAGTGTGTGGACTGAAAGTCCCTGTGTGGTCATCAATGCATAATGCCTCAGTCACTGCCTCAGAAATCAATCTCTATTGCCTCGATGAAGGAAAAAGCAATCCCACGTCTCCCCCAGGCCCTGGACCATGAGTCTATTTTGGCCACTTGGGCATCACTCCGACTCGGCTCACTGACGTGACAGAGTGTAATAGCTGCAGAGAGAAGCAGGGTGGTAGTTTGTTCAAACACCACTTCCCACATCAGAGTAAATGCCCTTCTCGACAGCTCTGCCGGCCTGTGGGCTGCTCTGCAGCTGATGGATGGTCCCGGCCCCAGAGGCTGGTGACGGTGCATGGGGGTTACCTCTGTGCACACCGAAATACTCAAAGCATCTACCACCACAGCTCCAGGGCTTGTGCCAAAATCGGGGTGCACCTTCCTTGGGTTTGTATGTGTTCATTTGTTAAGCAGCGATGGTCCCCCACAACCTGCTAAGAAAAAATATATTTTATTTCAGTTGTTGTTTTTGGTTTTGGTTTTGTTTTGCCTTTGTGGTCTCTCTGGTGTGACCTCAGGCATCTCCTAGTAGCTGTTATGCTGTCTCCAAGACTATAACCTCCCCCAGAAATATATTTGTATTTCCCAAGAGACAAGCCTCACCCACTTCTCTCTTTCCCCACCGCTCTTAAGAAAATCCCAGTGTTCGACGAACACTGTGACAGCCTATCAGGGTAAACTATTTGGCTGGAGGGTGTAAGCAGCTGCCTGGAGCTGATGCATCAACACAGTGGTTACTGGAGCAAGGAGCAAGTCTACACAGCATCTTCATTGGGCGAGGTGTCTGCTGCTTCCTCTTGGCCTCCTTTGGGAATCGCCTACATCAGTGGTTCTCAGCTGGGGCCAGTTCTGCCCTCAGGGAACATCGACAGCATCAGGTGACATGTTTGGTTGTCACAACTTGGGAGGTAGGGAAGTGCTGCCAGCATCCATTGCAGGATGCTGTTCAACATTTTACAACGCACAGGACAGACCCACACAACCAGGAATGATGCAGCCCAGATGTCAACAGCGCCAAGGTTGAGGAACCCCGATGACATCAAATAGGGCACTCCCGCTATCATATGACATTCCAGGTGATCTGTGGCATACACACACACTTCGGGACTGGTGAGATGGTCACCCTACTTCGATGCATTTAAACCTCAGAATAATGTGTGGGATGTATCTAGCCTGTGTAAGTGCCCACGGGGGAATGATGACAGACGGGCGACCGTCTCTGCCTTCCAGAAGCTTAAGTCCAGCGGTGGAGACTGATGCACTACAAACTGCACAGTGTAACATAAGCCAGAGAGCCGCCTCAGCACAGGAAGGGCTGGGAGCCCGAGAGGAAGAGGCGGAGGAGTGTTCCTGATGCGGAGAGTTTCCCGAAAGGAGGATTCGCACTGTGGACACTCTCTAGCCGGGAGAACCTCGGCTGGCAAAGTGTGTATGTAGGGGGAACAGAGGGAGTTCTGAGAGGCTTGGGGAGGACTGAGCACAGACAGGGGCTTCCCGGGTCCAAGGACCACAGAAGGGCTGTGTGAAGTGGCCAGCCCTGCGCCGCGTGGGGCATCAGGAGGATGAGGCCGACTCTTTCTTTTTCTTGCACTGACTTTCTTTAAATACCAGGCCACATATTTTCATTTGGGATTCTCACAGTCTCCCCCTTTGTTTGCTGTGGTAACATTCATGTTCATTAGAGGATCTTGCCATTTTTATGCAGTGTTTAAGGGGGAAGAGAGTTTTCACCTGAAAAGTAAATTATAACTTTCCTTCTGGGGCCAGAACTAAATAAGATTCTGTACTCAGTTCAGTCAATAGTAATTTCGTGTGAGCCACATTTTGTATATTTGAAAGGATCTCAGAATCATGGATTCTAGGCATGGGAGAGACTTCAAGAAATGCTTCAGTTTGGTTTTTGTCTAGTCTGTCCAGATAAGCTCTGCTTATCACCATTTTGCACATGAGACAATCATATTTCTGTACATTGCAGACAGACAAGAGCCTGTGTTAAGTGGTACAATGCTTTTTATCAATGTGTTTGCTAAGGGTGCAGTTCTCCAAGTTTGGGGGTGAGTGAGTAACCATTGCCCAAGTGGTTCTTCCCAGAGTTGACTGATGGAGAAAAGGGGGATAATCTTTGCGGTGTGTGTGTGTGTGTGTGTGTGTGTATGAGAGAGAGAGAGAGAGAAAGAAAGAGAGAGAGAGAGAGAGAGCAGGTCTAGAGGGAAATAGGAAGCCATCCAAGCTCAAGATTCGTGGGGTGGGATGTCCTCATTTCTATACTAGTCGAGGGATCAGAGCCAGTGAGATTTCCTAGAAGCAGATGCAGACCGCAGTCAAGACTGCTAATAGCAACCGAAGTCCATCCAGATAGAGTGTCTGTCCAGGGGCTCTTTGAAGGTTGGAGCCATTTTAGGAAATTCAGGCCTCCTGGCAAAGCAGATAGCTTCCCTTCACTGGGAGTGGTGGGGATCTGTCTTGGGGACCCTGGCTGCCTGTGGTCACCAAGACTTTCACATGCTCCACCCAGACTTCTCTGGATCCAGGCTTCCTGGGGACCTTCCCACCCTGGTTCAGAATCTCTGCCCTGGTTACGACTTGAACTGAGATGATCTCCAGTTCCCTGGCAAAAATGCACCCCTTTTCATTTCAACGTACCCAGCATGGGGCTCATCACTGCATCATTTGCCCCACTCCGGAGCAGGACCCACCCCTGAAAGAGTCCTGGTTTTCTTTCGAAGGGACCTTCCTAGTTTGTAATAGCAAGTGGATTATTTCCTCAATATAAGCCCGCTTGACCTGTGCCTTGGGAGCGTTTCTTCTTTCAGGTCATGAGATGAAAGAGGAAACTGTGGGGAAATCCCAATCCCTTAGCCAGCCCGGTTCCTAAATCAAGGCTTACCCTGAAATCATTAAGTGACCTTGGCAACTTATGAACAAATGAACTAAAGACAGATGTATAAAAATCAGATGCTTTTGTGGGACAAAATGCATGTTTTATGAGACCCTTTAATGGCAGCCAGTAGTCATTTACTCATCTTTTACTGGACCCAAGGAGGGTCCCCTTCTGCTCAGGGGAAAAGCAACTTCCTATAAAACAGGCTTGGGTGGAGTCTTTGGCAGGGAGAAGAAAGCGGTGAGATTATTCCTCAGCTTGGCCTCTAGGGATGGGTGATATCCTTGGAGATAATGCCCGTCAGGGTCGCAGCAATGCCCAGCAGCTGACTCCCTCTTGCCCCAGAGAAGTCAAGGCCAACCTACAGGTCTTCAGGCGCCTGGCCACGGGCTGCCTGCAGGAAGTCGAGTGTGTGCTTGCCCCAGAACTGAGCACTGGGGGCACTGGCTCCAGGCTGCCCTGGGACAATGTTTCTTTGGAGCAGATGCAGATACTTATCAAATCTGCTACGTGTGACCTTTTTAAAACAAAGGGTCAAGTTTTCTGGACTCCTGGTGACATAGGAGTGACTCACCAAAGGCAAAGTGCATCTGTGTTGTGTTCAAAGGTCTCTTTCCACCCTGGGTTCCAGGTCTCCTTGGGGGAGCCTGGGGGGCTGCAAACTTGTTCTCAGAAACCATGGTCTCAAGGAGTACCTTCTTCCTCAGGCTGATCCTCTAAGGAGCTCAGTGATGTGGCCATCACTCCTAGAATTTGAATTTTGGATTATTCATCAGAATCTTTGTGATGCCCTGAGTGGTCTAGAATGCTCCTGTTCAGAGCTATTGTGTGCTTACAACCAAGGGTTGATTCTGGCAAGCTGTTTATATATACACACACATATATGTATGTATATATGTATATATGTATATGTGTATATATTTATCTGTGTGTGTGTGTGTATGTGTGTTATCTAATTCAGGACTCACAAGGATCCTGTGCTAATTTTACAAGAAAGAAATTCACATTCACCACACTAGGGCCAGGCAGACTCAGCTACAGATGAGACACCAGACACCCGTGTTTAAGCGTCCCTCAAGGAAGTTGCTATTTGAAATTCTAGGCCTCCCAGTGGGAATGTGACACCTTGGGGCGCCTTGGGTGTGGCTGTCATGGGGGAACAGCCACCAAGGAGCGGGGAGCAGTGAAGAAATCCCAACCAGCTACGCCAGCAGATGCAGTTTCTAGTTTCCCAAGAGAAGCTGAATGTAGGTTTTGGTGGGGGATTTTTGTTGTTGTTGTTGTTAATGGGAAATATTCTAGGTTTTTAAAAAAGATTTTATTTATTTACTTTCAGAGAGAGGGGAAGGGAGTGAGAAATAGAGGGAGAGAAACATCACAGCCTGTTGCACGTCCCCAGCCAGGGATCTGGCCCATGAGCCAGGCATGTGCCCTGACCAGGAATTGAACCTGCGACCTTTGGGTTTGTGGGACAATGCCCAACCCACTGAACCATACCAGTTAAGGCTCTAGTTTTAAATTTATTTTTATTGTATTTTTTTCCATTACCATTTATCCACCTTGTACCCTCTTCCACTCCACTCCCCTCCTGGAAATCTTCTAGTTTTAAATGTTAGTAATTGATTAAAAAAAACAAAGAAAACAAAACTTGTTTAATACATTGTAGGCAAAATAGCACAAGTTTGTGGGCTGGTTTGCAACTTCTAGGTTAGGCTTTCCACCAGATATAAAAATTCAAACATAGGACAGAACAGGACTCCCCTTTTCTCCCCCATGAAATATACTTTCTATTACAATGTATTAAAATTATTCAAATTCAAAACAAGCTTCTAAAAGTATAAATGCGTATGTATTTTTGTCACTACATTCATTTTGTATATGAACAGCACTTTCTGTCCAGGTGACAGCTTACACAGGGATTTGAGATCCAGGGGTTGTACTGTTGACCGTTCACGGGGGCCTGTGAGGGCAGCACCGTCCTTCCCGCGGGTTGGGGGGAGCCCACAGGGAGTGGAGGCCGACAGTCTTAGTGACTCACTCGAAGCCACGTGACTGTGTGACTGCGCGCTGACCGCTCACAGCCCAACCAGGCTTCCCGACTCTGACTGTGCTTCTCACTCAGAAGCTTTGATTTTCCGTTTCTCCCACCAACACCAGTACACCAGTAACTATTCTTCACTCCAGGACAGAGCGTTTCTTTCCAGGGAGCTCAAGCCATTAACTAGAAAAGAAGTGATACATGTATATTCCTTCAACGGGCCACTGAGGTAGAAGCTGCTGGCTCTTAACCTGGGGCTGGGGGACCGCAGAGTGACTGGGAGAAAGAAGACCACCACCCTGTGATTCTTGGCAACATCGTGTGAAGGCGTGCATTGGGGCCTGTTGTGGGAAGTGACCTGAGGCTTTCTCCAGAAGTGTCTGGCTTTCCTGGGGTGCGCAAGACCTGGGTGGGTTTGACTTCAGCCCTTGGTCTTCACTGGCACTGAATCAAAACTTAGGCAGCCTTCCTAAATCTGCACCCCGATTTCTCCGAGGTGCCTTTGTTCTACCAGGAAGAACTCGGGCCATTTTGTACCAGGAATTAGTCACCACCATCTAAATTGCTCTAATCCCTTCCTTCTCAAATCCTTATCACCATGGACCAGGCTGTGCTCCGGCGGGACAGGCCTCCCTGTGGTCACAGCCTCGCTCAGCCCTCAGACTCCAATTAGTTCCTTCCGAAAAGGCCCCAAAAAGAAAGCCTTCTTTTCTCTGTAATGATGATGGCAAAGCATTTTTGAATAAAATATAGCCTTTTCATGAGGTAGTAATTACTTCATGCTAACAATGATATGTTAGGAATATGTAAAAGGAAGAATGAAGGAAGCAATGAAGCAACAGGCATTTCTGGGCAGTGCAAGGAGGTTTCTGTAGCAGGCACTCCTCATGAGGTCATTTCGTCGCCTTTACAACTCTTCGTGGGAGAGAACATGTGAAGGATTCTTGCACTGGGGGAGCTCCAGGCAAGACAACGTCAAGGGGGATCACAGCACAGGTGTGGAGTCGGGTGGCCTGGATTTGATGTCCAGCCTTGCACCTGCTCAGGCTGCGACTGAGGACAAGTCATCCCGCCTCTCCAGGCCCTGAGCAACTCCTGCCTCAGACAGAAAGGCCTCTGGGGACAGGAAGGTCAGAAGGCAAAGGGAAAACATGAATAACATCTTACTGAGAACCCACCAGCTTGCCTGGTCCCACTCTCTCATTTACTCCTTACCATGGATTGGATCCTCTGGGCCCGTGCCCAGGGCCGCACCACTCGCTGTAGGTGGCAAGGCCAGAATCCAGAGATGGATCTGTCAGACTTAAAACTGAGCTCTTTCCACGACACAGTTCAGTGCTTCTCCAACTCTGTCAGTGAAACCAGCAAGAACAGAGACTGACTCCTTGGATGAGTCTGCTCAGAGCTGCCCTAACAAAGTACCACTCACTGTGTGGCTTACAGAACAGAAATGCATTGTCTCCCAGCTCTGGAGGCCAGAAGTCTGAGATCAAGGCGTCAGCAGGGCTGGTTCCCTCCGAGGCCATGGGGGAGAGTCTGTCCCATCCTCTCCCAGCTCCGGGTGCTTTGCTGGCGACCGTCAGCATTCCGTGCCTTGCAGACACATCGCTCTCGTCTCTGCCTCCCAGTTCACACGGCATTCTTTGTGCACGTCTGTGTCCAAGTTTTCTCTTCTTACAAGTGCCATTCCACTCTACTACAGCCTCATCAAAACTGATGATGTCTGCAGTGACCCCATTTCCAAACTAGTTCACATCCGAGGTGCAAGGGTCAGTTAGGACTTGCACTTATTTGGGGGGAAACAATCCAATCCGTAGTGCCGCCCACTTCAGTAGTCTGAGGGGGTAGTTTCTGGTATCTGCTGTAAACATAAGATGTTTTTTGAAGCCTTGTGCATTACCTTTGAAAGTCATGCCAATTGAGCACTCAACTCCATGGGTATATCACTATATAACATAAAAGCAACATTTCAGCCCTGGCTGGCATAGCTCAGTGGATTGAGCACGGGCTGCAAACCAAAACATCACAGGTTCAATTCCCAGTCAGGGCACATGCCTGGGTTGCAGGCCACGGCCCCCAACAACCGCACATTGATGTTTCTCTCTTTCTCCCTCCATTCCCTCTCTAAAAATAAATAAATAAAATCTTTTTTAAAAAAGATTTTATTTAAAAAAAAAAAAAAAAGCAACATTTCCCGAAAGTGTGGGAGCGAAATTAGAGATCCAAAAAGCAGCTCCATGTTGATGCTAAGCATCTAGGACCCTGAGGCCAGGCCTCTGCCCACGTGCCCTTGGAGGCCCTTCACACCCAGTGCGCAAGCCCTGAGATGCAGAGACGCCCGCAAGGAGGAAAAGGCATGTTTAACCTAGCAAGCACGGAGAACACTGACTTAGGGCTGAACAAGAAGCCCTGCCAACAAACACACACAGAACACGGAGCGTGCCTGACCTGGTCAGCAACGCGCCGGACTGGTGTGGGCGCAGCGCTTGCCGAGAGCCCTGCAGGGACTGTGTGGCTCTTTTTCATTCTCTTCTCTCTTTCCTTTTTGAAAGAAAGCGGCATCCTACAAGCACTGTTCATCCTATTTCCCCAACACTATGGCTTTTAGAACATGCTTTTGAAGTGCAGGTACCGTGGTGTTTGGGGACAAAGATGATGGCTGTGGTCATAATAGGCTTTGTAACACGCTCATCAGATTCATATGTTTCTATTACAGTAAATGTGCCTCAAGTAATAGAACTTACCAGCGACTCTAACCATGGCCACACTGTTCTTTTATTTCCCAGAAATAACATTTTCAAAAGTGACAAAGGACTCTCTGACAAAGGCCCAGCAACGGGAGTGAGAATGACTCAAGTGGCAAAAAGGCCTCCTCAGTGTGGTTAGCTTATTGCACCCACTTGATTCGTGACGGGGAAGCAGGTGGGGCCAGTGCCTCCCCCACCTGGAGGACCTGACTCTCCTGGCTGGGGCCTGATCCGGTGGCAGCCTCTGATGAGTAGGGCCTGGGAGGCAGGGCGGGCACCCTGCCAGCATGGACAGAGAGATGGCTTTCTGCTTCCATCACTTGAAAACATGGAGACCACAGTGTCCTTTCCTTTTCCCTGCCTCTCTATTAGGAGAACTGTGAACTTGACAAAGGCATTCACTGTCTATCAAAGTTAGACGACATTCAAGAAGACATCTCCTAAGAAGGGGCATCCCATGGGGTCTGGCCAAGTGACAAGCCTGAGAACACATCTGACCCAGGGTTACTGCTCAGGGCTGGCCTGAGGCAGCAGCTCCAGGAGAAACTCCAACTGACAGCTGGGTTCTAGAAGCTGTGCCCGGAATGCCAAAGGTCACTGCCGAGATTTGGTGTTAGCCAATGTGGGTGACCAGACCCTGGAGCCCAGCATGTGATGGCAGAGGACGGCGGCCTATGGGGGAGGGAGAAGCGCAGCCCGCCAGGGGTGCTCAGCCCCTCCGGGAGGGCTGCTCCGGGGCTGCGTGACTGCTCCCATCCCCAGGGAGGCGAGCTCTCCTCAGAAGCAGGGCTGTTTCGTCAGGCTTTTCCACAGCCTGGAGACAGTGTCTCATGAGTCCCTGACTCCCTCTGACCTGATTTCTCATCTGCCTCCGCTGTGGCAGTTTCCCAGGCTTCCTGAGGGTGGAAGGCCACACTGGGAAGGTGTCCCCTCAGGCAGGGCAGCCAGCACTTGGCGTCAGGACACTGACATTTAAATGAAGCAGAAACTGGGAACAATTTCTAAAGACTGTGCACATCTTTCAGTGTGTACTGGCCTCTCCCCTCTCTCTCCCCCATCACCCCACGAGGGTCACTCCCTCCCTTGGCCACTGAGACAGACAGAAGGAGCCAGACACCCAGCCCGGGCCTGGAGCCTGTGGGCCTGGGGGCCCTGCATTCACTCTGGAGCACACTGCACACTGTCCGCCCTGCCTTCCAAACCCTGCTTAGAGCCATGCGGACAGATGCATTTTAAAGCAATTTTGTCACATTCTGGTTTGTAGCCTAGTTTCTGGTGAGTCCAGTTTGTATGAATTATTGCTCACAATGGTTTATTAATGTGCAGAAAAGAGATAAAAATCCCGTTCCTGGATACGCAAAGCAGAGGAGCAGATCCCCAAACACAGTGCCCTCACAACACAGCGTCCAGGCCTGGGGACAACAGGCAGGCCTGCCCAGCGCCTCCAGCTACACCCCTCTCCTGTGGGTTCATTGGGTGCCCCTCCGAGTCTCCTGAAAACCAGTGGGTTCCTAAAACAACGTGCGGTCAAGCCACAGAAAACAGAGCACAGTCCATTGGTGGTGGGAGAGAAATGGCCCCTTAGGGGGAAAGGGGCCAAGTGGTGGAGTACTATGCAGCTTAAATGCAGTTTGAGAGACTGTCCCCAAACAGGCTAGGACAGAACACCATACTGCTTACAGGAAAAAACAGCAGCAGCAATGACGACAATGGCATCTAGTGGGGCAGAGATGAGGGACGCTGCCAAACATCCCACGACACACAGGGCGGCCCCCCCCCCCACTCTCCAAGTGACTGTTGAAAAACTTGCCATTAGAGAATGATCCTCCTCCTCTGTCTCCAACTCACTTGCAGCTACAGCAGACGAAGTGGGTATGGGGGATTCAACAGGGCACAACAGTGACTGAGCACATACACAAAGTCCCAGACCGGTCCCCGTGGATGGTGAGAGGACCTGCGGTCAGCTCCAGTGATGTCTTTCTCTGGTGACGGAATCACATTCCGAAGCCCGTGGAGTGTGACAAGCAAAGGGAGCTCAGTGGAAACCCAGTCCCCCGGAGTTCACAACACGAGGCGGTCAGCAATGACGAAGCAGGGGTGTAAAGGTGAGACGAACAAATAAGAAAACTGAAACATAAGAAGTTTCTTGTTTCCAATGTCACATAGAGCCTTGCTTCCTCCTGCCATTCCAGTGGTGCACGCAAGAGCAGCAGATGCCCTGAGGAGTGGTGCGGAGTGGCATTACAGGAATGTAAGAGAGGGCCTGGAGAGAGCGTCCATCTGCACCTTTTATCCATACTTTCACTGAAACACGCACCACGTGCTTCCAGGCATGCAAAGATACAGAAAGCACCTTCTCTGATCCAAGCACTCACAGTCAAGTCAGGCTGATAAGATTCATACGCAAACAAGCAAACTACAAAAAACGTCACTGTGAAGGGTACGGCAAGTGCCTGTTCTAGTGTTCAGTGAAAGGAATGACCGACTGTACATGGCAGAACTTGCATTCGACCTGGGCCTGGTGAGAGAGCTGAGCTTGCCTAAAAGCCCCAGGCTGTGGTTATCAGCAAGGGCTTAGTTGCTGTGCTAACAGGAATCTCTGCAAAGGGGTTCTGGTCTAAGGCATTTGTCTTGGCTAGTCTTTCGGTCACTCAGCTAAACTCTCTGTGCTTCGTTTCTTCTCTCCTTCCCCTTTCCAAGGAGTGAGGCCAGACCGACTCTTACGAAGAACCATGGACCCTGTGTGCAGCCACTGTGGAAAACAGTATGGAGGTTCCTCAAAAAATTAAAAATAGAACTACCTTATGATCCAGCAAGTCTACTTCTGGATATCTGAAGAAATCCAAATCAGCAGTTTGAAAGAATGCATGCACCCCTGTGTTTATTGCAGCATTACTTACAATAGCTGAGACATGGAAACAACCCAAGAGCCCATCCGTAGACAAGCGGATGAGGAGGATGTGGAATATTACTAGGCCATGCAAAAGAGTGGAAGCTTACCATATGTGATAACATGGATGGACATAGAGGGTATTATGTTAAGTGAAATACAAAGACCAGATGATTTCCCATATATGTGGAATCTAAAGAACAAAATAAACAAATAAACAAAACAGAAACAGACCCATAAATATAGAAAACAAGCTGACAGTTGCCAGAGGGGAGGGGTTTGGGGGCACTGCATGTAAAACATTGGAAAGAGATGGAAAAGTAAGAACTGGTAGTAACAAGATAGTCCCAGGGAGGTAAAGTACAGCACAGGGACTAGACTCAATAATATTGTGACAACTACGTGTGGTGTCAAGTGGGTCCCAGGTTTAAGAAGAGGGAGGAAATTACGTTGTAAATAATACAAATGTCTAACCACTATGCTGTACACCTGCAACTAATATAAAGTAGCACTGAATGTCGACTGGAATTGAAAAAGGAAAAAAAAAGGATCCACAGATTACGGGAAGCTTCACGGGAGGTGATCAGCATCGGTGAGGTTCACAGGAGAGGCCGGTGGCTATAACTATAGGCCATCTAGCATTGTTGTCTTTTGTGTGCCTCTGGCCTCACCCAGTAACAGCTACTCAGAAAACTAACTGAGCAAGAAGTCATGTGCTTTGAAGATGTGCTAATATTTTAACAGCCTAAACATTTACCAGGACAAAATCTTCACTCGGGCTGCGAGCAAGCAGTCAGATGCACTGCCTGTGAGCTTTCTCCCCTCCAGTGAACTCCCAGAGAGGTCAGCAGCCGGACACAGAAAGAGGAGAAGGGTCTTGAATAAACACAGACAGTTTAATCAGCCATGAAGAAATCCAAGAGTTGACTGAAAGTGCTTTGTCAGGAAGAGAGGCGAGGCCCCTGCCCTCAGAGAAAGGCAGGGGAGGTTGGAGGTCACGTTAGCCGCAGAGATCCACTGCCGCCGACCACAGAGGAGGCATGGAGGGCCCGCCCGCCTGGTGGAGAGGCTCAAAAGCAGAAGGGCAGGGGCGGGTGGCGGGGGAGGCCGGCATTTGGGTATTTTCCAAAGGACCCAGCAAACAAACATTCCCTGGAAAGGAGATGAAAATTTAGTTCAATAAGAAGGGAAGACACTGTTTTTAAAACTACTGTAATTACCTAAGAGTTGCTTACTCCTTCAAACTTCTGTCAAGTCTGTCATTTCTGATTCCAGACTCCTCAGGGTATTTGAAAGACTGGTTTATTCAAATTACATCAATGTCCTTTACTTGCATCTAAAAAATCAAGGTCAATCTGTGTTGATATGTGAAAGGGAATTTAGATGAACGAGGGCTGACTCCCTGTCTCTGGCCCTGTAATTACTTTCTTTGTAAGCCTGAATACCCAATCAGATGGATGTCTTCTCAACACTTTTTGTCACATTATGGGATACCTTGAAACAAAGGAATCTGGAAACTCCAGCAACATCTGTGTCCAAATATATCCAAGCCTGTTTATGTTTTTAATTGAAAATCAAACTGTTTTAGATGAACTCATCCAGGGTATCATTGAAAGTGCATATTCTTAGGTAACTCTTGAGAGCATTTTGCAAACCATTAAAGGAACTTAACATCATACTGTAGCTTTAAAGGATATTTCTCAGCTGTGGTTACTATTGCAATGAAATCAAGGGTAACATTCAAAAAAGTCTGCAGCATGAAAAGGTTTGCATAAGTATTCCGATTCCACTAGAAATCTATTTCTTTTAGGATGGTTTTGCCACTCCCCATTGGCTGATGTAATATGGTTGGTTTGTTTTCATTCCAATTAAAGATGCAATTCATTGAAGAGTCTTTTAACTTCATTCAGGCAAAGCTTTCTATTAATGTTATCAAACATTCGTGGGCTTCTAATCGGACATTCTCAGCCAGCCGGTGAACTCTGCGTTCGAACTCTCTGGTTTTCTATGAAGCAACTCTCATTTCTACACAGAGACTTTCCTTTCTGCGGTCTGGCCTGGCACAGTGTTTATTCCTTCATGCTCGGTCTGGTACACTTTAGGCCCAGGTCTATGGGCTCGATGATTTGTACAGGGGGTGAGGTGTGTAGGATGGCAGTGTGCTGTTTTTTATGAATCTTCGAGGATTAGAAGAAATTTAAACCAACTGAGGGGTCCCACCAGCTGGAGGAGTTTCTTAAGAGGAAATGACTTTTCAAGAGGTGTGGGAATTATCAAGAAAATCATTTTCCCTTGAAATGATGTGTGGGCAGGATATCAAGAGGAAGTGGTGGTAACTTGAACATGAGGAAGTGAGTTGCTATTTTCAAGGCTAGATGAACAGAAGACTAGTGTACATTTTTCCCATTTATCTTCTCATTTTGAAAGTGGTGGGACTCAAGTGCACCTTGACTGTTCAGGATAATAAAGGTTCCACGGAGCATGAATAGAGAAACCATATTATGATGCCAGGCGGGTGCCAGAAATACTAGGGGAACACTTCGTAAAGTATATGATTATCTAACCACTATGCCATACACCTGAAACTAATACAAAATAATATCGAATGTGAACCATAATTGAAAAATAAAATTCACAAACATTTTAAAAAGAAAAACCACAATGGTGAGTGAAGTAAGAAAAACAGGGATCATATGCTTCCCTGTTTATTAACATTCACATTGAGCTGTGTAGTTTGGTTACCATGGTCGTGTGGTGTCTGATGTCACAGGCCACACCATATAAAATCACAGAGGCCACGACGGGCAGGAAGAGAGGCCTGGCCTTGTCTGATTAATACAAACAACCCAGTGTGCTGGATGCGAGCCTGGGTGTACTGGGCACTCCCTGCCACCGCACCTCTTCTCCTGCGTTCGTCTGCCCCCTAGTGGACAGCTCCAGGAAAGCATGGGAGTCGGCCGGGGGAGGGGTGGGGTGTCTTTGAAGGGACTGATTTGAGTGGGGCTCCCCTTGCCCTGTTCCCAGGCACTGTCTGTGGATTTCCTGGAGGATAAGCGCTTTGCCTGAGATGCTGTGGGGTCTACCTAGGATGAACACCTTTATTTCCTGCGTCATCTTTCTGGGGCCTTCGTCCACCTCTGCCTTCCCTGATTCCCATTTTCAGGCACCTTCTCTTGTGTGTAGTCCCTGCACAAGGCATACCTTTTCTGGTAAGGGCACATTATTCCTTCTTTGCGCCCCACAACTGTAGAGAACCAACAGAGTACTATGCTATCGAGCACATTTCCATATGGGAGTAGTCTTTTGCCTCCTGTATGTCTCTACACTGTTCACTTATTCATAGAAACCTACTAGATGCCAGATCCTGGAGGGGCAGAAGAAACTGGGCCAAGGTTCCCTCCTGGAGGAGCTCCCAGCCCAGAGGAGGGACAAATCATCCATCAGTTGCCATATGATGAGGTCCGGGGCGTTAAGAAAACACCAGCCAATGCCGTGCTGCAGGAGTGAGCGCAATGCGGAGGGAGGCAGTCGGATTTGCTATGGATTCCTGACACCACGAGGTTAGCCCAGCAGCTGTGACTCAGAAGACTACATGAGGCTTACACAGGCCGTCCTGACAGTACAGGCCTCTAGATTACCCTGGCTGTGCTGGGCGTTTTCATCCCTGTTCCATCCCTGCCCAAGTCACCATGATCTGGCTGCCCCAGCCTGCGTGGATGCTGCTCAGAGGGGGCAGACAGACATCACTGCAAGCACACTGCCTCCGATGACGCACTGCGCGATTTTCCCAGTGTGGCGCCCTCGGCTCCTGCCAACACTCTGCTCTGCTTTGCTCATTTCACGCCTCCCTCAATGTCTCTGAAGCCCCAGTTCTCCACGTCGCTGATTCACAGAGACGGAAGACCTAGAAAGAAAAAAACAAGGAGTTATCTCAAATGACTCAGGAGCCCTCCTGGTCTCTGTGATTTGTGTACAGACTTGCACATTAAAAGCTGAGGGTAATAATGTTGTCATCTGTATAGGAAAAGCTGAAAAAGGCAGATTAATGTTTTTCTAAACTCCTGGCTCTTGGCAAGCATTACTGCAGGGAAGATGCACTCTGAGATCTGGCCTGACGGCTGAACACCTTGTCCCAAGGTGAAAGTCCCCAGAAAGAGCCCCAGAAGACGTTATGTTCCTGGGGCGAGGGCAGCATCTTGCTCATCTATCTCCCTGGTACAGCTGATGTTTGCAGGATGAATGGTCAGGCCCCCTGAGCTCTGGGAGAAATGGGGACTGGGAAATGAAACCAAACGGCAGGCCCTAGACGCCTCATCTCGAGATGCTTGAACAAATAGGGGGAATTGATTTGCACCCTACAAAACTGCTGAGAGAAGATGACGGTTAAGGAAGGGTGGGAATCACCTAAGGGAGAGGAGAGGTGAATGGTTCATCACTCCAAATCCATGGGGGGCAGAGGTCCCAGCAGGGGCTGCCATAGTGGGGTGGCCATCGTACCTCCTGTGGAGAAGAGGGGTGCTGTTGGTAGCAGAAAGTGCCTGAATAAGGCTGCAGGGCCCTGCTGTGGTGGCAGCAACACAGACACACAGAGCCCATGAGAAAGGCCCTGGAAGGCTCTTCCCCCACTCGGCCCTTTCCACTCTGCAGAAGAGAGCTGGCCTGAGGGCGGATGGGGTAGAAGGGGTGGGAAGGCAGAGCCAAAGACTTCTGGGAATTGATCCAAAATCCTTGGTTTTCCCTGAGGCTCTTGTGGCCTGGGGGGAAGGGGAGTTACATATCACTATAAATGATGTGCACTCTGCAAATTCTGTAATTAGTCTTAGGGAACTCCAAGATCTTATTTTAGAATAGTGTACATTCAAATTATCTCCCTGTGTCCCAGCTTTGGGTTCCATTAAACTCACACTCTTCCTGCATTTGTTTTTTCTCCATGTACCCTCGGTGGCATCCATTGTTCATTCATTCATTCACTCAGCAAATACCAATTGACCGCCCACTGTTTCCTGGGTCATATTAGGTAGCTGGAATACAATTCAGCAAAAACAAACATGGTCTCTGCCTTCATGGAACTTATACAATAGAGAAGGAGGTGGGCTTGATCAAATAGCCACACAAATTAACATAAGACTGCAATGTTATGCTAATTTGATTTAATAAGGGCTGTCAGGGAAATCTCTGAAGAAATGATGAGTGAAGTGAAATCGGAAGGAACAGTGGGATTAAGTGGGCCAGGCCAGCCTTGCATCAGTGCGGTGGGACATGGCCTGTGTATTCGAGACCATGGAAGACACAAGTGCGACGAAAGCTGAGGCAGTAACAGGGGCAGGAGGCACAGCAAGGCTGGTCTCAGGACAGACCACACACAGAGACTCACTGATGTGTTTGAGTAGACAGGCGATGTGATCAAACGCGCATTTCAGAAAGATTGCTGCAGCCTCCCTGTAGACCAAAGCTTGGAAAGGGTCATAGTGGATGTCATGAGACCGGTCAGGAAGCTGTTACAGACAAGTTCGAGACCAGAAGAAGAGCAGCATAGGAGAGAAAGGGGGAGATCCTATCCAGGAGGGACAGTTACCAGGACGCGGTGATGGGTAGGTAGGCCTACAATGCATTCCACACCCACACGACCTTCGAACAACCTCCCCTGCAAGGAGTCCCTCCCTTCATGGGCTACAGTCCCATCTGAGATACACAGAAAACTTTCCTCTCTTTCAGGATGTCCCAAAGGATGCCCTTGTGGCTTCTTTCTAGCATTCTCTAAAAGTGAAAGGAAAGAATGTCGTGACGCCTGGAACATATCAAGCCAAAGGTCATGGGTTGTAATGATAACAACTCGAATGACAAGACCGTCAGCTCCCAAGCTCCCATGACCTCTAGTCGAAGGCCCGAGGAGTGGGGACCAGAGCTGGACCCCAGAGCTTCACAACACCGCTGGCTGCTACTGTGGGGATCTGCTGATCGAGTGCTCAGAACTCCATGCATTGTCCTACGAATCCAAGCACTCCCCTACCACATGTTTAGGGGATACCAGGGTAGGATTCCTGCATCAGCTGGGCATGACGCCAGCTACCATGTGCCTTCTCCTGCCTACAGCCCCTACTTCTACAAAAGTCATCAATCCATTCCAGGAATGGTGTTTTCCTGCTGTGCTAGGCGCTGGGGGTTGGAAGATGAAGAAAAGTTTCCTGCCCTCCAAGAACTGCAGCCTCACAGCCCAGCCCACCAGTCAGGACAGCACAGTGGGCTGTGCCGCAGCCCTGGCAGAGGCCAAGTGCTGCGGGCGCCTCAGGGCAGGGGACGGGAACTCTGCCCGGCTGAGTTAGGGAGGCTTTCCAGAGGGCACATCTGAGGCAGGTGTCAAGGGGAGAGCAGGCGTTTATCTGGAGAACGGGAGACTGGTTGTCTCAGGCAGGAGAAACCGCACAGACACAGACACAGAGACACGGGAGCACGGTGTGCTCAAAAAGTGGCCCCAGGGGTGATGGTGGGGCCGCAGCTGGAGCAGAGGCTGGAGCCAGAGCTCTGGAGGGTCACTGGAGGTTCTCAACGCCCTGCTTCAGGGAATATTAGTATTAATTAGGATTTCTTTTGCAGTATAAAAAGTTATCCTAAGACTTAGGTGCTCAAAACAACAACTGTATTCCCTCACAGTTTCTGTGGATCACGAACCCGGAACTTGCTGAGTGTCCCCTGGCTCAGGGTCTCCCAGGCTACGAGTGCAGTGCAGCTGGGGCCCCATCATCTCCAGGTTCGCATGAGGGCAGGTCACCTTCCGGGCTCACTCACGTGGCTGTTGGCAGGTCTCTGAAGTCCGTTCCTTTTCACATGGGGCTCTCCATAGGGCAGCTCGCAAAATGGCACTTGGCAGAGACAGAAAGGAAAGGGGTGGGGGGGAGAAAGAGAGAAATATGAGTGAGAATGGCCTCATCTTTTGTAACCGAATACCAGAAGTGGCATTCCATCACTTGTGTCATGTTCTATTTGATTAGAGAGTCACTAAGCTCAGCCCGCACGCAAAGGGGGCTTACACAGGGAGGGGGTGATACTAGCAGATGGTGGCCACTGGGGTCATTTTGAAGATGGCTTACCACATATACCAGAGCTATTTAAATCACAATTTTGGCATTATCCCATTCTGCATAAATTATAGAGAGAGACATATAATTTCACTGCATATTAGTTTGTTTTTGTGGACGGGTACACTCTGGTCCTTAGGAGCCCTGAAGAACAGTCTGCTTCATTTCCCATCTCTCCCTAAAGATTTTATACAACCCACTTGGCACTCACGCTATTATTTTTAGATGGATTCAGTCAGAAGCTGCTTGTGTGGGTAGAGATAGGTAGGAAGGTAGGGAGGCAGAGAAAGGAAGTGATCAGGACCCCAAACTGAATAAAGAAAAAGGTCACACGCCAACTAAAAATGAGAAATGAATCTGAGTGGAACTGAGCATCATGGCTGACAGCTCATACACGCGATGCCAGCTTGCCACAGCCAGGCAGTGCCCTTGGTTTTCCCACGTGCAACTGAAAATAGCTAGCGTTCATCCTGAGGGGGAGCTACTAAAATAAGCAACTACTGGGAGCTATACCATGCTGCTCATTCAAGCTGGAAGCAGTCTGCAATTATTTCTTCCAAAATTAGATACAAATTAAGTTACCACTCCCAGAACCCTTTTCTCTTGTACTACATTACAAAAAAGAAAGTGATTTTTGAACTCTTAAAAGTTTAGATTTCTTTTCTTATAAATAAATGTGATCTCTGATAGATCCACAAGGGCAGACTGTTGATCCTAACATCTTGTGAGATCTAACCTCTTCAGGGACCCATCTCTCTGACTTTCAGACTTGGGTTAGTTGCTATGGATGCAGAGTGACAGGCTGATACAAGTGACTGCGGCTGGGACAGGACGGGGAGGGCAACTTGCCTGCATTTGAAGTGTGCCGTGTGGATGGATCATCTAATCTGTCGGGGGGTGGTGGAAAGGTGGCCAGCACAAAACTGTCCTCTGGCATGCATATGGACGGCTCTGCTGCCACCTTTCTTAGTGGCCGGAAAGTGATCAGAGTCAGAATCCATTTAGACAGAGAAGTTCTGCTATGTTTTTAAAAGCAAAACAAACATACACGAAAACAAAAAACAGTAAGGATAATTTGGTGGGGTCTCACCTCAAACTTGGCTAAGAAGGAACTGGCATACAGAAATGAGGATGTTTGGGGGTTTTCTTCTATGAAAGGGCCCCCAAATTGTGTCATCTCCTTATTGAAACACTGTCTTCTTGGGCTTGCCTTGGGGAGAAGTGGATGAACACCTAAGAGCCCAGCTGTGCCGGGACCTAGGAGGTTGTGGTGGCTTCTGGGAAAGGATGCTTCCCCACAACTTCAAAGTCCAACTGCCCTTTGCAGATGGCAAAGCTTACTTTCTTCCCGGTGTTGGAGACATTAGTCAGAGAAGCCACACATTTAAACCCACCCATCCCACACATTCCCACCCTATATCCTTATTCTGATCTGGTGAATCTCAGAAGTCACAGAGTTTTCCAGGTAAACTTTCCTCCTGGGTGAAGGTTGTCCTTTTTCTTTGTCTCCATAATTTTCAAAAGGGAAACTGCTAAAAAGGCCATCTACACAAGTCTTTAAAATGGTGAATCTCTACAACTTCTCTTTAATTTGAGGGGTTATTCATGCCTTCTTTAATTTTTAAAATTATTTTCATTGTCTCCTTTTCCAGACTTGTTAGGGCTTGAGAAGAAAAGGAAATAAAATTAAGTGAAATCAAAGTAAATTGAGTGATCTCAAGTGAATTGCTGTCAGCAGTGATTCCTGGAGCAGCTGTCTCTCATGTCCCATCTCCTGGGAGTGGGGAGTTCGGAGCTACCTTTATTCTGACAGAGGGAAGTACAGGCTCTGGTTGGCCCAGATCAGCTGAAAACTCAAAGCAACCATCCTTTCTCGACAGCTTTCTGCCTTCCCACCACCTACAGGGGCTGAAACAAATCCCCGTTTGCAGATCAGGACTTGAGGGCCTAACAGGATGGGGTCCCACAGCCAAAAGTAATAACCTGAATGGCATCTTGGTAGAAGGCACTTCCCTTCCCCTGTCTCCTCCAGCCCCCTGACCCGCACTTCCCGGAGGACATTCCAGGTTCCTGGAGTAGGGAACAGAAAACTCGGATCAATAACTTCTGACTTGGACATTCAGCAGATAGCAAAGAAGCACCGAGATGATCAACGGGCAAATCGGAATGCTCACATCTCACTGATTTTTATCATTTAGGAAACTTTTTGATTAACATCCTTTTTCCTTCCCTGATTTAAAAAAATAATAATAATAATAATAATAACCTTCAGTTCTGGGGAGGGACTCTACAGCAGGAAGAGGAGTAAGATCACAGGATGAGCAGGGAAAAGGCTGCAGGCGCTCTGCCCCCGTGACCCCTCCCCATTCCCATTCCCCCCTTCCAACACACACACACCCCGTGTCTCACCCAGGGTAAAAATAGCTGCCCAGGTTTTATTTATGCCGAAGCAGCAGTGAAGCGTGGGCCTCCCTGCAGTGTTCAGTGCGTTTTAGCAGCTCACACTATCAGGTGACGCCTCAGACCTCGCATTCCCCACCACTCGTGGGTCAAATGCCCCCAGTGACCTCAGAAGTTTTTACTTTAATCATCAGTGTCGTTTTGAGAGGAAAATCCCGGCTTTCCGAGTCAGGGTCGGGCGCCGGTCCCCTCCCCGCCCCGCCTCGGCGGCCGGGGCGCGGTTCCCTCCCCCGCGCCGGGAAGGCACGGCCCCTCCGTGCCGCCCAGCACGTCCGGCGCACCGAGGCTGGAGCACGCTCTACCGCGCTGGGAACAGCTTCCCCAGGAGCCTTGGGAAAGGCTCTGGCCTTTCCCAACGAGGCTCAGGCACCTCCTGCGTGGGGCCCCTTTCGTTCCTGGCAAGATTGCCACATCCCTAGCGGCGGGGTAGGGAGTCCCCCCCCCCCCCCCCCCCCCCCGACACCCAGCGCAGGCACTCCGTGGACCAGACATGCGCGTGCGCAGAGAGGGGCCGCTCTGTTCCAGGATTCGGCACTGGGGCTGCAGGCCTGGCACTTGCGTCAGCCTGAAGCTGTGGGGCCCCCATCTGAGGACCTACCAATCTTAATTTTCCTCTCTGTTCGGTTTTCTAGCAGCACACTGGGAACACTGCACTATTGGAAGGAAGTCACAGAGTGCTAAAGGTACCGGTTCCTCAGAGGGTTCCTGCTTTATCCCTCCATTTTACAGATGAGGAAATTGAGGTCCAAAAAAAGCAATAGGAAATAACCAATGCTGCATTTCAGGATTCTGGCAGCTGGGATCAGGTCTGGCTTGTATTAGCACGGTCCAGGCACTCCTTCAGTACGCATTTATCATGCACCTGGATACTATGTACTAGATGGTATATGTGGGGCACAAAAGATAACCACGAATACATCAGTCTTGTAACAATGACCACCGAGTCGGACCTAAGTTTGATTTGATGATTTTCTGGAGTACCCTACTCGCTGGATGGCCTTCATAAAGCAATTAACCCATGCCCTATTTCCTGGTCTGCAAACAGAAGATAAAAATAAGACCTACCTGCTCGGGCCTCTGGGCTTAAATGAAATAAAGTGCACATTGCTTTAACACAATGCCTGCACGTGGAGGTCATTCAAATACTCGTCCAGTGTTTTGAGAAGTAGAAGCGCTAAGCACATAGCCGTTCATGAGACAATCACGGTACTCATTAGCAGGCAGAAGTCAGGCGGAAGGAGAGGGAAGGTACTTTCCCGTGTGCAGCACTGGTACGTCCTCACAGGGGTTGCATGACCTGGCAAGACAGGGAAAGGAGGAAATGGCCTCTGTTTATCTTTTCTTCTGCTGCTCCCACCCTTTCCCCTCCCTCTCTTCTTCCTCCCCTCCCAGCTCTCACTGTGACTCACCATGGCTGCAAAGACACATGGGGACCTCTTATCAGGGTGAAATGTGTTCCAAAAGGTGGTATAATTTATGTTTTATTGCCTACTTCATCACAGGGTCCTCTCGCCTTTTTTTTTTTTTAGGCAGGACAGGCTCAAAAAGGGAGCAACAGGTTTAAGTAGATAAGAAGGAAGGGTGGTTAAATGCTTAAGGTGTCAGGCTGGAGCAGCCTGGAATCCCAGATCATCAGAGTGGAAGGTCATCTGGGACAAAGATGACCCCTCATGTTAATGAAGAAGTGAAAAACTGAGAAAGGTAAAATGTCATCAAGTGTTAGACTCAAGTTAGACTCAAGACCCCGGTTTTGTGTGTTCCCATGTTTCATTCATCCATCCACTCATACTGCCTTGGGTGATTCATTATGTACTGCCAGGCACAAGTCTCTGTGTCAGTAGGCAGGGAGTGGGGAAAGGAAAACGGTGATCCAGGAGGACTCCCAGGTTCTTTGTGCAGGTTCATGGATGATGATAACATTTACTGTGAGAGCAATTCACGGAATACAAACTGGTCTGAGAGGGAGGTGGTGTGTTTGAACATATCCTTTATGCCTGTGGGACTTCTGGGGAAGAGCTCTAGGAGGCAGTTAGGAACATGGCTGCTAATGGTGGGAGAAAGGCCTGGAGGTGCCCTTGGGGGGTGGTCAAAATTGAGGTGGTCACCGAAGCTGGGGTGGGGCTGAGATGGCCCAGAGAGAGCCGGCAGAATGAGAAAATCATGCATTGGATGAGAACCTAACCCCAACAGACACCAGCTTCTAAGGATCAAATAGGGATCTTCAGGAGTGGGCAAAGAAGTGGAAAGAAAACCAGGGGAAAAAACGTGGCATGAAGCAATCCAGATGAAGAGATCTCTAGGGTAAGGAAGTGGTTGGAAGTGGAAAATGCCACAGAAACATCCAGCAAATAAGCACTGGAATGTGTCCATTGAATGTGGCAATGAGGAAGTCATTGATGACTGCTGTGACCCCAGTTTCGATGGGGACGTGAGAGCAGAAACCAAGTCACACTGGGTTAGAAGTAAATACAGTTCAGGAAGAGAGCAGCCGAGGTAGAGGGCATAGCCCCTGCTTCAGAAGAGTCGGTTGGACAGGGAAGGGGAAGTTACAGCTGAGAGGCCGGTTTTTTCTGTCTTTTTACTATGGGAAACTGACACGTGCTTATAGAGAAGCAGGAAGGGTTAACAGGGAGAAATAAGGTGGGGTCTCCGTATAATCTCCAAAGGGGTGAATGGAAAGAGAGGGCGTTCTGACTCCAGATAACCTAAAGGAAAGATTCTTCCTTCCTTCTTTTAACTTCTACCATGTGAGAGGAGGCAGTGCACTTTAAGGTCTAGTAGTGGACTTGGGAATCTCTCCAAAACAAGCTTTGCAACTGGTATCAGGATCTAGCCACGGTAGCAGTCTGACCATCACATACATTTAAGCAGCCCCATTTGCATGTGGAGCTGTGCCCAATGCCACACAAATAACGTAAAATAGATGTTGTCATTGTCATGTCAGTCAGGACTCCACATAGCAAGTCACTAAAAACCAGCCAAACCAAAAATAGAATCCATTGGTTTGCTGAACTGGGTAGACTGGTTTTAGGCATGGTTACATTTCAGATGCTTAAAATGTGTTGTCAGGAATAATAGGGATAGTATTTTGACATTTCTTTTTTCTACTTGTATTTTTTCAGTTACAGTTGACATACAGTATTATATTACTTTCAGGTGTACACCCCAGTGGTTAGACATTACACAACTTAGTAAATGATCATCCTGATAAATCTCGCACCCATCTGACACCATACATAGTTATTAGACTATTATCGACCATATTCCCTATGCTGTCGTTTGCATCCCTATGACTGTTCTGTAACAACCAGTTTATACTTCCTACTCCCTTCACCTTTCTCACTCGACCTCCCAAACCCCTTCCCATCTGGCAATCGTCAATTGTTCTCTGTATCTATGAGTCTGTTTCTATCTGTTCATTCATTTTGTTTTTTTTAGATTCAATTGTTGACAGATAGGTACTTAGTGCCATTTTGTTGTTTATATATTTTTTCTTCTTCTTAAAGAAGACCCTTAACATTTTATGTAATATTGTTTGGGTGATTAACTCCTTTAGTTTTTTCTTATCCAGGAAGATCTTTATGCTTCTATTACCAATGATAGCTTTGCTGGGTAAAATAACCTTGGCTGTAGGTCTCTACTTTTCATCACTTTGAATATTTCTTGCTAATCCTTTCTGGCCTGCAAAGTTTCTGTTGAGAAATCAGCCTATAGTGTTATAGCTACTCCCTTGAAGCTAAGTAACTGCTTTTCTCTTGCTACTCTTAAGATTCTTTGTCTTACCCTGGCTGTTGTGGCTCAGTGGACTGTTGGCCTGCAAAGCAAAGGGTTGCTGATTTGATTCCCAGTCAGGGCACATGCCTGGGTTGTGGGCCAGCTCCCCAGTAGGGGGCATGTAAGAGGCAACCACACATTGATGTTTTTCTCCCTCTCTTTCTTTCTCCCTTCCCCTCTCTCTAAAAATAAATAAATAAACATATATTTTAAAGGATTCTTTGTCTTTAACCTTTGGCATTTTAATTATGATGTGTCTTGGTGTAGGCCTCTTTGGGTTCATCCTATTTGGGACTTTATGTGCTTCTTGAACTTGTGTGTATATTTCCTTCACCAAGTTAGGTAAGTGTTCTGTTGTTATATTTTCTTTCATATAGGGTTTCAATTTCTTGCTCACTCTCTGCTCCTTCTGGCATCCCCATGATGCAAATGTTGGTATGCTTGAAGTTATCCAAGAGGACCCTTACAATGCTTCCTTTTCTTTTTGGATTCTTTTTATCATTGCTGTTCTGATTGGGTGTTTTCTGCTTCCTTATCTTCCCAGTCTCTGAATTGGTCCTCTGCTTCATGTGCACCATCGTTGATTCACTGTGATGTATCCTTCATTTCAGTCAGTGTAGTCTTCATTTCTGGCTGGTTCTTCTTTATGTTTTCTAGTTCTGTTTTTATGTTTCCTGTCTCTTGGTTGAAGTTCTCACTAAGTTCCCCTCCTCTTCCCCTCAGTTCACTGAGCATCCTTATAACCAGTGTTTTGAACTCTGCATCTAGTAGATTGCTTGTCTCCATCTTGTTTAGTTCTTTGTCTAGTTTCGTTCTGTTCTTCCATTTGGGACGTTTCTTTGTGTCCTCATTTTGGCAGCCTCCCTGTGTTTGTTTCTATGTATTAGGTGAGCTGCTGCAGCTTGCGGGCTTGGTACAATGACCTTATGTAGCAGGTGTTCTGTAGGGTCCAATGGCACAGCCTCCCTGATCACCCAAGCTTGGGTACTCGAGCTGCACCCCAGTGTGGGCTGTGTACACCATTCTGTTGTACTTGAGACTTGATTGCTGTTGGCACATCAATGGGAAGTATTTACCTCCAGGTCAATCAGCTTCAAGGACTGGCTCCAATCACCAACCACTTACCTCTGAATACCATGGAGAAGCAGCTGTGAAGGTGCCTACCCCATAGAGCAGAACTTACATTCATTGGGGCTCTGTTTTCCGCTGAGTCCACTCCTTGAGTACTTTACTTGTGCAGGTGATTGGGTGGTGGTGTTTCAACATGCTCTAAAGCTGTCCACTGGGTACATTGGCTCTGGGGCCTCCAGGGAGGTACAGGCCAAGGTCAGCCACCACCTGTGTTCTGCATGGGTCCAGCCAACGTGAGCTATAAAATGATTTGTTGATTCCTGAGACTTGTGCTGGGGTTGGAGGTGCCCAGGCAAGGTCAAGCTGTGAACCAAGGTCAGCTGCTGCTAGTGCCAGGTCTGGGCCACTTAGTGAAAGATATGGTGAACACTAAGGCCAGATGCTACTTGTTTAAGGGAATTTAGGAAAATCTGAAGCATGAGCCATGTCAGGCTATTTGTATGAAAAGGTCACTAGAAAAAGCTTATTTGGGACTGAAGGTTGGCGGGAGTGGGGGAGCTCAGGGAATCACAAGGGCAGGATGAACAATGTAAGCCAGGTGATGGAGTATCAAATATGGGGTCTGCCTTCCAGCTCTTTTGGGGGAGGGCTCATCAAAGGAATAATGGCCTCTGCCAGCACTTCTGCCTGGGAGAAAGCTGTCTCCCAAACTCTTGCTCTGATACTAGACTCCCCATATATTTTTGGTGCCTTTCAAGCTACTGCCCCAGTGCTGGAGCTCAGAAGAAGCGAGTCTGAGTAAGTCATATGCAAGCCGTTGAAGAGGAACTGCCTGGGCCTCCAGAAGCCTCTGTCTCACTCAGCCTCCATCCCCACTGGATTTTACAGCAAGACGTTATAGGGACATCTCTTCCTGGCACTGGAACCCTGGTGTGGAAAGCCTGGTGTGAGGCTGGGACCCCTTGCTCCTCAAGGGGAACCTCTGCAGCTGAGATATCCCTCCTGATTTTTACCTCCACGAGTGGGTGTGGGGCCAGCCTGCTCCGCATCTCCACCCTTCCTACCCGTCTCAGTGTCGCTTTGTCTTCAATTCCCTGGTCATGTGACTTCCTCTCGGCCAGATTTCAGGCAGTTCTAAATGATGGTTTTTCTGTAGTTTAGTTGCAATTTTGACGTGGTTGTGGGAGGAGGCAAGAACCATGTTTACCTACTTTGCCATCTTGAGCAGAGGCCGAAATTTTCAATGTGTTTTTCTCTTTTGCCTTTCGAAGTATGTTAATGTAGTCCCCTTAAGCTGCTCATCTGCCTGAAGTGAACCTGCACCTGAGCATTTATCTGTAAGTTGACCAGTGAAGATAAAGACTATTTTTAAATCATAAATCAAAGCAGGCTTTCTCTCCTTTTAAATGTTCTCATCACAGTGATTAAATTAATGTTAATAATCGAATGAGAGGAATATACTCAGCTTCATGTCCAGTGTGGTTTAAAGCTTAGTGCAATCCACAAATAGTTCCATTTAGAAAATGCTCAGTCTCTCCTCTTTTGTGAGTGTGAAGACACTGTTTTACTTTTTCTCTGTGTATTATTTCCTCTTTTTAAAGTAAACCACCCTCTCCTAAATCCAAGAGAAACTGGGTAATCAGTTTTTGCCTTTAAAACCCCTTTTTGTAATAAGTAAAAAGTTTATTACAGGAAAAATGGCAAAGGCAGCATCAGCTTTTCGTCACAGACTTTTATTTTCAATATCAACACTCCACGTAACTTTTTTTTTTTAAGTCAGCCCGTCTGTAAAAACAGATATTTTAGGTCTTGGGAAAGGAAACATAATCATCAGTTTTACTTTAAGTGTTATGCTGTGTATTTTTGTAAATAGTATTATTTCATAAGGATACCTTGAAATTTATAGTATCTAAAACTTAAATCTCAGCATTGAAAGACCCTTCAGAAGAAAAAGCCATTAGTCACAATAAGAAGAAATAAACTCATCACACCCTGGAGTCTGAGTCACACAGTCATTCAGAAGGAGCTGGTTTTCTCTGCATGTGGAATCCAGGCATTCATTTAGTCACCACGTACTTTTCGCACCCTCTGTAGCTTCTCTGCACTGTGCCCGGCACCGGGGACGTGAAGGTGAGTGAGGTGGACTCCTGTCTGTGAAGGAAGGGGACAGGTGGGTAGCAGAGAGGCAATGAGGGCTGCAGGCACGCTGGGGGCTTGCAGCGGGGACCCGTCAATTTCTCAGTGGGGTGGATGGCTCAGAGGCGAGTCAGAATATTAAGCTGCCTGAAGGCTTGGCACTTCTCAGTGCCCAGAGCTGTGCTGGGGAAGCACTTGTAGACATTTTATTGCCCTGGCTAAGGAGAAAAGTTTGGAAATCCTCTTTGGCAGCCCTGAGGCAACTGGGCTCTGTGACAGTTGAGAAATGAGAACTCCTGGTTTTCCCAACACCTCAGTATGTGTGCTCTGGTACTGCCTGCCAAGGCCCTGGGCCTTCCAGTCATTCATTGCACAGATAGTTATTGAGTACCAACCATGGGCCAGACGCCACTCAAGCAAAGCAGACTAAACTCTCAGGGAGTATATCGGTATATCAAAGTGGTAATAAGTGTTATGAAGAAAAAGAAATTAAAAAATGAGAGGACAGGGAATGCGAAGTTGGGGGGTGGGTTATATGGCATAAAATAGGGCCTTTAAAGAAATCCAGCTTGAAGATTCACCTTCCCCAGTTCCTGAGCACCTGAGAATCTCAGCCGTGGTATATTAGGAGCCTGACAAAGAAAATGGCAGGGCATCTGACCCCAGGGTTCCCAGGGTTCCTGGGACACCGTTTGCTGAGGCCAAGGCGGGCTGGTGTGCCTTGCCCTCCCCAGAGAGTTTTGTCATCTGCTGAGTGGAGCTAGCACAGCCAGAGTCTGGGAGCTCAGGCCTGGGGAGGAAGTGGGGTCATTTATTCTGGAGGTGAGGGGAAGGTTTGTTTAGACATAGTCAGGTCTCCTGGCTGCATCTGGGGGAAGGCTATTCAGGTCACCGTGGAGAGCTTTGGTAAGGCCAAGATAGAAGGTCAAGGCCTTGGCCAGGAGAGCTGGGGCTGGGACTGGGTGTGGGTCCCCTCTGGAAATTAGAATATCAGTCAGGAAGGGAGCAGAGACCAGGTCACTGGAGTGGGCTGGGAGAGACAGCTGTATTGGGGTGGGCACATGGGGGCACAGACACCACCCCACTGGGCACCAGGCTACAGGGGTGGGGGGGGTACAGAATAAAGAAGTCATGGTCAGGACCTTTAGGCTGCAGCAGAGGGTTGGTGTGGGGTGATCAGGTTGTAGGGGCTTTGAGAACTGATCTATTAACATTGGCTTTGTGCTGTAGCAAAGACTTGGTTGTTGTGTCATCTGTATGAGCAACGTGGTGCTTTTCACCATGAGCCAAATGACACTGAATAAATTGTAGGTCTATTGGGAGGGCAGCTAGGGATGGCGAAATGGCAAAGAATACCCGGTTTTTTATGACTAAAGCCTAATTCCCAATAGAATCTGAGCAGAAAGTAACTTAAGCTGCTGGGGAGGAGGAAAGCACACACGGGAAACAGTGACCGGCACAGTGTGCCCTTCTGTGTGCGCGCCAGGGTCAGAACAGCATGTCGTGTTACCGCTTTGATCATGGGATTTGGATCAGAACGAACTCGGGGTTTGGACTTCGCTCTGGGCTTGGCTCCGGTCTCTTCCACCTGTTAGCTGTGTGACCTTGGGGAAGTTACTTGACCCTCTGTGCCTTCGTTTCTTCATCCATATAGTGGGAGGGCACAAGCTGGAGTCAATGCTGGGATGCGGTCATGTCTGGTGAGCTAGTGGGGAACCCCCCGGGGGGGAACCCGCCTTTCCTGAGGATCTGCGAGCAGCCAAGCACAGTGAGCTCACCAAGTGGTAAAGTGTCTGTGTCGAGAAAGGAGCTGTTCCGAGTACACTGTGGCTAATCTGTCCTTGGCCCTCCCCCATGTTGGATCCATTCCCGGGCAGGGCTGTCACTGAAAGCTAACAGAACTGTTTGCCAAAATACTCAATAAGACACTTTGTTACAGGGTCACCATAAATGAGCATAAGAGGAGGAAAGGCGTATTCTGCACAGGGCGGTTTTGCCAGAGAGAGATGGCAGAACAGGGAGAGGGGTAGTGGCTGGTGCCTGGGCAGTGGTTTGGGTGAATTCATATAAGACGCCCCAGGGCTCCCCAAAAGTGCAGAGGGAGAGGTGTTTTGCTGGGATTAAGTTCTCCAGATAGATGATGGTAACCAACTGACATGTGGGTGATGAGTGTTGACATGGCTTCATTTGCTCCACACGAGTCATGGAATTTTGGTCAATGCCGGTCCAATGGGGTCAGACAAGGTGTCCCAGGCACAAGCCTGGACATAGTGAGTACCTGGTAAGTGTCTGGTTCCCCTCAGAAGCCAAGTAGGGAACCCCCTGGGGAACTGTTCAGGACATGCCCTGGTGTGTTTTGGGTATTGGACAGCATCCCTGTGGCAAAGATTTTTAATCCAAAAATAGCCTGACACATGCCTTCGCACACTTACTATCTGTCAGTAAGGTGTACGTGCTAAGGGAGATTCAAATTATTTTCTTTCTCAGCACTTTATAGTTTACAAATACTTTGATATTCATTTTATTCACATGAGCCTTCACAATGACCTAACAATGTGGGAGACCCATTTAGAGATGAGAAGATTGAGCTTCAAAGAGGCTAAGCAGTTTATCTGTAAGGTTGCAACCCATAAGGTTGAAGCTGGACTCAAGCCCGTTCTCTGTCTTTGGTGGGGAACTGAGACCAAACAAACGAACCCCAGTACTTGCAGGGGGAGCCCCAGCAAATACTGAAACCTGAGTTTCCAACGAGAAGAGCCAGGGCAGACAGCCAGGAGAGGCCATGTGGGCCTGGGGCTGAACCTAACCAGAGGATGGAAGGCTGGAGACAGGGGGTCAGGAAGGAGGCAGGCAGCACGCGGGGATGGCGAGCTCCCAGGGTCTCTTGCCTGTGCCCCTGAAGCCGCCCAGGCTTGTCGCATTCCAGAGAATATTTGTGGGCCCTTTGGGAAGAAAATGCAACTCGCTTCCCCCAGCATCTGAAGGTTGCAACAGAGACTTCGCTCCTATTGCCTTTTGGGCCATACCTGTCACCGCGCCTGACTTCGGCGACTGCTGGTCTCAGGGTCTGTGTCCCACTCATGTCGAATTCCTTTTGGAGAATTATTTATGACATTCTGAAAGTACACACAACCACATACTGAAATGTGCCGGCATTTGTTAGCCAGAAATGGTGCTCATTTCAAATTGCAGGGAAAGAAAAAAACAAACAGAAAAGACAGGAAGAGAAATGAGCTTCTCTGGGCGACATTCTGTTCCAGCACCTTTCACATCCACGATCTCTTTGGACAGTCACTGCGCTGTAGCCTGGAAGATGATTCAGTTCCATGCTGGCAGTTCGGGAGAGAGATGGTCGGAGAGGTGAAGTAACTTGGTCAAACCCACTCAACGAATAATTAGCAAACCTAGGATACGAATCCAGGCTGATGTCAACATTCCACTATTTATAATTTGTGGAATTCAGATGAAATTGAGAGGACAAATAAACACAGTTTAATTGACAGCAAAAGGATTGGCCCCAATTTCTATTGATTCAGGTTTACAAACCATGAGGTTTCCAAATTACCAGCTTCAGAGAGCTCTTGGACCCTGGCCGCCATCAGGATCCACGGGATCCCAACAATGAGAGCTGGACTGTGACCGGATGCTGCCAGAGGACCCAGCGCGGAGCTTTCTGGAGATGCATGTTCACCTTTGACGGTGCCCTGTCGAATACGAGCCCACTTTGCACCGTACAGGGAGGTGGGGGAGAGTCCCAGGCGAACCTGACTGACTTTCTCAAACTCTGTTCCGCACAAGCACCGAAGTTGGACACATCCTACGTGCTACTATTTCTCTGGCAACCCTGATTTTAACAAGCCAGCAAGAAATACATCTCCCCCTTGACAGGAGCAGCGGGCGAGGCAAACAGGTGCTCTGCTGGGTTCTGACAGTTCTTCAGAAGGCAGCACCTCCTGCCTGTTCCGTTCAATGCTGGTCCAGGTGAGTCACCACATTTTCAGCCAGGAGCATACTTTAAGACATGAGAAATCTAAGCCAAAACAGGCAGAGAAAGGTGAAGGGTGGGTTATTGACAGCAGCTTTGATGCTGCCCATTGCCATGGTGCTGGGAAAGTCATCTGCAGTTAGAATCTCACTCACCAGTGCTTGGCTATAGTTTGTGACCCGGGAGGCCGGGGGCCACCCCGCTGCAGTGTGGCATACAAGGCACCCCTGCAAGAGGGCTCCC
Organism: Tonatia bakeri; assembly: GCA_004024845.1. Lineage (NCBI taxonomy): Eukaryota > Metazoa > Chordata > Mammalia > Chiroptera > Phyllostomidae > Tonatia > Tonatia bakeri. The sequence continues at coordinate 76,302 of PVIA01001754.1, forward strand.
GCTGGTGGTTCGGGTGGTGGCTACAAGGCTGTAACTCCTGTGGATGACAAACCTGTTCCCTCTAGATCAGCTTGCAGGGAGCCTGACCCTGCCAGTCACCTACCTGCCATGACGTCACTGGAAGTTTTGGAGCAGAGCCATCACTTCCTGCACTGCCTCACCCTCCGCTCCCTGGTTCAACATCTGGCCTTGGAAAATGCCCCCATCACCAGTGTCTTAAACACAGTTCAAGGCTGGGGTCCTATGCCATTCTGAGAGGCGGGCGGACGTCAAGGTCTGCCAGAAGCTGGAGAGGGAGGCCGGTAGACTGCCCCCGAGAAACGACTGGAACCCATTGTTCTGGGCTGCCTTCCGCAGCCTGGCATTGCCGAGAGGACAGCCTCCTCTCCTGGCATCTACTCGGCAGAGCTCTGCGTATCTGCACTGAAGGAGAGCACTCAGCGCTGCCGGGACACGGCTCTGAGCAGGAAAGTACTGTCCACTGTCACCCCCCAGGGGAAAACATCCCGGAGGCACTGTGGGGTGACCCGTGCTCACTTCCCGCTCAGACTTCCTGCAGGGCCCTCTCCCCTCTCCTGCTCCTCCTTCCCTGGCCCTCACCTGGGGGACTGCAGAGGCTACAGGGTTGTGTCAGGGCTGAGGAGGTTACCTTGCTATCTACCTAAATCCCCTTAACTAAACTACACCTGCAAATAAATACAAAAATAACCAAGCTCCAACCTGGGCCCCGCAGTCTTCTCCTTCAGATTCTGACTCAGAGGCTGGGGCAGGCTTGCTTTTATTTAGGTTCCAGGAGAATCAGTTGCAAGTGACCCTGGATCACACTGTGAGAACTACTGGGTCAGAAATTAGCCCGTAACGGTAGGGGATACATCTGGTATGAGTGCTCATTCATTTAGTTTCCTGAAGTAGTGTAGTGGGCTGAATTGCGTCCTACCCCCACAAACTCATGTGGAAGTCCCAACTGCCAGCACCTCGGATGTGACTGCATTTGGAGACAGCCTTTAAAGAAACAACTAAGTGAACATAAGGTCCTCGGGGAGGGCCCGAGTCCTCTGTGACTGGCGTCCTCGTAAGAAGAGGACACTGAGACGCAGACACGCACGGAGGGAAGACCGTGTGAAGAAGACCCAGTGAGAAGACGGCCTCCTGCCAGCCGCAGACCGGGGCCTCAGAAAACAACACGCAGACACCTTGGTCTTGATCTTCCGACCTCAAGAACCGCGAGCAAATGAATTCCTGTTGTTTAAGCCTCCCGGTCTGTGGTACTTTGTTATGACAGCCCTCGCAGATTACTACAAATAGGAACCTGATTTCCCCTGATAACCATCTCCGAAGGCGGAGACGGTTTCAATAGATTGTATAAACAAGGCTGGGTCACGAAGCGAACAACGTGAGCCTCAGCCCTGGAGCCGCGGAGGTGGCTCAGCCTACTCAGACCACGGCTTCCACGTCAGACGTTCCTGCACGAAGAGACCAGAACTTTCTTTCCTAGCTTACCACTCGAGTGACTTTAGACAAGACAATTATTATTATTGTTATACTTAGCAAATATGTTCGTAGTACTTACTATGTGCCAGGTAATATTCCAACCACTGCACAACCTCATTACAGCCGTGTGACATTTATATGCTGCAGGCCCATCACCCCTCACTGAACACCGTCAGGGCCAGCCGTGTTTGGTGTGTCGGAACTGGGGGGGTTTATTAAAGAAAACACGGAGCATGTGCTGCAGACAGTGTAACACCCTGCAGCACCTGTGGCCACATCCTCCAGTCATGCTACTGTCCTTGCGGTGGGTGCGGCACAATACAGACTGTCAGCAGCTTGTGTCAGCTCAAGACGGTTTTTTGTCCCAAATGAGGTTATTTCAGGTCAGCGTATGCTACCAAATGAGTTATAAATACAATTGGTATTTTGAGCTTTTAAGGTTTTAAAATTGTGGACCTACACTGACCCTGTTTTACAGATGAAGAAACTGAGGCACAGGGAGGTTAAACAATATACCCACATTCATTCACTCATAGATGAGAGGGCAGGGCTACCAACCCAGGCAGCCTGGCTCTGGAGACGTCAGGTCCACCTGGCAAGGCCCCTGTGTACCGCCCACCTCTTGGGGCCTGACCCGGCCATAGGATGTGCATCACATGAAGCTTGCAGCCTTGCTAGGACCAGGTGCAATGCAGTTAGAGTTCTGTTAAGGGTTGAATTGTGTGCTCCAGGCCCATTCATATGTTGAAGTACCCAGCACCTCAGAATATAGCTTTGTATGGAAATAGGGTCATTGCACATACAATTAGATTAAAATGAACTCATTAGGACAGGCCCTAATTCAATATGATTACTAGTGTCCTTATTGAAGAAAGAAGTTTGGACACAGAGACAAACATGGACCGGGGGAGAGCGCCATGTGGAGGTGAAAGCAGAGAAGAGGTGATGCATCTACAAGCCTGGGGACACCCGGACAGCTGGTAGAGCACTGGGAGTTAGGAGAAAGACCCGGACCTGTCCTCTCACCCAGCGCTCAGAAGGAACCAACCCTGACCACACCTTTATCTTGAACTTCTGGCCCCAGAATTAGGAGACAGACTTCTGGCCACGAAGTCTGTGGTTCTTTGTTGCCACCACCCTAGCAAACGAGTGCAAGCTCCTTCCACACGTGCCAGCTCTCGTGAAGGGCACTCGGACTGCCAGCTAACCGTACGTGTTATCTTTATACGGAGAATTCAGATTGTTCCTGGAAAAATAAACTCAGTGCATGAGATGATTTCTGAGGCCTCTTCCAATTTCCAGGTCTAATATTCCATGTTTGTAACATGAGGATAATTCAACTCCACTTGTCACTTGCACCCACGGTCTAGCCCTTAAAGCATTGCTTTGCTGTTTTAAGGATGAGCTCATGCGAAAGTGGTCTTAATCAGCAAAACAAAATAAAGCAAGAAACTTCCTTTCCTGTGTTGTGGGCTGTGTCCCTGTATATTAAAACTAAAACCATGTGGGCCTTGATTTGCCTTCTGATGTTCCCGTTTGTGTCATGACCTCCGTCACCGGGGAGGAGAGGGGGATGAGTCCCTTCCACTTAAGTCTTCAGGTCTGCTGAGTTGAACCCACAGTACATGTCTGGGCTACAAATTCTGCAGAGAAAGGTAGAAGTCCAAGTGAGAAGCTATTTGCTGTGAGTTAAGAGTATATCACTGGAACTTATTTGGGCCTGGAAAGTTTGGGTTCTTCAAGTGGAAATCTGCCCCCTTGCTGTCATTTCACTGAGCAGATAAGAGCTGCTTTAAGAGAATCTAAAAGGCTGTTGAATACTTTTTCTGTTCACAGAACAAGGCATGGTGGGGCCAGTGTAGGGAAAGCAGTAAAATGCTAAAATGATTTCCTTGGGCTTTAAGTCACGGATTCTCGATTGCCAAACTGGTTTGCACCTATAGGCCTGTGGCTTTCAGATTCTGTACATCAATTCAGAAAATGATTTGCTGCAGATGGGGTGTGGCCCCTAAGTCCCCATCTGTGGAAATGGGAACTCAATAGCTGTGTGTGTTCACAGAAAGAACTTCAGGTTGCCTTTCAACATCCATTTGCAGCTGCTGTTCCCATGGCTGCCCCTCGGATTCTGCTGTCAGCCCCCAGCCTTTGTCTGGAAGGCTGTTCCCAGCTGCTTCCTGGAAGCACTTTTGCATCAAGCCAAGGGGCCTCTCTCATCCCCCTGCAACCCAGGCCCCGACCCAGAGCCGGTGTGGCTTTAACACTTGCTTAAGGCTTTTCGTCTTTGCTCCCTGTTTCTGGTTATTCCCTCATCAATTTTAGGGGAAATATGTCTCTTCCTATCATAGACACAGCCTGGTGAAATTCTGTTGGGATACAAAAACGGTTGGAGGGAGGAAGGTGTCACTTTGGGGAACTCACGGTCAGTGATTCGCAAAGTCAACCTGGGAGATGTAATTAAGCAAGAGTAGGTGTCTAAGAGACGAGCTGCTCAGGAGTAGGGACCACATGCTTCGCTTCTGAATCCTCGGTGCCCCACCCAAAGCTTGACAAATAGTAGATGTGCAATAAAATTATTTGTTAAATGAATAAATCTTGGTTTTCTTTCTTTTTCGGAAAAGCCTCTGACATGTATTAAGTCCAGGAATCATGGCCACAAATAAGGTTGTCAAATTCTTCTGCTTTGTAATAGCTCTTGTCAGTCATGTCCAGCAAAAAGGTTCCAAGGCCAAGAGGCGAGGACAGAGGTCCAGGTCCGGCTCCGCCACAGCCCAAGACCCCAGGATCTTCAGCCTCCCCCGCCTCGGCATCCTCCTTGCAATGCGAAGGCCATGATGCCTGCTCTGCCTGCCTCACTGGACGGTTGTGGGAACATGGCATGCGAGTGGGTCTGAGAGGTTGCTGGAAATGTTCAGGGCCATGCTGAAGGTATTTTGGGTATTATTTGTACTCTTACAGATACGTGCAGAGCTGAACTGCTCATATTTATGTTTGACTTCCTCGATCTCTCTTTCTCGACACGCTCACATGCCAGGTTTACTTCCTACCCCAGCTAAAGGAATACCCGTCCAGGTACACCTGCCAAGTGCCAGCCTCCTTGGAGCTCGACCGTCTACCTAGTTCTCAAACATTTCTGCATCACAGGTGGCAAGTGACAAGTTAAGTCCCAGGAGACTGGCTGGCAAACAGTTGCTCCAAGATAGTTCCTGAAGCCACTGAGAGCAGAAGCATAGGGTCTTTCCCCCAGAGGACTGGGTTCCTCCACACCATCCTTGGGCCATCCAGACAGCCCTCAGCTACCCTTCTGTCTAGAACAAGCCCAGGGAGGAGGCGGCTTGTGGGGAGCAGCCAGCCAGGGGCCAGCAGAACCCAGGCGGGAACCTGGCCTCCTGACTTTCATGCTGGGGCTTCCTCCACTCCCCATGCCTCTGCCTCTGGATGGATCGAGGCCATGTTTAGGTGGTGCTTTGCTTCCCCTTGTTTTCTGTTGCTAAGGTAACTGCATGAGCATAAAACAGAAACAACCCACGAGGTCTTGCTGCCTCCACCCCCATGGCCAGACAATCCCCATCTCTGCCGGAGAGCCATAGGCAGGCTGATCGATTCCGGCTGAGCATGTGTTGTGGGGTCAGGCCCCCTGAGGAGAAAGGCCTGAGCTGGGTGGCAGCCAGTGTTCTCTGACCCCCTTCTTAGGCAGATACGACGTTGAAGGCGGGGTGGGACGAATAGGGCAGAGGATGAGGGATGGAGAGTACCTGAACATGCCAGGTGTCAGAATGGGACAAGGCTGACATTGTCAGAAGCCTGGGCTCTCACTGCGGCTCCTTGTACTACTTGGGGCATCTGCAGAATGAAAGGGCAAGGGGGGCAGGGGAGGGGGGCTCTCACCTCACCTCTGAAATATGTGCCTATAGTGTTCCTGCTTCCTTCCAAGATGAGCTCTTCCAAGCTTTCAGACAAGAACCTTTCTTTTCTTTTTAAAAAAATGTATTGATTTTTTAAATATATTTTATTGATTATGCTATTACAGTTGTGCCATTTCCCCCTTTACTTCCCTCCGCCCTGCACCCCCCCCACACACACATTCCCTTGCTTTAGTTCATGTCCATGGGTCGTACGTATAAGTTCTTTGGTTTCTACATTTCCCATACTATTCTTACCCTCCCCCTGTCTATTTTCTACCTACCATTTATGCTTCTTATTCTCTGTACCTTTCCCCCCTTTCTCCCCCTGTTGTTAACCCTCCCCTGTTGTTAACCCTCCATGTGATCTCCATTTCTGTGATTCTGTTCCTGTTCTAGTTGTTTGCTTAGTTTGCTTTTGTTTTTGTTTTAGGTGTCGTTGTTAATAGCTGTGAGTTTGCTGTCATCTTACTGTTCATATTTTTGATCTTTTTCTTTTTCTTAGATAAGTCCCTTTAACATTTCATATAATAAGGGCTTGGTGGTGATGAACTCCTTTAACTTGACCTTATCTGAGAAGCACTGTATCTGCCCTTCCATTCTAAATGATAGCTTTGCTGGATAAAGCAATCTTGGATGTAAGTCCTTGCCTTTCATGACTTGAAATACTTCTTTCCAGCCCCTTCTTGCCTGTAAGGTCTCTTTTGAGAAATCAGCTGACAGTCTTACGGGAACTCCTTTGTAGGTAACTCTCTCCTTTTTTCTTGCTGCTTCTAAGATTCTCTCCTTATTTTTAATCTTGGGTAATGTAATTGTGATGTGTCTTGGTGTGTTCCTCCTTGGGTCCAACTTCTTTGGGACTCTCTGAGCTTCCTGGACTTCCTGGAAGTCTATTTCCTTTGCCAGATTGGGGAAGTTCTCCTTTATTATTTGTTCAAATAACTTTTCCACTTGTTGCTCTTCCTCTTCTCCTTCTGGTACCCCCATAATTTGGATGTGGGAATGTTTAAAGATGTCCTGGAGGTTCCTAAGCCTCTCCTCATTTTTTTGAATTCTTGTTTCTTCATTCTTTTCTGACTGAATATTTCTTTCTTCTTTCTGGTCCACTCCATTGATTTGAGTCCCAGTTTTCTTCCCATCACTATTGGTTCCCTATACATTTTCCTTTATTTCACTTAGCATAGCCTTCATTTTTCATCTAATTTGCAACCAAAATCAACCAATTCTGTGAGCATCTTGATTACCAATGTTTTGAACTATGCATCTGATAGGTTGGCTATCTCTTCGTCACTTAGTTGTATTTTTGCTGGAACTTTCATCTGCTCTTTCATTTGGACGGGTCAACCCAGTTGCTGTATGTGGGGAAGGGTCCGAGAGGGAACATTGGTGCTTGCTCTGCTATCTGCCAGATTTCAGTCACTTCCCCCACATCCCCCAAGCAAACTGGGCCCTTCTGGTGCTGATTCCTGGATAGGTGGGTTTGTGTACATTCTAGGACCCTGTGAGTCTCTCCAACAAACTCTCTTGTGAGTCTGGAAATCTCTCCCGGCATCTCAACTCCCACAGGTATTTTCAATCACTGTTTTGAGGTTTTATTTCCCTGTCCAGGAGCCCGGGTCATGCAGTCTGTCTTGCTCCCCAGTTATTTCTCCAGGTTTATCCGCACATGAATGTGGGACCACCCAGTCCACAATCCACCACCTGGCCAGTCTGCCCACTGCAGCCTTGCACATCCCAGTCCACTATCCGCCACTCACTGGGTCCGCCAGCCTCCACCTTGCCTGCCCTGGTCCTCCAGCCACCACATTGCCACGAGTCCTCTCTGCCCAGCTGCTCCACTCCACCACTCCTACCAGTCTGGGTGAATGTGTCTTCTTTAACTCCTTGGTTATCAGACTTCCATACAGTTCGGTTTTCTGTCAGTTCTGGTTGTTTTTTGTTTTTAAATTGCTGTTGTCTTTCTTTTGGTTGTGCAAAGAGGCCCAGTGTGTCTACCTATGCCTCCATCTTGGCCAGAAGTCCCCAAGGACCTTTCTTAAAGAGCAATGTGATCCCCAGGAGGTTCCTTGAGGGCTGAAGACAGGAGAGGGAGTCCGAGAGAGGAGAGGAAGGCTGGGCCAACCATCCCATGGACGCATTCACCGGCAGGCCTCCCTCCCGCTACAAGGCCCAGCTCAACAGTGACCTTCTCCAGTGATGGCAGAAAACAACACTTCCACCCTCTCTGCTCTTCACACACTCACACCTGCACTTCCCTGTGCGCCCAGCACCTGTTTAACCATGTATTCACCTTCTAAATAACTTGTATTACACGAATACAAATAGATGCCCATTGAAGAGAAATTAGAAACAAACACCTGCAAAGAAGAAAATAAAAACCACTCTTAAATCTGCCACCTGGCCATAATCACTGTTGGCACTCAGGGATTCTCTTTTCTCTGCCTGCGTCTGGCTATTCAGAGGCCACGTCCAGATTTCACCTCCTCTCTGTGGATTCTCATAGCCACACAATGCTTCCCATTCTCAGGGACTCAGTTCTGTCATTGCCAATAAGTGGATGAATAAAAACAGGAATAAACAAATGGGTGAGTGGAGTGAGGTGGAGAAAATCTTCTCCTCCCCCGAGCTTGCCCCGCAGGAGGAGCCAAGGGAAGCAGTGAAAGCATCAGCCCACAGCGACAGGCACGCACAGCCTGCTTCCCCCTCCCCTGCGCAGCCCTCCCGGCTCCCCTCAGAGCACAATCAATGCCAGTGAGGGAGCGGGGCACAGAGGATGGGCTGGACCTGGACCACGGTCATTAGTGGGAAGACAGAGACTGAAGCTGGATCCCTGCCGTGTGACTTGGAAATGTCACACAGCCATGGCTTAAGGGAAAAGAGGATTCATGGAAACAACGGCGTCAAGGTCACCACATGTGTGCAGGGTTTTAGACTCAGCAAGCAATCTGGTGAATGCATGCAAAGCCTCTTGTAAACGGGTTCCAGGAAATCTGATTTTAGCAGCACCGTTGACACTGGAGTATGTCCCCAGGACTTGCCCCTCGCTGGGTTGAAGATTATCATTGATTGATCTGGAGCGGAAGCAGCGGGACGCCACATCAAGTCTTGGAAGGCAGCCGGGGCAAAGGCAGAGAATTAACAGATCGTTATTATTAATTCCAATCCCACAACTCCCTGTGGGTCCTGCAGCAAATTGTGGGCTCTCTTAGCAGCAGTTTAAGTGGAGGTAATGCTTTTTTAAAAAAATGAGGTACATCCTCATTCTTAACTATAAAGACTACCTCAAAAAATCACAAGTAATCATCAATCACACACAAGTCCAGGAGGCGCTACGTGCTTCAGGTTAAACCAAGGGAGTAGGAGAGAGGTTTGCACTCATTTACTCTCCCACCCGTGAGCCTCTGGGAGGGGGGAGGCTGGTATGTGCAAAACCGAATGACAAGGGGCCCCCACTCTGCACTAACTGTTAGTGGTCTGTTGGTGCCTGCTGGCCACACAGCACCTAGAGAGGGCCCTACATTCCCATCACAACCTGCTACCTAGAGAGAGGAAGTCTCAGTCCCTTGCCCTGTTTTGCTTCTGACCTCTGTGCTTTCCCTGCTCAACCTCAAAGCAGCATTTGAGTGCTAAGAGAAAGGAGCTGGAATTTTGGAGTCCTCCAGACCAGGCACAAACTCCCACCCAGCCCCTGCCAGTTGTGTGAGCTTGGGCAAGCCTCTCCAAGGCTTCAGTTTTCTTCGCCACTAACTAGCGGCTCTCCCTACCCTGCAGAGAGGTTTGGCTGGGTAACAGAAGTACAATGATGTTCAGTCCATAATAGCCATTTATCGCTGTCCAAACTAAATTCCACCCAAGCAGTGGAGTCGTGATTTCTTAAGCCATGAATTCACACGTGGTTATTAGAGATCTATTTTTAAGCAGGAAGATTGAGAGAAACCTTTTCCACCCCTTGTAGGAGTGAGGACTCGGGCAGGGAATAGATAGGCTCCATGGCACTGTGCGACTCTCCAGCAGCTCAAGCCTCCGAGATACAGGGAGTGAGAGATAAAAGGCTCCTGGTGTCTGCAACTTTGGAGATAAAGGCCATGAGTGTGGGCAGATGGAGGCCCCGAGGAGACCCCCGGCCAAGACCCCAAGGCCACCTCACAGGTCCCCGTCGCAGGCTTCATCTCCACGCCCTGTTCTTTTCTCTCCCTTCCCATGAGTTTGCTTTTTCGATCACGCAGGTATTTGCCTTCCTGAGAGGCACCAAGGGCCCGAGCATCCTCAGGTTATCTGTCCCTGGGCCTGGCTGCCTCCTCACCAGACTCTGACCTCACCTCGGCGTCAGCCTTATCAGGTGTGGACAGAATCGTCTCCTTCCTCTGGGTGCTCCAAGCCCAGGATCCTCCCCATACCCGGGCGGAGGAGGGTCAGGCATCTCTGGGACTGAGCATGGTGGTCATCTGCCAAATCTGGAGTGACCACAGGCCTGGGGGGCTGCAAGCACAGCCATATGGCCCAGAATCAGGGAGGAAGCGAGGGGGTTACGTAAGTGTTAAGGAGGAACAACACAGATGCTGAGCTGGGCCAGGCAGGAGAGAGGGAGGAGAGTGCCAGAGAAAGACAGCAGCTCCCCAGCCTGGGCCTTCCAGGGGACACAGCAACGGACAGCAGGTCACGATGAGCATTTGGTTTTCCCCCGGGAACTTGTTTTCCTCCCTCGGAGCCCAGGGATCTCGCTGAGCACAAACTTTTGAGAAGTGGGCCTGGCAGTGACTGAAACAGACCGTGAGGGAGCTGGCTGGGAACAGGGGAGGTGGGCCTGGCCTTTGCTCTGGGACACCTGGCCCAGGTACCCCTGTGCATTAAGCCCTCTTCCAGAGCAGGCAGGGACACTGCATCTCAACTGCTGTTTGGGCCTGTTTAGGTTTGCCAGCGAGAGTGCCCCGCTGGGGGTGAATGGTCTGGGTGAGGTGCGGGTGTGTGTTCAGTTAGAGCTCATGCCACTCAGGCCCCTTTGTCTGCTGCCCCTGCCACTTGCCAGACAGCAGGGGCTCTGGCCCCCCCTGGCCTTGTGAGTGTCCGTCAGTGAATGAGAACTCACCAGGACTGTCCCAGAATCACAGGTGTGCAGATCCTAGAAGATTCACACATCAGTGTTTTTGTACATCTAGGGCTTGGAAGGGAAGCAGGGGTCGGAGCACCCCACCCCCGCAAAGCCCACAGAGCCCTGGCCGGTCCTCAGGTGGTGAGGGCAAGGTGGGCTGGGCCAACCCGAGAGGGCTCATGCCAGGACTGGTGACTTTGCCCTTGTCAGCAAAGGGACCGCTGTGGCTCAGCGAAAAGGGGGAGCCTGAGGAACAGGAAGCATTTCCTTCCCTACAGGTTGCATTCCACGGGTGATGTCATCACACTCTTACCCTGTGAACCACAGCCAGGATTCACCGCGCAGAAATCCTCAGGTGTGTGCAGTTCCTCAACGCTGTTCACTGCAGCGTTGCTGGGAATAGCAGAAGCCTGCGGACAGCCTAAATGCTGTCAATAAAAGCCTGACTGGACCCTTTGCAGTCTGTGCCTACAGTGGCACACTATAAAGGAAGTTCCTCATGAGCTGCTAGGAAGTGATCTTCGAAATACACTGTTGCGTCAAATACAACTAGCTTCAGAATTGTGTGTTGTCATTTGTTTAAAAAGCAAGGAGTCAGGAAAGGAGGATTGTCTTGGGAAGCATTCACGAGCTGGTAATATTGTATCCCCCAGGAGGGAACGTGTTTGCTGGGTGTGGGAACTGGGAGGCGGTGGGGGGAGGGGGTCAGTTGACTTGTGCTATGTACCACCCCAGCCCAAATTTAGTCGCTGGATAAAACAGCCACAATTTTATCCAGCTCACATTTCTGTGGGTCAGCTGGATGGGCGGGAGCTTCTTCACATGGTCTTGTCGGAGTCCCCAGAAGCGGGAGGGCAAGCCCAGTGTGATGCACACTTTGCAGCCTTCCCTTGCATGGTGTTTGGTGGAGTCCGTTTGGCCAAAGCAGTTCACACAAGCGAGCACAAATCCAAGGCAGAGAAATGAGCGACGTTTTTCAATGGGAGGAGCTACAGTGTGTAGTGGTCATCGGTTTCCATCTGCCATATGGCAGGACAGAGGCAGGAGGGAGAGTCTTTTCTCTTTTCAGCCCTTTGTCCTTTCTCATTCGAGTGAGGTCAATATTACCTATTCAGAGAAAACTCAAATTTTAAAAATTAAAATACTCGCCCTGAGGTTAGCTTCAGAATAATCCGGTGCTGAAGGAGAGGGGCGGGGCGGGGGCAGGAGGAGAGACAGGCGCAGGTGAAAGAAGAATGGCCGTGAGTTGATAACTGGCGGAGCTGGGTGACGAATGTGTGAAACTCAATGATACTCTTCTCCTTTGTAGATGTTACAATTTCCTGCAACAGAATTTTTTTTTTTTTAAATTTAAAAGACAAATACCCTGACTGAGGCTTGCTTAGGTGGTAAGTGCATTGCTTTTATCAACCCCATCGATCTTCCTAACTACCCTGGGCTGGTTTGGCCCCGACAGCAGCCTTATTGAGGGTGCTGATACCAGAGGGTCAGCTGTGGAGCGGGGCGCAGGGCAGCCCCAAGCAGAGGGGGGGCCTTTAGGAATTCTTGGAGAGCAGAGAGGAAAGGAGATTTAGAGAGTGCTTCCACCATGTGGGCAGGAGCAGTGGCTGTAAAATCCAAGGGTGGGACGGTGTTGGTGGTAGCTGCGGAGGTGTAAATTGCTTGACTGTTTCAGAAACACAGACAGAGCTTCTGAAACAAGAAGAGAGCCTTCCAAGGATTCCAGAGAAAAATTATACACTACATGGAATCATCCGAAGGAAAATAATTCAGTGACAAAGGAGATTCATTTTTCTTGCCTCTTCACTCGTCACACAGGATGGACACGTGTGTGCACAGCCTGTGCACCCTGGGGGCCTGGAGTCACCCATGGGGCCTGGAGTCACCCATGTGGCCCAGGCCCAACTCTGAAGGGTCCCACCTCAGAGCTTCTCTGAGGGTGTTGAGCACCCTGGGCAGCCCTACTGTGGCAGACAGGGCAATCCTTCGCCTCTCCTACCCAGTCATGCAGGGTCCCTAGCTGGTCCTAAGGACTTTCCCCTGTTCCAAACGTCTAAGAGCTTTACCACAGGCTGCACCCTCTGAGGCCACGCTTGCTCCCTTTCGAGTGTGTGCCTGCATGTACACCTGCAACACCCCTCCTGTGCACAGATGATGAGTTTTCTACAAGGAAAAACGCTGTAGTGATAGCCTGCAGGTGAAGAAACAGACCACTGCAGGCAGTGCCGTGTATTATTTATTAAAAATAATAAAAATAACTGTTGTTTTCTAGTAATACACCCTTAGATATCTACAGATGTAATGATATTCTTAGGGTTGCTTCAGAATAGCCTGGAGTTGAGGGAAGGTGCAGATTATTTTTTGTTCTTTTTCAATTGAAGCTTGCACTCAATGTTATTTTGTATTAGTTTCAGGGGCACAGCATAGAGGTCAGACAGTCGTGTACTTCACCAAGTGGTCCCGTGACATTTCCAGGACCCATCCGCACCACACGCAGCTGTCACAATGTCACTGACTCTATTCCCTATGATGTGCTTACCTCCTCACGACTACTTTGTAACCAGCAATATGCACTTTGTAACTCCTTCGCTTTTTCCCCAGTCTCTCAGCCCCCCCCCCATCAGTCCTCAGTCCATTCTCTGTGTCTGAGTTTGCTTCCCTTTTGTTTGCTCATTTACACTGTTGTTTGGATTCTACACAGACTCGCAAGTGGAACTACATGTGTTTTTCTTTGATGGACTTATGTCACTTAGCATAATGGACCCTCTAGGTCCATGCATGTGGTCACAGTGGTAAGTTTTGTTCTTCTTTATGGCTGAGTAATATTCCATTATATATATATATATACACCACAGCTTTTTTTATCCACTCTATTGATGGGCACTTGGGCTACTTCCATAGCTTGGATATTATTAGTAACACTGCAATGAATATAGGGGTGCATATATTCTTTTGAATTAGTTTTTGAGGTTTCTTCAGATGTATATTCAGAAAGGGAATCACTGGGTCATAAGGCAAATCCATTTTTAATTTTTTTGAGAAACTTCCATACTGTTTTCCACAGTGGCTGCACCAATCTGCATTCCCACCAACAGTGCACGAGGGTTGAGATGCACATTAAACAGTTCTGTCCACAGATTGATAATTACTGAAGCTGGGTAATGCTTACATAGGGTTCTATTTATTATCTCCCCCCCATACTTAAAATTTCCATGATGAAAATTTTTAAAAAATCACTAGAGAGCCCTGACTTTACCTCAACGCAGTGATTCCGAGGCATGAAGTAAAAGCTGAGGGGTGGGGTGAAAATGTTTCTTTGGTACATGATTTTGTGATTAAGAATCTGAGAATGGGTGAAGGACCTGACCAGAGACTTCTGCAAAGAGGACATACAGAAGGACAGTAGGCATATAAAAAGATGCTCAATGTCACTAATCATCAGAGAAAAGTAAATTAAAACCACAGTGAGATATCACCTCACACCTGTCAGAATGGCTGTCATCAATAAATCAACAAACAACTGCTGGCAAGGATGTTGCCAGCAGAAAAGGGATCCCTTGTGCACTGTCGGTGTGAATGCAGACTGGTGCAGCCACTGTGGAAAACAGTATGGAGGTCTCTCAAAAAATTAAAACTGGAACCGACGCAGTGATTCCACTTCTGGGTATATACCTGAAGAAACCCCGAAGGCTAACTCAAAAGAATATGTACACCCATATGTTTGTTGCAGCGCTATTTACAATAACCAAGATTGGGGAGCACAAATATCCATCAACAGATGAGTGGATAAAACTGCTGTGGTACATTTACACAGTGGAATACTACTTGGATATAAAAAAGAAGGAAATCTTACCCTTTGCAACAGCATGGATGGACCTGGAGAGTATTTTGCTAAATGAAATAATTCAGTCAGAAAAAGACAAATACTATATAATTTCACTGAGATAGGGAATCTAAGGAACACAATAAACTAACAAACAAAATAGAAACAGACTCACAGATACAGAGACCAGACTGACAGCTGTCAGAGGGGAGGGGGTGTGTGGGGCTGGGTGAAAAGGAGAAGGGAAAAAAAGAGAAAATTAACCTTAGACACAGATGACAGTATGAAAAGTATGGTGATCCCCAGGAGGGAAGGGGGTGGGGCAGGTGGAATTGGGGGGGTAAGTGACTTGTGGTGGTAAACATACAATGCAATGTACAGATGATGTGTTATAGAATTGTACACCCAAAACCTATATAATTTTATTAACCAATGTCACCTCAATAAATTTAATTTTAAAAATCTGAGAGTTTAATGAATTAAATATGCAAATAATTTGTTTTTTAAAGTGAGTTTTCACGTGCCCACTTCCTCTGTGTAACTGAGAGCTCCCTACAGGGGCTAGCTTTCATTCATATCTGTATCCCAGTCCCTTGGCACAGTGCCTAGCACACAGTAGGTGTGCACAGTGTTTGTTGAACAAAAGAATGCTTGAATGTTATCTCCTATTGTATGCAAAGCACCAGGATGGCACAGGTGCCCAGACTGCTTCATAACTTGAATTGAAATCAATACTACCAACTTTTATTTTGTAGCTGCTACCAAATTGTTCAAATCCTAAAATATCAAAATGGAGAGGAACTTTGAGTCCAATTTGTACAATCCTCTCATGTTATAGATGAGGAAACCAAGGTACAGAGGGGAAGCATGATCTTTCCCAGGCCACACCACTTAGGACAGAACCTAAACCGGAATTTGGGCTTGCAGCCCAGTCTGACCTCTTTTTGTTACACCCCCCCCCCCCCAACTCTGTGTCTGTGAATTCGGCACGTGCCACAGCCTTGTTTTCCCAGGTAAAGAAAGAGCACTTTGAAGAGGTGACTGTAATTGTCCCGCGGCCTTGGGTCACTGTGACTCCACAGCTCTCTCCAGCACAGTGCTTTCCTCACTAGGTCATCTCCCTTACGTCAAGAAAACTTAAAATTCAAAAACCTTAATTTTGAAAACAAACAGAAAAGTGATTATTTTCATGAGAAAGGACTTCGGTGCACATTTTTTCAAAGGGGCGAACTCTCTCAAGTGTCTTTGAAATATGAGTCACTTTTTAGCATTTCCCTCTGCACCCAGCTCGCCAGGAGCAAAGTGACTGAGTAGAGTCAGGCACCGCCCCAGCCCCAGCCCCAGCCCCACAGTCCTGCCGTGTCAGCCATCACAACGGAGCCTTCAACATTCCCAAGCCCCCTCCCCGCAAAAAATCAATTAAAGATAACACACCAAGAGTGTAAATAAATGGGGGAAAATATCTCAAACTCTTGTAATATTAAATATCTGTTGGTTTAATAAAAGGTTTTTAAATTAAAATGTTAGGATCACTGTGCCTTATAGTTTAATTTCATTTTCACTCAAAGCAGCATAATTTTAATGGTCTCTTGTGTGGTTCATGTTCTGGGCTTTTCCATGCAAAACATTTGCAGCTCTGTCTAGTGCCTCCTTCAAGAACCTCGTGGCACTTCCATCCCCCAACCTAACCGAGGAGGCCAGATTTCTTTGCTGTTAAAAGGATTATTGAGCCGTCCCCTTTATATAATCCAGAAGACTCTGGGAATAGCAGGAAAGAGCAAACAAGAGATGTCAAGGAGAGAGGTTACCGGTAAGGACTGGACTTCAGAGAAGCTCTCTAAGCAAGCTGAGGTCAAAGAATGTTCTTTAGGGACACTGATAAAGCTGGGGCTCAGGAAGCAGTGTTCTGGGAGCCATTTACTTAGGCAAGCACAGGGGTTAGCTTACATCCATCCATCAAGGGTTAAGCTTTAAACCCCAGAACTTCGGGTGAGTCAGGGCCAGAGCCCTGCGAAGAAAGGAGACACCTTATCTCTAATCAGCCCTGCCTCAAAATAGCTCTCTTCCCCAGGGCGGGCGGAGACTAGTCATCCCTGTGCAGGGCAGCGCAGCACCGGAGGCGCAGCAGCTCCGAGGTGCCCCAGCCGGCCCCACTTAGTCAGAAAGTCAATGAGTATGCTTTATTCATCTCTTGCACAAAGTTAGATCTCTCTGCGTGAAGCAATGAATAATTTAGCAACCCTCAAATGGCTTGCATGGAATCAGGATGTTCCAGTCAGGAAGGACCTTACAATGTAACCTGCATCAGCCTGTCATTTTACAGATGGATAAAATGGGACCCAGGGAGATGACAGCATTTGCGCAGGAACACACGGGGAGTCCGTGGCTGCGCGGAGGCCCAAAACCCTGGGCGACACTCTCTTCGCTACTGATCTGAAAGATGAATGAAAACACTCACGCCCCTGGCCAATTTTCCTTCCGTTGTTAAGGAAATCATTTCCAATGCTCCGAGAGTTCCCAAATCAACACCCTCACAGTCAGCTCTTGTGAAACCCTTTCACTGTGAGTCCCTCGAACTTCCCCTTCTATCTTCATAATCCAGACGGCTTGACTTTTGAGGTTCGATATATAGGCTGCCACTGTTGTGTTCTCCCGGCTGCGGGAAGAGACTGTTACAGATGCGTAATTGAAGGACTTGGGGAGTTGCTTGGAATGGGGTCAGGCAGAAATGCCCACCCGTCTCATCAGCCGCTCAGCCCTGCCAAGGGCGGTGACTCACAGCTCGGGCCTTGCTCTCCCAGTGGCCATCTGTGAGATGGCACAGCTCAGGCATTCCTGCTGCCGCCCATCCTCCGCGGCCGTGTGCATTCTGTGCCCCCTTTGTGTGTCCTCCACACAGTGCGGGCTCTGTCCAGAGCTGCAGGAGGCGCCCGAGGTCTGCCCGGGGGCGGGGGCCAGCCCGGGGCTCGCAAAGGCTGCTGGGACCGGGCAAAGTAACGGGGCTGTAGAATGCCGACGAAGGGAGTGTGCTCTTAGGAAAATGCCTGGCTCCAGCCAGCTTAAAACAGTTTTGTTTCAGCTTATTACGCTACAGGACTTTGTGTCAGAGACGGAAGAAAAATAAAGTGCTAAGAGGCAGGAAATTGAATTTCAACCTCTTTTCCGTGTCTCCATGATTGTCATCTGTTAAATGTTCCCATTTATTTCTTGCATGAGTCACTTGGGCTGGACTTATCACAGCTCTTACGTGGAAATTGGTTCCGCAGTTGTGGGATTTCTCTCCACTGGCTAGACTCCCCATAAAGGCCCAGGGCTTTGTAATTCCCGCAGGGCTTCCTCCCACAGTGCTGGGCACATGGCAGGCGCTTAATAAATATTTAATAACTGTGTCCTCCTGATCAGCATCACAATTCCAGACTCACTTTGCGCCAAAGATCGCGGCATGCAAGTCCTCACTTTACTCAAGAAAAGGCAAAAGAGCAAAGAAAAATAACACTGAAGGTTTACACACCATGAATGACAGAGCCAGGCCTCAACTGCAGGTCTTTTCAAACAAAGTCCTGCCTTTCCTACCTGTCTGCCTGTCCATCCACCCAGAATGGAGCCAGAAAATATTGTGCTAATGACCCGTAGGCTGAGTCAGTGAAATGTAAGGTTGTATTAGACCATTGCCCGAGGGGTCTTACTTACAATTTTCATGTCAATTTTTTTAAAGGGCATTTTAACTGGTATATCCTTAGCTTATTGCATTCTCTACAGAAACATTCTCTTACATGTATGGAATTATAAAAATATAACTTTCTTCTAGAAAGAGTTCCATCAAAATCAATTGTTTTATCAGAATTAAACTGGGTTCCTTAGTAGCTGAGGAACTAAAAATAAAATGCAAATTCATGCCTGGCAAATCAGATAAATCTCTCTCTCATTGTTCTGACTAATGTCAACTCAACACGCAGTTTGAACATCTCAGTAACATGCATATTCATGTTCAAAGATCATCCTATAAAAAGAACTCCAACGAGTGTTCATGGAGTGCCTACCAGGTGCCCAACGTGGTTCTGAATGGTCTTTTAACTGTTCCATTAACTGGCTATGGGTCCTTCGAGACCTGCTAAAGGGCCCACCCAGTATTTCTGAATGTCAATCATGTGCCAGGAACCTCAAAATATACTCTACACATGTAATTTCATTAATCCTCATGACAATCTATGTAAAAATGCGGGCTCTCATTTTTAAGCTCCTCAAAATCACACAGCTAATAAATGACAAAGCTGGTATTTGACCCAGATTTTAGTGATTCTAAAGGCCATACTTTTCCTGCTATACCAGAATTTCTTGATCTTAGGTCACATTAGTATTACCTAAAGAGCTTTTGTATAATAGTGAAACCTCGGCCCCTCCTCAGGCCAATGAAATTAGAATATCAGAATATCGACCAGGGCGAAGAGCCGCTGTCCTAACAAAGCTAAGCTTCAAGTTCTTCAACTGTAAAATTGTTACTGTAGTTTCTGGCTAGTGTGGCTGAGTTGGTTGAGCATCATCCTGTAAACTAGAAGGTTGCAGGTTCAATACCCAGTCAGGGTACACATCTAGGTTGTGGGTTTGGTCCCCGATTGAGGTGCATAGGAGAGGCAAACAAACAATGTTTTTCTCTCACGTCAATGTTTTTCTCCCTCTCTCTCCCTCCCTCCCTTCCCCTCTCTCTAAAATCAATAAGCATGTCCTTACCTGAGAATTAAAAAAAATAATTTAAAAAAGTGTTACCATAGATCAGGGTTTTCAAACTCATTTTCACCAGGGGCCACATCAGGTTCGAAGTTGCCTTCAAAGGGCTAAATGTAATTTTAGGACTGTGTAAATGTAACTACTCCTTAACTAAGGGCAAGGAGCTCGGGGCTGCGGCCAGGTAGAAACAAGGTACCAGGCCGGATAAAACAAGGTGGAGGGTGGGATTCGGCCTGCAGCCCTTGTGTTTGCCACCTGTGCCATAGATAGTTTAGTTACTAGTTGTTACTAATAAGAAATAGAAAAAAGGGAATTAGACATTGAGTTTAATTAACTGAGGTGCATAAGTCTGCTTGCTTAGCCAGGAAGCTATAGCACTTACAAACTCATTCACACACTCAAGGGGACTGGCTGAGGGGACTCCATCCTAGGAGCACAGGAAATGCCCCAGGAGTACTTGCTAGGAGACGCAGGGGCAAGTGCTTAACCCTGGAGGCCTGTCAGTCTAACTGGGGAGTGGACCTATCAAAAGCCCATGAAAGCTTGGGAAGTTGACTAGTTGATTGGTTATTTTGAATAAAGCACTTGAGCCCTGGCTGGTGTGGTTCAGTGGTGTGAGCACAGGCCTGTGAACCAAAGTGTCACTGGTCTGATTCCCAGTCAGGGGCATATGCCTGGGTTGTGAGCCAGGTTCCCAGTGGGAAGTGCATGAGAAGCAACCACACACTGATGTTTCTCTCCCTCTCTTTCTCCTTCCCTGCCCTTCTTTCTTAAAGTAAATAAATGAAATCTTTTAAAAAGAAAAGGAAAAAGCACTTGGTCTGTCCCAAACCCAAGCTAACACAGTCCCAGAGGAATAAGAAAGCACCCCCCCTCAGTGACCTGCACTCGCCCCGTTTGTTCATGTGTGTCTCACCCAGAAACGCACGCAACCTTGTGGCTCTAGCAGCTACCAGGGCTCATGGCAGACTAAACTTTAGTGTGGGCTCCGAAGGACTAAACTTTAATATGAAACAGAAGCTCTGGACACCGGCCTTTGTTTGGGCCTTGCTGAGGACTTTTTCCATGGTGGGACGGAAGCAGATGAGACACTGGAAACCCAGGGGCAGATTTCCACCCAAATAAACCCTGCCACATCACCAGCTCCTGTGTGCACGGCTCCTTGGAACGCTCTCCTCGCAACCCCATGGAAGAGTCCAGTTTTCCGCTGACAACAAAGTGGGGAGTTTAGATGGATGTCTCCAAGGTCCTTTCCACTTCTGTAATCACCGGAACTGTGAAGACGGCAGCGTGGGCCACTTGAGAAGCCCCAGTCTGCACATGAAGGAAGCAGTCGTAGCCCCTACTGCCAGATACTTTCCCAACTTTCTGCCTGAGTGCCGGCTGTCAGTGAGGCTGGTGACTCTCTCAGGGGAAAGACTCTAAAGCAGACAAGTGTTTCATAGAGTTATGAAAATTAATATACACATTTAGAACAAGGCGCTACAGGTCTAAGAGATTCCCCAGGCCATCTTGCTCTCTTTCTGTCA
Organism: Tonatia bakeri; assembly: GCA_004024845.1. NCBI lineage: Eukaryota > Metazoa > Chordata > Mammalia > Chiroptera > Phyllostomidae > Tonatia > Tonatia bakeri. The sequence continues at coordinate 96,858 of PVIA01001754.1, forward strand.
TCTTTTCAGGTCAGTCGTAGTTTTTAGGTAAAATCCTTACTGCTCTGGACTATTTTAGTGCTACCCTCTACATCAGGACTTCAAAAAGTCTTTTGAAATCTTTATAACCTTTGACCCAGAATCCCTCTTACAGAAATGTATTCTAAGGAAGCAAACAGAAAGCAGAAAAAGCTTTATGATTAAAAAAAAAGAAGTTCATTGCATTATTATTTATCTTAGTGGAAAATTGGAAACCACTCATATGTTTAAATGTAGGGAAATGATTTAGCAAAATACGGTATAGCCTACTAAATGGAGAAATGGCCATTACAAGTGATATTTACATATACTTGTAAATGCTGTGGGAAACTATTAACCCATGCTATAATGCTGAAAAAAGTGCAGGGTACAAAATGACATGGAGTTAGCCTATGAGTTAAGTTACATAGAGCTGAGTAATCTCAACCACGTATTTATTTTTATACATGAAAAAAAGAATAAAAATACTATTATGCAAAAATTAAAATTTTGGAAATTAGTTTTACCATCAACCCAATTCTCAGTGTTTGAAGAACCAAATATAAAAGTGGTTCTGAAGCGGATCCCATCCAGAGAAATTTTATATCTGTCCCTGGGCCTCTACGCCTGAATAGACAGAGGACTTATAAACAGCAGAGTAGAAACATGAAACCACAGGTTTTAGGTGTGGGAGGCAAAGACAATTTCAATTTTAGAGTCAGCATAAAGAAAAAGAAACTACAAAAACTCAGTGGCCAAAATCAACTCTACTTCAGCAAGGCATCAAGAAGGAAATGGATTCACAAATCAGTTAATCTGTGGCAAGCAAGGTTGCCAGTTTCAAAGCATTTCATGTTCGTTGCCTCACAGGGTCCTCGCAACACTGCAGGTGGGTAGGAAGCTCAGTGTTGGTATCACTCCCGCCTCACAGGTGCGAACAGCCCCAGGCAGGTGGTGTGACTGACTCCTGTGAGGGCCGCAGCTGGGCGTGGCCATGGCCCAAAGCCCCCTTCTTTCCTGCCATTGCCGGGCCAAGACTGGAGGTGGCAGCTTGGGATGAGGTGGTGCCTCTGCTGGCCGGGGGTGCTCGGGGGTTAGCAGACCGTCCACACAGGGGGCAGACCACACACCCAGGACCCCGCAACCTGGGAACAAGCTCACATATGTGTTTGACAGCCCGAGGCCCCAGCATACATGGCAGGTTCTTTCAGGGACACATTCCCTTGTGCGAGCTCCACTGGGCGCTGGCTGGCCTCTGTGCCCATGACCAAGGCCCTCCCTTTGCCCGAGTCCCATGGGGCCTCTCCACCCTGGGGCACGCCGAGGGAGCTAAAGCGCCACGGCCCCAGCAGGCGCCAGCCTAGTGCCTGTGCCCCTGTGCTTGGGTGTTTGGTGTTCCCTGTCTTTCCTACAAACTGAACCTTGTACTCTTGTAACAACCGTGTTTGCTCAACCATCTGAGCAGCCCAGGGAAGATGCAGGTGGGCTCCAGGCTGTGGGCGGGTAGGAGTCCGCACATTGCATTTCGAAAGGTGGGAGATCCAGGAGTCCCTCTGGCATGCCGGTGACTTGGGCTGAAGGCTCCTAAAGCTTCTTGAGGCCAAGTTTGATAATAAAGGGTGCACTGGGCCACAATTCAGTGACTAGGTAGTAAATTTTGACTGTCCAAAAGCTAGTACATTTAATGAAGATAATATATTTAGGAATACTGTGTTGCTTCCTCTGTTCTTAACTTTAGTCTCATCCTGCTTCTTTTAAATTCAAAACACGGGTTCCCTTTGGGCTGCTGTTAACTTCGGAGCAAAGCAGGGTATTCCAGCTTTTGTTTGAAGTAGAACTGAATCCATGATTGAGGATTTGTTTTTCTAGATTTGAAAATCTTGGAATTTGCAAACCACCTTTCACTTCAACCTCTTTGATCTGAAAAGAAGCACAAAACTGCATTTCTCTTTTCTTCCACGGGCTGCATTTTGGATAACCTGTATACACAAGAAATTGTTCACCGTTAATCGTACTCTTACTGAAGAGCTATTAAATAATGTGTATCTTTGCATTGGTGAGGGAGGGGAGCAGTTAGATGTTGCCAAAACAATCAGAAGTCGTAACCTACAAGGAACTAAACTTTTCCTTCTCTGGATCACAACACTCTTCAGGATAAGATCACTCCAGAATTCAATAAAGATGTTTTCTCAGATCATTTATCCTGTGTCATTTTCAGAAATAGTCAGGTGAAGAACAACTTTAAATTCTCTGTAAAATTGCCATAGACATTCATTATGTTGCTTAATTTTAAAAAACAAAACAAAACAAAAACCTTGCAGATAATTTCCACTTGGACTTCAGTGCTTGGGTAAAGTTTGGCTATGCTTTTCCTTTCTTTTTTTAAGGTTAATCAATGAAAAGAAAAAGAAAAGAAAGCCACAAGAGGCATTGTACAGTTCTTCTTGCCTTCCCTGCCAGGAGTCTCAAAGCCTACTTTCCTGCTCCGTGTCAAGCATCCCTCCTAGCCAAGATTTTTGGGATTAGTTTGCATTCTTTATCACTTGTTGCCCTGGGCCACCCCAGATTTTTCTCTCTCTCATTTATTTATCCCATCTTTGTTTAAGGTACCCGTATCTTCTTTTATGATCCCCCCTCAAAACTTCCCAGAAGTGTGTGGCTATAAAAATTTGTTATTCTAGATGCCCTAAAAAAATGTTCTTTCAATCTTGCTTACGCAGCATTGGTAATCCATTTGAGTGGTTTTCACCTGCAAGCCTCCCAGAGGCCTGCGCCCCCGAGCTGCAGACAGTCGCTGGGAGCTAGACTCTGCCCCGCTCAGTCCCCGCCAGAGAGCACATCCAGTCCAATGCTGGACTGTGGCGAGTGAGTCACTCCCACGCTTCAGTACTTGTCTCACTAGCAACAACTGCCGTGCAGCTGTGGGCGCCCCACCCAGCCGCCGGCCCTTGCTGGCGCGCAGCTGCTCGGGGATGTGCCGGGACACCACAGCCTGTGAATCATGCCTTATTTTCCCCTGAGCTGAAGCACAGGTTTCCTTCATTTCAAGCGTCCTGAGTGTTCGCCGCATTGTTCAACAAAGCCTAACATCTGTGCTTCCTGCCACAGAGCAGGAAAACCTTCTCATTTCCCCAGAATGGATTTGTGTGGTCCAAGGAGTCTGCCAACTGGGAGGAAAAGAGTGTTTGCAGAGTCACTCAAGAAGCAACTGGGAGAAACTCTTTTGGGTTCTGAGGACCCTGAGAGGAAAGGCTGAGGGAGAAGGGGAAGAGAGTGGGTGTTTCTGATTTCTTTTCCTTTTTCGTTTTCCTTCCCCCACCCCCTACCCCTGCTCTGAGAATGAATATTTCTTGACCCTCAGCTTTGAGTCACGCACTGGACCAAGTACTTGCCTGATTTTTTTTTCAGGCTTTCCCAGCAGGCATCTGGGTGGGCACATTGATACCCACCTTCCAGCGGAAAAAACAGGCTCAGAAGGGCCAAGGGACTTGCTCAAGTTAAATCCCTATTCAGTGGTGGATTCCGGATTCTTTGACGTTGGGCGGGACTCATCGCAAGTCGCTATAAACGCTGCTCACGGAGAGCAGAGCTGCTAACAGACTCCCGCGGACTGAGCACACAGGGCCCCACAGTGTAGGCCCCGCACGGAGACTCGGCGACCAGGGCGCCTGGATTCAAACCCCAGTCCTGTCACTACGTCCATGACCTTGGCCAGTTACTTAACTTCACCGGGTGCCTGTCCCGTGCATCTGTAAAATGGGGAGAGCTGTAAGGAGCAAACTAGTTCATCCTGGCACGACAGCGGTGCCAGGCACGTGGTAACTACCATCCCCCAGCGCTGTTTAGTTTCGGGACGGGAAATTCTTGCCCAGATGATGGTGTTTTAATGTCTACCACTTAGAAGGGCAAACCTGAGAGTCGGGTCATCTTTGGAACCTCCCAGGGAATTTTTTAAAAAATATTTGTGTCTGTGTCCCATCCCTAGAGATTATGATTCAACTGACTTGGGGAGTAGCTTGGGCAGGGCAGGGGGAGGGGCTCCTAGTGGCTCTCAGGTGTGGTCCCTGGACTGCAGCGCAGTAGAACTGCAGAGCTTGCCCCACCAGGACCTGCTAAATCAGACACACAGCTCAGGAAAGCAAATCTTCTGGGGGAACTGATGATGCCCATGGAAGTCTAAGAACCATTGCTCTAGGAGAAGGCACTGCCTCGTCCGAAGTCCAAGGCCAGAAGACTGGGGCTGGCCTGGAGCACCCATCTGTCTGCTCACGCTGAGCAGTGAAGTGCCTGTGGCCCTGGTCTTCCAGGGCCACAGTGTGCCATGACCCCACTAGCCCATCCTCTCTCAGGCCGGGAAAGGCAGGTCCTCCTCGGAAGTCCATGTATTACACATCGAAGGACATTAAGCTCATACAGCCCAATCTGTATGCTTCATGATGGGGAGCATAAAACCACCGACCCAAAATACTGGCATTAAATGCCTCTGAGCCCATGTTACCCAGACTCCCGTGGCTGCCAGCCCACCGGCCTGTCTCCCTTCGGAGCAGCCCTGCCACAGGCCCCCAGACACTGCCCCTGCCCCTCCTCTCCCAGGCACTGCAGGGAGGCTGCTACTGTCCTTTGCCTTAGTCACTCTCATCTTTTCCTGCTCCCCGACCCTCTCCCTGCCCCATCATTGCCAGTCTTTCTCTTGCTGACGCACTTCAGGATGTTTTCGTTGAATCTTACAGACCATAGAGTCACTCTGACCCTTCTCAGGACTGCTTAACCATGCTCCGAGCCCTGATGTGACCCTCTGACACTCTCAGAGACGCGGGTGGCTGTCCCCCTCTTTTTCTGACAGAGCAGCTCTCCAGAGCGGTGAACCTCCTCAGCACCTGTGTCTCGGTCCTGCTCCTTCGGCCACCATTAGTACTGTCTGAAAAGAAGAAATGATCGCTTTACACTTTTGCGTTCAATGTTGCTCCCACTTCTGTGGAACTCGTGATCAGCTGTCTCTCCGATGGCATGTACTTTATCTTTCATGACCTGATTGAAGAGAAATCCCACAGTACCTTCTAGTGGAACAAATGCCGTCTGTGTGCATTTGGCGTTGTGACTTCACACATTCTTGTGTGAAATACTCATGTTTTCCTTATGCCTCTTGTAACCATCCCCTGGGATGTACACAGTAAAACTTTACAATTGTTTAAAACAATCCATTCACTTCTCAGTAGCTTCGTCTCAGCTGTAAGCAAGTGAACAGAATCATCAAAGCGAGGGAAAAGAACGCGAGACGAGCAGCAAGTGCATGGGGAGGATGGCAGAAGGAGAAGAGAGTGGGCTGCGGGGAGGGAGCGAGGAGGAGGCAGAAGGACAGGCCAGCCGGAGATTCGAACACCTAGACTGAGGAGCTACTCAGATAGGTGTTAAATTTGACCTTGACAATGAAGACGAAAGGGGAAATATGACAAATTCCATTACTCTGTAGCAGGATGAGAAGGGTGGGGCTTTCCTCTTGCTACAGTTTCAGCTGATCCCTCAAAGCTATGAACCAGGCATATTATGTGGCCCTTACACACGCTAAGGAGGGAGCCGAGACCATCCACACAGACCTTGCTGAGCAGTGACCCAAAACACCCAGCCTGGGGACCCTGAGCCCATCCTTGGCCGCAGGGTGTGGGGAGGAGGGGAGGAGGTCGGTGAGAAGTGGGTGAGTGGTGGGACCCCTTCGAGGAGAGTTGTTGGTGTGCAGAGAACGTGAATCTTCACCTCAGGCCGAGTGGAGGGGGAATTCGGGTGGGCTCTCTCCCAGGAGACCGACACCCCGCCTCCTGGCTGGTCAAAGCTGCGGAGACTTCTCAGCCCCACACCATCACAGGACCGAGACAGACCGAGGGGAGAGGCTTCTCAGGAGGGCTCGACCTGTGTCCCCAGGAGCTGAGGGGAACAGAGGCCGGAGTCTGACGGTGATGACCTCTGCAGTGGGATCTGAAATGCTGCAACACAGTCAGGGCCATGCGGTGCATGTTCGTTAAGCTGAACCCTCGCCCTCACTCCAGAGACAGCTGCCGTGGGGCATTTAGTTATCTTTATCTTTGGCTAAGGCCAGAGGCTTCACTAACTAGCTTAATGAATGGTTAAAGGGGATTTTATTGGGTGAAATCAATAGTATTCAGATTATGCGGATTGGCCAAACGTTTGAGGTGCCCCTCACACTTGGATGAACTGAGCGGACACAGATCTAGGGCGCTGGAGCCTGCACCTTTAAGATACCACAGGCTTGATCCTTAAATGGTCCCATAGCTAGCACCTGGCTCCAAGGAACCTGGTCATCTGATGCTGACCATACAGTTTATCTGAATCTCACGTCTACGATGCCATACTGTTTCCCTTAGATGACTCGTTTGTGCAAAGACGGATCCAGGGGCTGTGAAGGACACACCTCACCTACTTAGACATATTGCCAGCTACGATTGCCTCCTACAAACAGTCCAATGGCAGAATTGGACTAGGATGGTCCGTAACACTGCAACACTGGGAAAATCTGAAGGTGGGACTCCGGCTGGAGCTGAGAGGGACAGGTGAGGGGTGAGGCTGGGCGGGAGCAGTGGCACCTGCAGTGCTTTGCAAAGCAAAGAGGTGCCTTTACTGTGGCTCAGACGGTGGCTGTGGAAGTGCCACTGTGAAAGAGACCCCACCCAAGAAGGTGGAGTGATGTGCTCCGAACAGAAAGTTGGCTTTTTTATGGGGTGCACTGTTGCGGAGGAACTGGGGGAAATGCTCTTGGGAGGCAGCCAGTGGCTGGGACACCTTGGGAGAGAACTGTGTGTCTGGAGGTCTCCCAAATCCTCCAGAGTCAGGAGCTATCATTGGGACATCTGCCACACTGCAAGTGGGTCCCACCTGCCCCTCCCTTCCCAGCTTGAAGGAGCCCGAGCTCTCAAAGTGCATGGCAGAGGGGTGGAGGAATCAGGCAGCAAACTAGCCAAGAAGCTGCCTGTCTTCCTCCCCAGCACACCCCCTGCACTTCTGCATGGCTCAGAGTCCTCCTCGGGCCCAAACGAGGGTGGGGAAGCTTCGTGTTCGATGAGAGATTAAAGCTTTGCTGTGTGACTAGACTGGACTGTCCACACCTAAAGACGAGATGCTTATTAATACCCGAAAGTGACCACAGAAGCTGTAGGATAGCCTAGCTACTTTACCTACGAAAGTGGAAGAATCATTCAATAGAGGGAGCTTAAGGGGTTGGCGATGAGAGAAAAATTGAGCTGTTTAGTTTTTACATCCAGCTGAGTCCAACTTGCTCAGTGTCTACAGCTTTCATTACTGGATGAAAGGGACTTGGTATTTTTACTGTGATTTTCAAAAGTATTTATTTTTATATCTCATTAAGTGGCAATCAAAGGGCTGGCAAATTGGTTTTCAAGCACGTACTTTATGACCACAAATTACACTGCAGTGGGATGGAGAGGTGAGATGACTTGTATTAGTTACCTAGTGCTGCCATAATGAATTACCACACATTACTGGCTTAAAACAACACAAGTTTATTATCTCACAGCTCTGGAGACCAGAAGTTCACGATGGGCTTCACTGGGCTAACATCACAGCATCTGCGGGGCTGTGTTCCTTTCGGGGGCTCTGGGGAGAGTTGCGTTTACTTTTCTTCCGGCTTCTACAGCCCTCCCGAGTGCCTTGGATCAAAGCCCCTTCCCCATGTTCAAAGCCAGCATCTTCCAATCTTTCTCCCTGACTCTGCCTCTCCTGCCCTAGCCTTCTATGTATGAGGATCCCTGCAACTGCAGGAGACTCACCCAGATGACCCACCTGATCCTCAGTTTACCTGCAGAGTCCTCTTTGCCATGTATAGTGAGGGTGTGGATAGCAGGAGGGGTGTGTGTGGTATTATGCTACCTGCCATATGCGTGTTAACCACTCAGAGAACCCCCTCCCCCTTGCTCACTGGTTCACCAGGTATAACGGAGGCCTTGAGGAAAGAGGTTCTGTATAACCCTGGGGAAATCTATTCATACTTGTTTCTTCGTCTGTGAAATTATAGAATTAGCTGTTCTCTAGAGTGTCTTCCAAATCTAAACCCTATGCTCCTTTTCTCCTTGGCAAAATAAACATTTGAAGAAATCTGGCTGCTTGACTCAAGAAATCAAGCCGATGCTTCAGTGCACATGGCCAGCCCCCCAGCCCAGCCCCGAGCCAAGGAGGCTCTGCCAGCTCGCACTGTTCCACTGTTGAGAGAAAGCAAGCAACCCTTTGGTCTCCCAAAGGCACAGGTGGGTGGTTCAAAGTGAGAGGTCTCTCCACCCAAGGGCAATGCGTTGTCCTATTGTTTTCTGCTGAATCACAATTGAAGGCCTTGGGCGATGCTGCCAATCTCAGAAACTGCAACTGACTCAGCACTGCTTCAGAGTCCAGGGAAGTCCCAATGGAATGAGTAACTGTCCTGCAGGGCCTGCTCCTCTCAGGGTGGCACACGGACTCCCTCTGGCCTCCCTGCAGCACCAGGCTCTCAGAACAGCAGGTCACAGAACACGAGATGGAAGGAAACTCAGACATCATGTCATAGAAGTCCTTCCCATCATGTGATCTTGAGCTGGTTGTGTTTTGTTTTTCCAGCTATTCTGATAAGTCACACTGCTTTGGCGGCCTACTTCCCTCTCTAGTCTGGCTCTAAAAGTAAGGTACACTTTGCACCCTCAGCCCCTTGGGCCTGAGACACACACTCTAGACCCCTCTAGGGGACCCCTCTAGGCCACTCTCTCCTTCCATTTTTGAGGTGGTGTCATCTCCCAGCAAGAGCTCTGGGACATCCATCAGGACCTCCTGTTCCTGTCCTCTGAGCAGCTAGGGGCATTCAGCAAGTCACATCATCCCTTTGGGCAACATTGGGGTTTGACGCTATTTCCCCCCAAGTCCCTTCCAGCGCCGATATGCGGGGATCACCTTCCTCTGGCCCAGAGCTCCCGAGTCCGTGGGTCTGGGTCAGCCTGGGGAAAGCCTTCCCTGGATTAGCCTTTTCCTTCGGTTTGCAGCCACCGTGTCTGTTCTCCCGGGAAGGCACCGCGTCCACAGCCTGAGGAAGGCCCAGGCATTCGGCTGAGGGCTCCTTTCCTCTCCAGAACAGGTTTCTCAGTCCCTCTGCTCCCAACCTAGACTAGACTGTCAGCTCTGCTCACCAACCTCCTGACCGGTCAGGGGTGGGACCCAGAAACTGAACTGTGACTCTTATTCTTCATGTGACAGGCCTATCATTCCCCTGTCAGCTGGGCCTGCCTAACCAGACCAGCACCGGGTCACTCTGTGTGTGAGTGGAGAGAGATTCTGGCCTGTGGTGACTCTGAGGACAGACGCTACTCAGTAGGTGGATGTCACCTTTGTCCCCAGAGTGTCTGGAGCAGCCAGGGCCCCGCCCGCCCATCCCACTGCTCCAGGGCTTCTGTGTAATACCTTGGCCCAGTCTCAGGCCGGGCTGTACTTTGCCAAGGACTACTTATTCCCAGGAGCTTCTTGGTCCCTTTGAACCACAAAGGTGCTCTCCGAAAGAACCAGCCCTGTGGGCTGCTTTTTGCCACATCCACGTCAGAGTCCATTGACAACTCACATTTCCCCTAAAAAGAATGAACAATCTTTTTTTGCTCATCCAGCAAGGACAGACCTGCCTTTCCTTTCTCACATGGGACTATGCACCATTCTCATCACTTCCGGAGGAAACTGTGTACTAGCTGCCCATCAGGCCCAGCTCAGACTTGGTCTCCTTAAGAGGCACTGCTTCTCCTGGGCACGTGGAGAAGAGATAGGCCCATTGTCCCTGCCAGGAACCTGCACTCCACCAGGCAGCATGCTGGGTGCTCCCCTTGGGAGGCAGAAAAGCCGCCTCCAAGACGCACCATCTCATGCTCTGTGTTGCTTCGAGGCTTTCCTGCTCCGCTGTACCCGCTCGTCCAGGCACTCCACGCAGGGGGAGCACCTACTTCCTCTCACCCCGCTCAGTGCATGCCGTTGGTGTGCCTTTGATGTCCTAGCTCAACTCTCCAGGAAGCGGGTGAACGTGTCTCCCACCTGCAGGTCCACCTGCAGGTGGTCACGCAGGCGGAGTGAACAAAGGCATGCCTGGCCCCAGGAAGGATGGGGGCGGGCCGGTCTGGAATGCAGGGTCCCCTCTGTCAGAACATGGAAGGCTACGAGGCAGGACAGAGCCGCCCACAGTGTCAAAGGTAGGTCTGGCCGCAGGGTCCTGACCTTGTCTGCTCCGAGGATCCAACCAGGCTGAGGCTCTGAGGGAGGAAAGAGAAAGGCAGGTAGAGCCAGGACGTTCTGATCAGCCCGCCCCTGCCACTGTGTAACCCAGACCCAAAGGACACTGTACCTCTCAGGGTGAGCCTCTCATCTTGCCCCGAGTGGGGCAATAACTGCCACCCCGCCCGCCTGGTGGGCGGGGCTGATGTTGTCAGAAGCAAACACAGCACTCACAGAGGAAATGCTGTGAGAAGCACAAGCCCTTTGTGAGTCAGCGGTTGGGAGCCTTTGCTCTGTCTTTCCCCACCACCTACTCACCACCCGCCACCCCTCCACCCATTTCCCAGGAGCATCCAGTGAGCTGGTGCTGCCCCCTAGCGGCCAAACGGCTTCCCATAATTCATTTCTATTAAAACCCTAGGAAAAGATGAACATGTAATAATGAAGTTAGCGTGGATTGTATCTATTTTTATATCAATATAATCATAAACTGTAATTTTAAATATATATTTTTAATAGAGGAAGTGGCCCACGAAAGGAGAAGTGCATAATGCAGTCCTGGACCCACAGTGGGAAGTGCCTGCCAGCCCACCCTTCCCCAGTCAGCTAGCGGCTGCAGGCTGCCCCTGCAGACAGCCTGTCTGGGGCCTTAGGGTCGCCCTTGCTGAGGCTTCCCCAGAACGGCTGGTATTTCCCCCTAGATGATGGGGACAGGATGGAAGAACAGGTGAGAAACCAAAGCATTTAACTGCTCTTCTTCAGCCTTTTAAAACTTTTTAAGATACACAAAGATCACAAATCACCAAATAGCTATCTTTCCCTTTGCTGATACTGAGACAGCGCCAGTTGGCCTGGAGAGATATTAGAGTTCCTGCCTATTCAAAACAGTGACCAGTAACTGCTGTGTTCCCTCTCTACCAGGGACCTAGACACATGCATGTTCTTTCAGGCTGCTCGCCACAGCAACTGTCCTAATTTCAGAGTAGGAATTTGGGGTTCAAGAGGTCACACGCTGGTGAGAGGGGAACAGCTTGCACCCAGGTAATCTGGCTTCAAAACACTCCTCTCGTCCCAGAGTGCTCGGAGTTTAATTGCACAGGCTCTGCTGATTAAGAATGCAGAATGAGAACAATCCGAGTGCTGGGGAGGAAAACACTTGAAAAAAAATTAACAAGCCTGTCCCTCCAAACCAGTGAAAAGAATCATCTAGTCAACAGACGACCTCTAGTCACGATGAATAATCTGCTGCAGACTCATGCTCCTTGACCGGACAGCCATTTTCCGTTTCCCTTTCCATCTGAGGGGGAGTCCTGCCTGAGCACCGAGCATCAACATTGCAGACTCCCCATTTGCTCCCCGCACGGCTTCCTTTTAGACTCGGTTTCCTGGTGCTCGGCCTGGGATGAAAAGTTGCCAGACGCCTGGAAGTTTCCCTGCACGTCCCCTCCTAAGCTCTGTGCCCTCGCTGGCCCCCTCCCAAGCAGCAGGAGGGTGGGTATTTGGAGACTCGCTGCAGAACTGAGAAAAACTCTGTCCACTTGGTAACAGGAATCGCCTCGCCTTGGGAAAACCAGGAGCGCAACACCGAAAAGCTTGGAGGGTCTGCCAGTGGAGGAGCAGGGGGATGGTGTGTCGCAGAGGCCTGGGAGGACCCAGGGAGACAGGCGATCACCCTCCACTGGAGCTGCTGGCTCCGGGGCAGGATTCCTGAGAAGGGCTCCTGCCGCCCCCAGGGAAGAGAAGTGCCGCCCAGGCTGGAGCCCCGTGCATGTGCGTGTGCGTGCGGCTGGAACACGCGAGCCTACGTGTGGAGAGCCTTCTCCCAGGTCTCGCGTCTCCGGTGTGGAGCTGAGTGCGACTGTGCTCAGTTCTTATGCCGTGTAGGAAAACTCGCCTTTTATCAGCATCTCCCGTGTGCGAGCGCCCCACCTCCACCCCGGCATGTTCGCACATGGCATCTTGTGTGACCGCGAGGAACGCCCTGTGAGCTTGGGCTCATTTGCCCTGTCTTACATATTAGCAAATTGAGGCTCAGAGAAGCTGAGAGATTTGGCCAAGATCACAAAGCTAATGAGGAGCGTATTGATTCACTGCATGATGAATTGGACCCTAAGTTCCAGAAAACACTGCACCCTTGAGACTGCAGTTTATCTGACCCAGGACACCTCCTGATAGGTCTCTGCTTTCGGCCTGAAGGGAGTCCCTGAGCACGTGAGGCAAGTGCATCTGATCTGCCCACTGATTGGATTTACACACTGAGTCATCGCATAACTTAGTTATGCATACGTGTGCCTGCGCTCATGGTTGGCCTTCGTCCCAGTTTCCTGTCCCCTTCCTCCACCACACAGGAAGGCCAGGTCGTGGCTGTGTCAGTCCCTGTGGCCTCGTTTGTCTGTCTGCCACAGACATCTGGGCAGCTCTGCGGCAGCTGACCGAGATAAGAATGGAGAAAACATGGGCTTGGGTTGAAATTCCAGCTCTGCCATAGTTTCAGGAAAAACCACCCTGATTCTGGGATGCGTGTGGGGGTGAGGAGGGTCGGGTCAGACGCTGTGATCTCAGCCTGCATCTGAGTGGAGCGGGGCAGAGACCAGGGCCGGGGGTCTTCACACAGTCTGGGCCTTCCTGCCCAGAGACCAGGAACAGCCGCTGTTGGTAGCTGGCCACCCTGAGCTCACAGGACACAATTTCAGGGTCCCAGACCAGACCCACGTGGCTCCTGTTCCCCTAATCCTCTCCCACACACTGGTCTAAAACTCCCTTTGAAGGCTGTGGCCATGAGCCGGAGGTACCCATCCCTGGGAGGGGACAACACTCACAGTGTTGGAGAGCGGCAACGCGGAGAGCATCTTGTGGAGCCCACCAGGATCCAGGCTTTGCACGTGGTCTCATGGCCTCTGTTTTCTCATCTTTAACATATAATAATAGATAATAACATACATGGACATTTTGACAGTTCTGTAGGGCTGTGTTGCTAAATGCACTTTTTACAAAAATTACCTCATTTAAATGCCCACAATAGCCCAATTTCCTCACTGGGAACACTGAGGTGAGCATGTAGGTCAATCACATGCCCAAGATCTTATAGAGTGTGAGTAGCAAAGCTGATACTTTAAACTCAGCAGACAGGTGGCAATGTCCTTGCTCTTGACCTCTGTACCGTTCTGGTTCTTAGGGGGATAATGAAGCCTTTCTCTTCAGTATGAGGGCAGGATTGAGAGACAGCATATATCTAAAGCTCCTGGCATGAAGCAAGGACTCAATTAATGCTTCTCCCTCCCTGGCCTTTTACATTTAGGAGGAGAGGGTCACAGGCTCCCTCTCTCACCCAAGGTCTGTCTTGTATGTATAGTTAGTTGCTCAGCCAGCATATAAGGGATGAATGCGAGGGCAGATTGTGGTAAGCTGGGGAGCAGGAGGGAGGCGTGCACTAGAAAGCAAGGTGTGTATTCAAGGCCCAGGTCAGAGTGCTGAAGCTGTGGCAGGTGCCCTGGTTTTGCTGGGGCCGGCCCTGCATACTCAGGTGCTACTTCGCTGACTGAGGCTCTGGTTCCATGATATGGACTTCAGCTGCTACTGCCCCTTGTATCAAAGTTAGCCTCGGAGCTCACCTAAAGGCCTGGGAGCCCCCAGTGACCGTGAAGCCGCTGGGGAGGAGGAGGTACCTGACCCCTCTACTCCCCAGCACTCTAGTGTTGAGAAAGTACTGAGGTTGCCCATTGGGGCGGGCAGCACGGGGTGGTGGGTGTCGTGTGGGGGCTGGTGTGAGGAGATAGGGTTGCTCTGTTCCAGGCCTGGTATAGTCAGGCCCATACCGCACCCCCCGACCTGCAAGCAGTAGAGGTCCCATCCCTGCTCTGGCCTGAGTCAACCACTGGTGAATGGAATGTGTTTCTTAGAATCCAGAAGGAAGTTCCTACAGGGACATGAAGAGGCCAGCTCCCTAGGTGGATGGCCTCAAGCCAAGCTGGCACATTTCAGCCAGAACTTGGCTTCGACAACACAGGCTATCTGGGCAGTGGTTACTGAGGTCCATTCATTTCTGTTTATCGAGACTACACTGGCCAAGGTCAGGTGTACTCAGGCCAAAACAAGCAGACCTTGACTGGGCAACATACCGAAGTATTGGTTTCAGCATGTTCTTTCTGAATGTCCCTCAGCTCAATTGATACATCATGATCGGGACAGTGAGATGACAAAATGGACTGCTGTTCCTGCTCTGACTGTATTTCAGTTTATAGGCACAGCCTGCCTGTGCAAGGTGAGGTGAGACTCAGCCATGTTCCCCACACAGTGAAGTCTCTGGTTCCCAAATGCTTAGATGTTTTGGGAGTGGTGGTTTAAAAATCCTACTCAGAATAACCAAAAAAGAAGAAGAAGAAGAAGAAGAAGAAGAAAGAGAAAAATGAAAAGAAAAAAGAGACAAAAATTCTGAAAAGAAACAAAAATTAAAAATAAAAATTCCACCCACTGTTCAGTTTGCTCTGTTCCTTGTAAGCACCATCACCACCCAAGGCTCCAGGACAGACCAATCCACTGTTCTCGTTCCGTTCCCTGCCACACGCTGAACTGGGCTTTTCTTATTCCAAGTCTGCAAAGGACAGTCAAGGCCCTGCTTCAACCACGGGCATTTCAGAAGGGTTCTGGAAATGACAAAACGGTTTCTTTGCATCTTCAACATTTGCATTGACGATGAATATTTATGAAGTGCCCACACCCAAGTTGCTTGCCAGTTTTGAACCCAGATAAGAGGGAAGTTTCTTTATTCTGTTTCAGAGGTGGCTTAGTCTGTAAACTGTGGTTTTTTTTAAGTTTTGAAAGCCTTCCTTTTCCTGAAAAAAAAAAAGTCATGCTGTTTTTGCAAATGAAAGAGTAAAACTTTTGCTAATGTATAGTATTTCTTCAATTATCATTTGGGTTTGCAGAGAGTTTTCTGAAACCCTCAAATTACCTTATTTCTTTGCACTAAAAATACTTAGTCATTTGAACATCGGTTGAACTCATGACTTGTGGCAACTTGTGAATTCAACAGATGGTTTCATTTTTTCCGACCCGTTCTCCCCTCTTCTATCCACTCCACCCAAGAACAAATCATTCAGATACTGCACTGCTCGAGTGAGTCACGAGGGATCTCTCACTGACTGAGTTCTCTGTCACTCTCAATCTTGCTGTCCCCTCGTGGTGAGGGCAGCATGGGCCAGCTCCCGCCCTCACCATCTCTTCCCACCACAAGAGCAGGGGCTGCCGGGCTGGTCTTGAGCGGGTGGTGCAAACAGCTTGTGAGGGCCTGAATGGCCCAGGTCTGTGGACACTAAATGTCCTGTTAATGTCTCTCCAGGGTGGAATGGCTCTGCGGACTTGGCCTTTGTCTTCTGTTTGCGACACAGTGAAGCAGACTGCCTCACCGGAGGGAGTCAGCCCTGGGAACCGGATGCCTGGAAAGGAGCATGACTGTTTCAGACCTTTGCAGAAACTTCTAGCCAGAGGAGAAGCTCCTTAAGTGGGGGGCTGGGTTTTAATCACCCAGCTATTCTTAGAGCCTAGCCCATTGCTTGACACTTGGTACATACACTTGTGAACTGGGTTCAGTTAGTCTTTTTCATCAACAGTCATTCACTGAGCACTTAGTTTTGGGTCCCTGGTTAAGACAAGGGATACAAAGAGTTTGTATAAAGAACAGTCTCCACTCTGATCAGAGCCTAGAGAATTAGGGCAGGCCTAAGAGATGACACTTGCCAGCCTACAATGATGTGTTTTCATTGCTCCAGGAATAACACAGGCAGTAAGAGGCACTGATGTTTGGGGAAAAGGAGAGAAGCACTGAGCATGTGACATCAGGGTCAGTTTTTCTGATTGGTGGAAATGGGGTTATGCCTTTAAGGCAGTGATATATAATAAAGCCTATCACGTACCTCCTGCCCTTTATGGATATCACTAATTATCACAACATTCATGCCAGGTAAGTGTTATCATTGTCTACCCACAGATGAGGAACCTCAGGTTCAGAGGACTTCAGCAATTCTGCCCAGAGCCACAGAGCACTGAGCGGGAAGACCAGGCTCCTCAAGCAGGTCACTGTGATGCCAGAACCCGTGCCTCTTGTACCAGCCCCACCAAGGAGGAAAGGTCTCAAACTTCATCAGGGCTTAATCTGAAACTGCTTCTAGGAAGAAAGGACCCAGCAGGGAAAAGCTGGTGGCCTCAGGTTCTCTGAGCACAGCGCTGACTGGGATGGCGATGGAGTCACGGCATTACTGGGATTGATCCCGGGTCCTGCCCACGTGTAAGCATGGTGGGCAGGCTGGGTGGAGTGCCATCGGCATGACTGCTGGACAAGCTCCCCATGGCACACAGCTGCTGAGCAGCACCCACTGCCAAGCTCCAAAGGCCTCTGAGGACTGAAAATCTCATCATGAGGACATTTCATAAAGACGCCAGGGATCCCAGACTTGGATATGGAAGCATTTCAAATGGGACTCCAGCAAGGCCGTGCTGGTAGATACACTGTGTAACGGTTCAGGAGCTGGACTCTGGGTTTGAATCCTGGCTCCACCACTTCATACCCGTATGAAATTACCTCCTCATGGATTTCCCCCACCATAGCACTTTTGAAAAATGTTAAATGAGTTAATATATGTGAAACAGAATGGTACCTGGAATATAGTGCTTGTGTTATGTTGGGGTGGCTGTCTGTAGCCTTCTGTCAGTAGAATTTAGCAAAGGCAGGTGCCTTTAGAGTTGTTATCAAAGGCCTGGATTAAGGACACAAATGAGGCTTAAGTGGACATGTCTAAAGATACTCGTGGTCCTTTGGATACAGACAAACCCTTGTTGTGAGTTAGGCTTGCAGGTCAGCAGATGCACAATTTAGTGAGACATCTTCTATCACATGTAGCTGAACGGTGACCTCTAGTGGCACAAATACTTCTTACAATCTTGTACTGCAAACTAAAAGCCTGTTGCAAGGGAAGAACACAGCAGGAGCATGGGAACTGATCGTGCGTTGTCCTGGACCAAAAAGAAACTACAGCCATGGGAAGAGGAAGAGCCTCAAAAATGTTCATCTCAAAGGAGATAGGACATAGCTTAAAGGGATTCCCATTGAATCCCTCTAGGATAATTTGAGCAACAAAGTAAATGATAGCAATGGGTTATAAGCCACAAAATGAGTCCCTACTGATATACATAAACAAATGAACAAATGAAGAAAGGGAAGCTCTTCCTTACAGTGGGATTCCATCTAATAAATATAGAAGGAATGTTAGAATCAAAAAATCATTTTCAGTAAGTGTTTCAGGCAAAAATCATCCATGGATGCCAAAATTAGTAGCTAGAATTATAATGAAAAAAAAAAGTATCTAAAAGTATCTCCCCCATGAAATACTTATTAGTTACAAAGGTAAAAACAGCAACATTTAAGTAGAGAACACCACCGTATCCAAAGCTAAGAACAAAGGAACACCAGCAGTAATGGCCAAACCATGTGCCTCCTACTCTGCTGCATTTAGGACCCAACCAGAAACACAAAACCCAAACCTGATCACAAGGAAAGACTGGACGAGTCCCAGTGAAGGCACATTCTATAAAACCGGCATCTTACACTGTGAGGCAGGAGGGGAAGAACCTTGTAGTGATGGATTGGACTCAGAGGTTTCAAGTGAAAGAAATGAATGACACCCAGTTCCACTGAGCCTACCTGGTGCCAGAACGTGATCCCTCACTAAAAAGAACACGTACTTGGAGGAATAGCTTGTTCCAGGGTTGAAGCTGAGACGGTACCAGGTAAGCCCGGATTATCTTGCTATACAAGAAAGTAACACAATGCACCCAAACTAACGGGGACACATTGAAAGGTCAAGGGAGCTGGCTTACGGGAGCTTCTACCGGCCTAATTTGAGATGATTTCAGCATCATAATGAAAAACGATAGGAATGAATTATAACATCGAATTTTTAAAAACCTGTGAGTCCATAGATACTTAAAAAAAATAAAAACTGCTAGAGAAGGGAAAGTTCTTTACAGAAAAATGTCAACCAATAAATGTTTAAGCCGGCTAGAAATAGAAAAAACCCACCATTTTCTAACTACTATTTAAAAATAATAAAACTTGATTCAGGACAAACCATTAGTGGACGGTAAAGCAACTGGTGAAAACTGAAGGCACAGAACTGCATTCGTTTTCACGCCCAACCCCACAGAGTGCAGCTGAGACGCCATTGACGAGCACACAGTACGACGATGCATTACAGAACTGTACGCCTGAAGCCCACGCAACTGCATTAACCCCAGTGCATTTATCACCCCAATAAAGCCAGTTTTAGAAAAAGATACCTTTACAATGGAAAAATCAGTCGAACACTATTTTAGTCAAATTATCAAACCTAATGTCACTGATAAGGGGGAAACTGATACGTGCCCTCTTAGTGACACACTGAGAACATATCATCCACGCCTAGCAAACATGTTTAACCTGGATCTAATCACGGGGAAGTCGAACAAGGCCTGAGAGATGGTCGACGAGATCCAATGCATAATCTGTGACTGAGTCCTAGATCAGACAATCAATCCGCAGGTATAAAGAACACCCTACACCAGTCTGGAAACTCAAATGTAAGCTGTGATGCGTAACACTGATTACGTCACTGTCCGCGTTGAACTTCCTGAGTGTGATGACAATTGCACTGTGGCTCTGAGGCAAATGTACTTGATCTGTGGTGACACATGCTGAGTATTTAGGGGAGAAGTAACTCAAATGGTTCAAAAAGAAGCAAAAATAACTTTATATATATAATATATATATATTACACACATATAATATATATATTACATACATATTTAATATATATATTACATATATATAGAGAGAGATGAAGCAAAATATTAACTGTAACTGCATCTTAGGTAATGAATATAAGGGTATTGGTTGTGCTGCTCTTGCAATTTTGTTAATTTGAAATTTGCCAAACTATAATATCAAAACGACAAATTTCCCCAAAACAAAAATGTCAAAGTCAAAGGCAGACTGAGAACTATTTCAGATGAAAGGAAACTAAAGGCAACATGTGATTCTAGATCGAATCCTGAACCAGAAAAATGGTATTAGCAGGAAAATTGGCAGCATTTGAAAAAGATCAATAGTTTTGGCCATTATATTCACTCACTGACTTGGATAACGACGTTGCGGGTCTGCAACACAAACATCTGTGTTTGAGGGCGCGCACACTGACATTCTCGCAGGCAGCAGGATATCAGGACTCGAACGCTATCGGAGAGCCCATCGGGTGCACACACGCAGGCAGATGGAGAGAGAGGGTGGCGGAGCAAGTGCGGTTAGATGATGGCGTTTGGGGAATCTGGGTGAAGAACATGTAGGAATTCTTTGCACTGTTTTTGCAACTTTTTTATGTCTGAAATTATCTCAAAAAAGTGTTTTTAAAAAAACATTCACTTCAGTGTCTTTCAACATTATTTTTATGTCGCTGTAGTGAGTTGTGTCCCTCCAAAATTCATGTCCACATAGAACCTCAGAATGTGACCTTATCTGGACATAATGTCTTTGCAGATGTAATTAAGATGAGGTCACACTGGACTAGGGTAGTCCCTAAATCCAATGACTGGTGGCCTTATAAGGAGACACACACACAGAGGAAAAGGGCACATGAAGACGGAAATAGAGAATGCAGTGTCACCACTACAAGCCAAGGAATGCCAAGGGTTGCTGGAAGCCACCAAAAGCTAGGAACAATGAAGTAAGAATTCCTTCCTAGAACATTCAAAGGGAGCAGGGTCCTGCCAACACCATGCTTTCCGACTTCTGGCTTTGAGAACTATGACAGAATAAATGTGTTTTAAGCAGTCACCCACCTGCTTAAAACAACGGCACTCTGGTCTACAAAACACCTTAGTCTGACACCCACAAGCTTCTGAAGATAATACCATTTACTGAACATTTACTATAAGATTAACACTGCACTAAATGCATTATATAGATTGTTTCTTTTAATCTTCTAACATCTGAATACAGCAGGTTCAATGGCTAATTCTACAGATGGGAAAGGGAAGCTTCGAGTGGTTAAGCAGAGTGTACAAGATTGGACAGCTAGTAACCTGAGGAGCTAAGCATTGATTCCAGGTCGTCTCAATCCTGAGCTACGCCACCTCTGCTCCAATATTAGTTCGCCAGTCCACACATAAGCTCCCCTGACCAAAGCAAACGGGCCAGTGTCCGCCAGCACACACCCCAGCTGCCCTGAATCCACACTTCAAACCTGGCCTCAATATTACATAAATTCTTCCTTCTTGTGCTTTCAAATTGTTCCCATCCTGGGCCCAGGCTCTGCTCCCTACCCTCCAGGGAAACTTTTCAGGCCACCCCCACCCTCACGGAGCCCCAGCAGTCCCTCTTCCTTCTCTAAACTCAGCCCTCATTGTACTGCTTGCTTGGTGATAAAATAACCTCAGGATTACTTTGGATGTCACTTGGCTTTAAAAAAATGTGTTTGCCTCCAACTAAATAGCAAGTATTCTGCAAGCAGGTATTAATTATACGTAGGCATTTGCCACATACATATCTAGACAGTGAGATTTTTTTCTCTAGGCAGATACCTGACAGCCCACGTCAGCTTACAAACAATGATAGCAGACAATATGAATTGTGTATAAAGTATGGTCAGCTAGGAACTAAGAGACTGGCTAACAATTTCACCACGTCACTGTTACTCTGTGTTGCAGTGATTATCAACTGAGTAAAACCTGTTTTGTCTGATACGGTCCAAGAACATAATACATTTTGAGCAGAAAATCAGTTTTGCAGCTCAGAGTAAAATACTGAACCTCACGGTGGCTTAGATTTATGATGTGCCTTGGTCTCCATACAAAGATCTGGTGTGTCATATGCTCCGTAGGAAAACAGGAAAAATCCATTTGTGGAACTGACCTACAAGCGCAGTTTGAAAAGTCCAGTTTGAAAAGGTTAGCTGTAGTGCACTGTGGTTCACTAGGAGATGCAGAGCACAGTACACAGTTTGAGTATCAACGGACCCAGGAGGCTACACAAACAATGCTGCATTCGCAGGTGAGGGGTTCATGGGAGTTTTGGATTGTTCTCTGAGATGTCAGGGGTCTACTGCAAGGGCCAGGCAGGTAACATCAATGAGCAGGAGGAGCACTACTCAAGAAAAATAGCATTGTCAGCACACTGATAGATGCAAATGGACACTTGCCTTCAGTGTGTCTATTAAGAGGGAGCACAAGGAACTGTAATGCACTGGAGCGTGCACACCCCAACCCGTGGGCTACGTGGTGTCAGTCAGTTGCTGCCTTGAGGGATTGATTGATTGTAGATCTCATGACTACTTCTAATTAAAAAGAAAAAAAATGTTAGCTAGTCCATTTAAAACATTGCACAAACCAAATACCTATGCAAGCGAGGATGCGGCCCATGGCTCACTGGTTTGTTAGTGCTGGGCTGTTGTTTACATGTCTGTCTACCCTTAGACTGTGGGCTCCAGGTCCCTAGAATGGCAGTTGGATAAAGAATGCATGTTCCCACTGGAAAGACAAGGGCTTAGAAGTTTCAAAAAATTAGTAGGATGTAAAATGCACTCCTTAATATTTATTGCAAACCCTGATACAGCCAAAGCACTGCTGTAAGATTAGGTGAGGGGCATGCGCAACGAATAACCTGCACTCCTGCTGCTCTCTTGGAACCTATTCTAGGGAGTAAGAATGCAAAGCCTGTCACAGAACCTGGGAGAGCATCCCGACCAGGGAGGACAGCAAATGCTCAGGAAGAGATGTGTCTGAGGGAGACAAGAGAGGTTGGTTCATGGAAGACGCTGGCAAGGGTAAGCTCCCATACAGCAGTCAGCGGTTTGTATTTTATGCAGTGACATGGGAAACCATTAGGTTTATGTGTTAGAGCAACACGTGATCAATGCTTTGAAGAGATCATTAGCTACTGTTTGAAGAATTGTGGCAAAGGACTCCAGGCAGGGTAGGAATTTCTTCTGTATTTAGAACTGGGTTAGAATTATACAGAGCAGAGGTGACAGAGGCACAAAGATCAAGAGGACACCTGGAATCAAAGCGCCCAGTGTTGTTACGCTTCATGAAAATCTTGTGCTGTTCAGAAATCATACCCAATCTCAGGGAAGCAGCCTTCTGAAACAGCTGTATTTAGGATGGTGTCCGCAGGAAACAATTGAAGTAGCGGGATGTTTCCTAATGGGGTTTGGATTGCAGGAGTGAAAATAGAGCCCCCTTACACTTGTCGAACACGTACATATACAAACCGCTGTGAGGTCAGGGTCTGCCTGCAGTCAAGAGATCAGACTTGCTAAATTACCTTAGTAGAGGCAGGAGGACCTCAGGTGACGTGAAAGACCATTATTTTTTTAAGGACTAAGCTCAAACAGTTACAAATGAAGTCCACCTGTGACTTCCAGCCACACGAACAGCTACTCCTTGGGGGTCTCAGGGATCCAAGTCCACACAGTGAACGCAGCTCTCCTTCGTTTTCCCAGGGGGGTAAGTGATGAGTTTCCTCACAGAACCCCCTGGACGTTGTTTCTCCAGCAGAACTACACTTCCAACACGCTTAGGCATTTAACATGATTCTTAAAAATGTGGTTAAAAAAAACCCCTCGATCCTCAGTTATTTTTTACAGCCCAAGATGAATTAAGAAATAGCTCTTAGGACAACAAATATTTGTTATCAAATTACCTTGTTTTGGGGAACTTTCCTGAAAGCTAGCTTTGAATTTTTAAATAACACTTTTGATGCAGGTTGTGGGCATTAATAATGGGGTTAATACCTGATGGTAACAGTGACATTTAGAACTATAAAGCAAAACTTAGAATTTCAATCAGGAAGCATTTAAGAATTCCACTGGTCTCCTTTTCTCCTCTAAAATGAATAAATAAAATCTTAAAATGTTTTCACTGGTCTTTCTATAGAATTAGGATACCAACTGAAAAAGACAAAGGTTGTTACCTTTGCTCAACAGCTAGATCTGATTTACCGTTATGTTAAAAGTTCTGATTTGTTCACGTGGGCAGCTTACTTTGTAAATAGTACTTAACACTGACCTAACATTCAATGTTACACTATCGGGCTCTGCTCACATTTCCTTTTCCCATCTACAAGGGGTCAACAACAACAAAAAAACAAACTGGAGGGCGGGCCCACTGCAGTAGGGCGGGCCCACTGCAGTGCGGGCTTCCCCCAATAGCTGAGTGTTCTAGGAACCCATCTGTATCAGTGCACCAGAGGGTGTTGCTGCGAGAGGCTGTGCTGTTTCAGTGAATTTTCTTAGAATTTTCTCAATACAGCATTTACCCACCTCAAAATGAGTGATTTACAAGTGTACCTGCCCACACCACTGTTCAGTTTTTCACCAAAAAAACAAAAACAAAAACACCCCCTCCCCAACTCCCCCACTAGATGCCCCAACCTCCCTAATTCACCTGATTTTGCCCTGACTTTTCTTTCCTCCAGAGAAAAAAGTCCTCAATGGGAAACATTTTGCTGATGTGGAAGAGGTGAAACAAAAAATGCAACAAGCACTACAGGGCATTATAACTGCACTAAAAGCAACAAAATTACATCAGACTGTTTTGAGCAGTGGAAAAAAAAGTTTCTCGGTAGATGTATTGCATTGAATGGAGAGTATTTGAAGGTAACTGAAGTTTAAACATGTAAGAACACACAATTTTTAATAAATTGTTTTTTGGGGGTTCCCTCTTGTATATAGGGAAGACTTTTACAATAGCTCCCATTGCAGGTTAGAATTGTTATTTCAATAATCTCAAACTCTAGCTAATAGAGGAAATTAGTTTATCAGAAAATCAGCACAGCCATTTTACTATTAAAATTTTGCTCCTTTTAATAATTTATTTAAATAAGGTATTTTGGAGAAGCAGTTTAGAAAAACAAGATTTGTGTTTTATTTCCTTGTAAAAATCTTTACACATGCAGACAAACCAGTGTTAAGAAAGTATTCACCATCATTTAAACAAATAACCACTTAAATAGAACAGTGTCTGCAATTTTATCTGTATAAAAATAAGATACATTTTTATAGAATTCACACTCCAGTTCTTATAGCAATAAACAATACACAACTATAAGTACAATTGAACCTGACCATGGTTTTCAATTAGATACTGCTAGGGCATTTTAATGTGCAAAAAAAAAAAAAAAAAACCCAAAACAAAAAACATACTTCAAGAGAAAATGTCCTCAGTGTTTCTAGAGACCTAGAGGGTTTTAAGAAATCAAATCCTAATCAGCCTGTCTTTAATGTTCTGAATGTGAGTCCACACATCATACTGAAGATGGGCAAAACCAGGAATCGATGCAGGCTCAACGGGAGAAAGTCAGCGCCTGTGCCTGCCGTGTCCTGAGCGACTGCCACCATGGTGCTTGCCTTTATGGGACCTCTCAAAGGAGCGAGATCTTTCACGCCTGTCCCTATGATGTCCCCTTTCGTGCCTGTGTTTCTTGGCAGCATCTGAGTGATCCCGAGACTTGCTCTGAGATCGAGAACGAGACTTTTTCCTTTTGTGACCATGTCTATTTGAACTTTTCAAATCATCTCTGGTATGCTTGGCCTTAAGGTGAGGAGAACCGTGATTATGGTGTCTTCTTGGGCTTTCGCTGTGACTGCGGGACCTGCTTCTTGACCTCGAGCTGTACGTCCCAGATCGACTCCGCCTGTTATTGTAACTTCGATGATAAAAAATTTGAGGTTTAGATTTGATTTCTACTGGACAGATTCACTTTGGTGGTGCTCATAACAGGTTCAAAACAAAACCATCCGGCCTGTATTGACAACAGGCCAGACAGAAGACTTACTAAGTTTCTCCCCCCTCACACCCTCCCCTCCAGCCTGTATCGCACAAATCTTAAACAAGTGTTTAAGATTTGGAATATATGCCTATATTCCAAGAAGAGTAATTAGCAAGTTTTATAGAATGCTCTAGATAGCTACGCTTTTTACTAAGTATCTCCCATATTCTCAAAATAGCCACAAATAGCTAGCAATCTAATTAAAAGCTAATCAGAAGATTCTTTGGCTATGGTCAACTTATTGGTTAGTAAGTGGTTAATGAAACAGTCACATAGTGTAACCGAAGCCAAACAGAAAGACGATGTTTTCACATCATATACCTCCACAGCACTATGGCTAATCCCTATACTTCTCACCACACCACCACCCCCCCGCCCGCCGCCCTTTTCTGGCAAAAACATGCCATTAAGGGATACAAAATAAACAAAGCCCCAAACATGCAGATCATACTACCAACTCATTTTTCATAGCTACCCTTATGTGAAATGCTTCAATCTAGCCTAACTTGTTCAACTGTTTTTTAAAAAGGGTAACTTTTAGCCCTGGCTGGGCAGCTCAGTTGGTTACAGCGCTGTTCCCCTATGTCAAGGTTGCATTTTGAGTTTGATACAGCGTCAACCAAAGAAGGCATAAATAAGTAGGACAAATTGATGTTTCTCCCCCTTCCTCTTTCTTTCTCTAGGATCAACAAATAAAATTTACAAAGAGTAACTGACTGTTAAACACTCCAAGATTGTTTTCCTGAAAGAATCTTTACTTATACTTACTGTCTCCTTGGAGTATGTGATCTAGAATGTGATCGTGTTCTTGACCTTGATCGACTTGCACTTCTGCTATTTCTACTCCTCTTGCTATCTTTTCTTACACTTCAAAAACAAAACAAAACCCAAACCTTAGTATTTTAGTGTTTTAGAAATTAATCACAAAAGGTTCCGCAGACCAGTTTTCTAACTCAAGTATACTCACCCATTATAAGGGCTTTTGGAAGCCTGTTGTCTGTCCTCAGGTTCTTTTTTGACCATCTTCACATTAATGGAGACTGGTGACTTCTCTTCAGCCTTTACTTCTCTTGGTGATGCTTAAAAAACAACAAACAAAACCATATAAAGACATGCTGATTACTGGATTTAACAGAGGATCAAAAGTTGTTTGTAAATATAACTCAACTTTATCATGCTTTTAAGTATGCCTTCAGTTGACTATCAGTAGTGAACAGTAACAGCTTCTTAACATCATTGTTTCCTTGCAACTGTTACATGCTAAAACTTTTTAATAATCACACACCTTCAGTGTTCAACTCATTTCAATTCTGAATAAATCTTACATGGTTTAGAGGCTGGAGAAAATCCACCAAGGGTTGAGAGGGCTGGAGTTCCATCAGGATTCAATCCCTTTGCTTTTAATTTGGCTTCTTGTAAGGCCACTTTTCTTTTCTCTACTTCTTTTTCCAGCAATTCATAGTTTGGCTGTTGGAGGAAAATAAGGTTACTTTCGCAGTAGTTTACAGTCTTAGCCCTGAGAAAAGTATTAACACAAACATGAGTAAACAGAATTACCTTTTTTCTGGTATAAAGCCTAAGGGTTTCTATGCAGATATCCTGGATTTCCTCTTCTGTAGTGCCGAAAAGAAGGAACCAGTGGGGACGAGTTGGCAAGGGAATCTAACCATACAAACAGAATGGCTTAGATTAAATTTTCACTTTTCACTAGGATGACTGATACAAGACAAAACACACTATGTACACCTACCTGAAGAGCTCTGGCTGCAAGGTAGATACAAGCACATGCTATGGTCTCTGGTTGAAATCGAACAAATACATTGGTTCGAAGACTGTCATTCATATAATTCCTGAAAAATATTTTAATCATAAGCTCTGCACATAAACTAGTTCTAATGTTTACATAAAATTGGAGACTCAATCTACTTTATTCTTTTTTCTTCTCATATTTATACTCACATCTTCACATTCTAGCATATAACAATTCTTAACTCAAAAATCAATGAGATAAGAATTTAACACTAGAACAGTTGTCAGCTTTCCAATATATAACCAAAGTCCTTTAAAATAATTATTATTCCAAATAGAACTTACTTCTAAAGTTTTAGAAATACATTTCTATGAAAAGCAATGCTTTGAAAGTAAATTCTGACATGACTAGTTCAGAAATGGTATACCACTCCAACAATACTTCAAGCCATGAATTACTGACCATCTCTCCTTTATCCACAATGACAATGAGTTGTCAACCAAGTTCTTTAAAAAAACTCAGAAGTACTGTGACAGGGGTAAAAAGGTAAGCACTAACCCAGTTACATTAAGAAAGCTAAGCTACTTCAAAAAATCTACACAGGGATGTGAAGAGCAATCAATATATAAAACAGCCTTGCGACTAAGTAAAAATAAAAGCAATAAACGACTTCAGTTAATACACTGCTCAACTTTTAAAGTAGTGAACCCTCCCCACAACATTCCTGGATTACTGAAAAAAATTTACAAATTGTTTAAAAAGTTAAAAGACTATTTCTTAAAAGCTAAAATCTGTTTTATAGAACATATATTAAAAATGTCATGCATTTGACAACAACAGTGACTTTTCTGTTATTACTATTTACTGAATCCAGAAGACCTGGCAGTCGTGCATCCAGAGCATGTGTCTCGAGGCAGCAGTTGTGCCTGGACCACAAACTCGTTTTACTTTACCTTTACACAAGCCAGCAATCCCCACACACCTGCATCTCTAACGTCCAAGTTCTAAAGAGCTTATGTTAATAGCTCTTTTAAAAATCATGTATTCCTGCCCTGGCTGGTGTGGCTCAGTGGACTGAGTGCCAGCCTGTGAACCAAACGTTCCCTGGTTTGATTCCCAGTGAGGACACTTGCCTGCGTTGTGGGCCAGGTCCCCAATAGGGGATACGCGAGAAGTAACCACACAGTGATATTTTTCTCCCTTTCTCCCCACCTTCCCCTCTAAAAATAAAATCTTAAAAATAAAAAAGCACTTAATTCTGTTATTGTCTGCAACAGTCCAGCAGCTATAAATTCAACCAGTATGGAAATGATGCCCACTTTAAGCTACAAGCTGTAGTTTCCTTTGGTAAAATTCACACTATACATACTGAAAATAGAAATCTAGTCAAACTCTTCACAAAAAAATTACTTAATTCATAATGACTGGAAAACAAATCTATCAAAAAATGAGCTATTCATTTTGATAGTTACAGGTACACATTAAATACATAGGCATGTTGAATAGTTACTTCTAGAAGCAAATATACAAATCCTTTTGACACCCCGACAGAACTAGAAGATGCTGCCAGATGGATATGGACCACTTCAGTGAATCTCGGATGAGAGCTTGCACTGGATTGGCTGGAGAGCAGGGCAGCCAATCAGGCCATCCTGAGGTCATGGGTTGAAGTGCAGAGGGCAGAGTTCTATGACTTACCATCATGGACTACCCTTTAATTAAAGAGTAGAAAAAAGAACAAAGTTAAATTGAGTTCTCCATTAAAAGTAATTAGTCAAGCCAAGAAAACAGGAAGCAGAAATAAGCTTTATTTACCTTTTGGTTAAAAAACAAAAAAAAACAAAAAGCATGAAAAGAAACTCATCTCATTATTTTGGAAAGGGAAAATGAAACTTACTTTATTTCTGCTTCTGTTTTCCTGGCTAAGAAAGAAACGTAAATAAAGCAACTTACCAGGCAGTTTGAACCAGGGTTTGATTACGTTCACATTCTAAGACTTGTAAATACATAACAATGATCTGAAGGACAAGGGGAAAAAAACCTCAATTTAGCCCATTGTTGGCTCTTTCAGAGTACACAGTTCAATGAATATACATAACTGAAAACGTTATGTCCAAGCTTTAATTCCTCTATAAACTGTAAATGTATCTGAGTCAATGTGATTATGCTATAGATTTCACAAAAATTGTATTTAAAAATGTTTCAAAACTGTACAGAAAAAATTGAGTTAATTCAATGAAAATACCTATTTTTTCATAATTGCTATGTGGTAGGCACTGTGTCCTGCAAACAAGTTAAAGCTAAAAGACCATAGCATTTAATTTCCCAATATACAATTCTCCATGTCCCACAACCCTACAGACTATGTTTTTAGGGTTATACAATGGGTATGACGCATATCTCATAATACTCCGAGTGGGCATTATTTTAAGTAATCAAACACTATTTCTACAATGAAGCTCATCACACTACATAAAACTAGCTTTACCACAGTCCAGATGAGGTACTTCAGGACCTTATTACATCATTCCTATTTTACAATATTAGAGATATGAAATCTAAGAACAGCGTTATCTATCCAAGTCACACGCTAATGGCAGAAACAAGTTTCTATTGCAGACAGTCCTACCCTCAGAGGAAGCTATTACTTTGCTGATCACATTCAAGCCGAGAGTTGCTGGAGAAACCCATAAACATTCAGTAACAGTGAGCAGCCACGCTTTGAAAATTTTACTGAGCAACAGGGAGCATGCCAGGTTCTTTTGCGCGCGCACACACAAACACAATTTATTCCTTGGCATCTCATCATCTGTTTACAGGTAGGGAGAACTGGGTTAACCAGAGAGGCAAAAAGAAGTTATCTATGCCTACACAATGAAGAGTGAAGATGTGAACCCACGTCTTTCTGAAAGATTTCAATATCCAAAAGAACTGCTTTTAAAAGTCACGGTTAACTCTCAAATATAAACAGAAATTCATTTAAAATATAATTTTAATAAAACCCTAATACTTACGAATATAATTTCTGTATCCTACAACTCACCTTATGGGGATGCTTGACATGAACACAAAATCCCAACTCCTTTAGCACCCTCCTCTCTGCCTTGATAACTTGATTTTTGGTGTTAATGTAGTTCTGATCAAGGATCAGGGGGCTTGGAGTCCTATAGTTTGTAAGAAATAAAATCAAAAATGTTTTGCACATCCAAAAAATTTTATTTGTGGCATCTCCGTTTTCCCTTCCAACCAACTATTGGCAACAGAAACCAGCTTTTTAAACTCCTGCAAACAAGTTAAGGCATTAATCTTGTGCTGTCCAAGTTATGCTAATTAAGTACATACACCTTTCTAAATTCCTATAGAAACTAACTCAACCCTGCAATGAAAAGAATTCACTCTAATTCTCTTGGATTTATCCTGGTTGGTTTCTCACATGGATATTATGGTGATACACACATACATATATAAATAAAAATACACAGATTAACTTAAGCAATAGCTTGATTATCACAAATCCTGTTAGTCTCTTAACTCTTTCAAGTGACAAAACAAATGTGCTTTTGAAAAGATTTACTCTAAGGCCTTGTAAGATTAAAAATGATTTTACTTACTTTATAAAATATCAACTCTTGGTTACTTATGGCCAAAATTAAAATTAGGTGAAAAAATGGTGGGTAGTTAATCTAGATTCCCCCGAAGTGGGCAATTTGTTTAAACAAAGAAGCTAAGAAGCTATCTCTGTTAAGAAAACCTGCAAACTGAAGATTCAGTTCAATTACCAAGTTGTAAAATTCTATCAGATTCAAAACTCAAAGTGATCAATAGAAGCCATGCCTAAATTTGGTTGAGCTGTACTTATTAGGCACTATGTTTAGCACGCAATGCAAGGGCAAGGCCGTGACGAGGGCACCAGAACCACACTCAAGGGTCTCTGTGACAGTTTAAATTTTGATAGCTTCCAAAGTTATTATGCAGAGGCTATAATTCAATCAGTGGTTCAATGCTTTAGAAATAGCACATTCAATTAAAAGGCTATTTTATTTAAGTCTTGAAATTAAAAACTGGTTTCTTACTTTTACTTGAACTTTAATGCTCAACAGTGGTTTCTTACTGAGAATTTTTTTGATCAGGACTTGGACTTTCATGTAAAAAGCCCATTAACATGTCCTAATGACTTCATTTGATACATTTTTAGATCCAACCAACAAAATATACATATTTGTTGATATATATGTGTGCGCATATATACATTATATATATGGGGGGCATGTGTGTACGTGTAGAACATTTAAATACCTTCCCCATACTCAATTCATTTTCAGTCAAAAGATTCTAGTTTTTTAAGTCATTCTGAACACTACTCCAACCACAACTCCTATTACCGTACATAGCAAATCCAGAAAAATATAAGCTCAAACTTCAAAATCAAAAACCAATTTAAATACATCCACTTGATTAGAAAACAATGTAACAAACTGCATTAACTAATCCTGTATTGACATGTTATCAGAGCAGAAATCATTTCCTTATTTTCTCACATTTAAATGAAAACCAGAATGCTTACTAGACTACTTAAAGTTATTCTATTTTTTTAATCAAATTATATTAAACAAGACAAAAGTTGGCAAAGTTGACAAAATGGAAAATAGCTGTTACTCAGGTTACCAATGCTGAAAACGGCCTTCACTCAGATCAGTTCCTGTTCCAGATACGCAAACCTGTGAGAGAGGAGGCCACCAACTGGAGGGGAGGTTGATTTCTAGTCCAGGTTCACAACGAATCCATTTTTATCAGGGCCATAAGCTACAAGTTAACTGCTCTTTGGAGGGAAAAATCAAATTTAACTCACATGAGAGGAATAATGTACATATGAAACCATATCCCAAAGATATTAAGGTTTACGAGTTTTCAGGTTTCATCACATCAGGAAATTTGGAAATAAGTTAAATCCACCTCAGACTCTTACTGATGATTAGCTATCTAATGGTCCTCCTTAGAAAGCATTAGGACAGAGGACACCCTTGGTGCATACCACTTTAACTCTTAACCCACTGCAATTCAGACAGCAAAACTGCACCATGAAAATCTGTATAAAAATAAAACCTGTAAAAGCACTTTTGTCTCATTTTTACATTATGTTGAGCAAGCTCAATCTCCTATACCTCTTACTAAACTTGCTTTAAGAGTTGCCTGCAAATTGTTGAAATTCATTTTTCTTGTAATTAACCAGCTACACATTTGAATTATGACTACTACCTGGTGTCCAATCAGGCTTAATTATTCATTAACCCTGCTGGTTAACAGCAATGAACAATGAATTGTTATTGTCCCTTTACTCTGCCACTATCTTCACTAAACCTTTTTTTATTTCAACATTCCATTAACATCAAATGATTAAAGAAACCAGACCCATTATCCATGATTAATTTAACTACATACTCAACTTCTTGTTTAGGCCTACTACTAAATGCAGTTTTTGGAAGTAGCTTTATGAGTGCATAATCTCACACCTTCATTTTGTTCAGAGCAGGTTTTACCTCACAAATCAAGGAAGGCTCTATAAACATGTAATTTACCTTATAAAGATTCTGTGGAAGAAAAACACATTGTCCAGATAAATCAGCAAGAAAAGGTTCAGGAAAACTGCCTAAGCCAAATGGTTTATTTATATTAACAATGTATCAGTTAGTACTTTCTGTAGCAACAAACACATCAAACTGAATTAAGGTTTGCTAGAATGTCTTCCTTTCCAATTAGGTATACTTTCCCTTCCAATAAAAGTTTGAAGAGGGGCGTTTTAGGTCTCTTAAAAGTGGCTGTACCATGCATTTGGAGAGAAAAAAATATTCATTATCAACAAACCACCAAATCTGACTCTACCTTCCCCAGTTTTTAAGTTCGTCACATTTTTCAAATTAATTTATATGAAAACAACAATTCCCAAATTTTAGTCTTAATAGGAAATCTTGGGCTTTGGTCATCGGAAGTTTATTATCTGGCCCCTCAGAATAGCAATTTTTCCTTTACCATGATTTAGTTAAAACACATCTTGAAAAAAAAAAAAGTTAGGATTGGAGGCCAAAACATGGTTAAGTTTCACTCGTGCAGTGTAAGGACCGAGAAAATTTGGAACTAGTTCTTCAAGGAACTACTTAAAATGAGGTGAGTCGTTTAGAAGGAGATAGACTGCTGCTCAATACCCAGAAACTTGCAGTGCTTCTTCAAAGGCCCACCTTTTTTTTAGCGGTATCAAACAAACTGAAGACCACCTTAAGGGGCACCAAAATAAGCTGCGAAGGGAGGTCTGACTAAATGACAAGATCACGTAAGACTCTTCCAACTTTCACCCATGATCTACGTCCTTGGCGAAAACACCTCACCACAAGTGCCAGTGAGTGGTTGTACCAGTCTGAAAACTTTTCTTCTTCAGACAAACAAGTCTTACAGTATGAATGCGGGCTCCTTAAAACTACAGAAAACCCTTAATTTGCTGGGAACATGTTGCACCCCAAAAGCAAGTAATTAGCAACTATTAAAATGGAAAAGTAACCTTCCTTTAAATTCAGCCACTTATTCTTTATTTTGAGCTTAAAAGATTACCAAACAAAAACCCCAAACAAAACAAAAACCCACAAAACAAACAAACAAACAAAAACAAACCACCACCCCCCACCCCCCAAAAAACCCAAAGGGGAAATAGGTTGAAAAATCCAGGATGTCGCTTGGGCTCGGTACTTGGTAAAAGCTGATCTGATGATTCTGAAGTGTCGGCAGGACAGAACAATAACCTAAACACTACAAAATGATGCCTCCTTTGTCATTTCCCAAGTTCACACTACAATTTAAATATTTTATAAACTGTATTAAAATAACAACATTAAAATAAACTAGCAAGCCCTGGCCAGAGTTCAGTGAATTTCAGCTTCATACCAATCAATACACCAAGGTTGTGGGTTTGATCCATGGTCAGGGCACATACAAGAATCAATCAATGAATGTATAAATAAGTGGACAACAAATTGATGTTTCTCTCCCCCGCCCCTCTCTTTTTAAAACCAATCAATAAAGAAATTTTTAATAAACTGATATTTTACCTAACTAAAGTACAATACTAATAATACTTTCTAATGACATTATCCAAAAAAAATACTAAATTACAGTTCTAATAACTTGGACAGCAAAGACTAAAGCTTATAACAAGAAACAGGAGTTTTTCTAAATGGTTCACCAGTGGCCAACCTGTTAGTCCCCGATTCCAGTGACCTATTCTCAGAGCACTGGCTTCTCCTTGGGGATTTTCCATACTTCACTCACTGTTGCCATGACGACAGCTTCATCTCTATGTACCACTCCACATCACCCAGGCTTTGGTAAATGTAGCTGGTCGCTGTATAGTCGGTTGCAAGGGAAAAAAGAGTTGAAGTTAATAACATATACAAGTTACGTGTCTGAGTAAACTTGTTATATGCACAGAAACACTTTTACATCCTGCTTTTTAGAAAGCGGCTTCCATGCAATTAACAACTCCTTTTAAATGTCATGCTAGTCACTTCTAAGATTGAGACAAAAATCAGTCTCTTTGTAATGACCCCCCCAAAAAACATTGTTAATCAGACACAACCGTCAGGTGAGATGTTTTAAATTCCAAGGTTTTTACAGTTAAGACCTACTCTGACATCAAAGAAGAGTACTCTCACAGAAAAATTTCAAAGCAGATAATCATTGTAAGTGATAATGTAAGAGTTAGCTCAATGGTTCAAAGTATAGAAAACTTCCTTTAAGCAAGCACAGAATCCTTTGACTAGAGCTTTTTTTTTTTTATCATTTTGTTTTAAACACCCTAAAGAATCAGCTAGATACCTAAATAAATTTCAGCTCAGACAATACTAAACACCAAATTGAAATCTTCCCAATTTCCAGGAATTCCTCACCAAGAAGCTAAAAGATATTTTAAAGTGAAATAAAAAATTAGTCTATCCCTGGATATGGTTAGGATGAATAAGAGATGGCAGAAAAAAAAATACGTAAGAAAACTGAAAAAATGTTGTGACAACTATCTGAGTAGCAATGTTTCAGACCTTGTAACTAGATTAATCTTTTCAAGGTTACTTTACTATTTGCTTGTCACTGAATAGTTCTACTATGCCAACTTACGGATTCAGCCTATAAAAACCACTCACGTAAGACACTAAACTGGCACTAACCAACACCCAACCCCCCAAACAACTTAAAATCCTTTTATAACTTCCTTTCAAACTCAGTACAGGTTTCTCTAACATCATCACAATCACTTAAAAAGTGAAAAGAACTAGTCTACATCAACTCTGGCAGCACCTACTAGAAGTCCCCTGAAGACACAGAAGTGCTGCAAACAAAATTTTGGCTCAGCCTCGCAAACACGCAAGTCCACATGAAGTATGACGACACAGCCACAACACCTATAAGACACTATTTTGGTCTCTCTTTTCTTACAAGAAAAATGGCCCTTATCTACATGGACCCCAATCAATTAAGTTATTTTTCTAACCCACTCACTGAGACTGTATCTGACCCAAACAAAATACCTGTTTAATCCCTTTGACTTCAAACTTTATCATCCTGCAGTCCTTTCAGATCCGGTATTATGCGATATATCGTAGTTCAATGTTGAGAGGTATTCTAACAACAGCCAACCTCAATTGATCAAGAGTTAACTGGGGCTTCCAAGTAGAGAAACAACCTACACAAAACTTTGCCACAATATTAACTTGAACTGCAGTGTTTAAACTTCCAGCCTTCAGTTTTCCAGAGAGGGGTGGGGAAAAACAACTTACAGAATACACTCACACTTGAGCCAAAGGCATTCCCTTGTTTAATCTTAAGCCACAGGACTGCTTCACAGCACTGTTAGGATTGTCCATAAATGCAACTGCCTCTACAAACTTTAGATAGCTGGTTACTGTGGTTTCTTTCATTAAGTTATCAGTGTGCTCCTATGTGATTTTCAACACCTAAGTAAGTTTTCCTGTGCATGGGTTTTAACTTGAGAGAAAAGAATGTTTTGATGATTGGTGCACAGTACAGTAGTATCAAGAGCTGCTGTGTTCAATAATGCCAATCTTACCTTTTTCCTCTTAACTGGCGTAGGTGGTGAAATACATTAATCACATCTCTTATTCTTCTAGGTGCTTCTTCGATTTTTGATGCAAGATTAATACAAGCCATGGCAACAATCTGAAAGAACCAACGATCCAATAAAAACATTATAGCACTATCATATGTAGTTAGGAAAAAGTGCCCCTCCCAAAACCTGACAAACTTATTTTGACTAAACAACTTTAGCACATAGTTGGGACAACCTTAGGTGAAATAAAATTACAGCTGACATTTCCCAGCCGTAAGCTTACCAGCTATATAAGTGGTACGACTTATTTAAAATTCTAATTACCGATTTGGGGTGTTTGGATCCATTTTCTAGTTTCTAAAACACATTCCCAAAGCCCGCACTTCCTGGTGGGTGAGGACTAGGTACAAAGGCCTGAACTAACCACTTCCTTTCTGGAAAAGCTGGCTAACACTACCCCCCTCCTTCCTATTTCCGGATGAAGAAATCCTTTTTCATCCGCCCCCGCTCTGCTTACCTCGAAACTGTGTTTGACGAAAGACTTGGAGTAGAAAAAACGATGAAACAACACCTGCCCCGTTGCCATCGCCACCTGCAGACAAGAGAGAAGAACGGAAGCGCAGGGGTCAGGCGGGCCCGCACCAGGCGTCGCCGCCATTTTGTGCCGCCACTCGCTCCCCTTCCCTTCCCCACCGCGAACAGCCAGTGAGCCTCGTCTCCCTGCCCTCCCGCCCACGGCACGCCACGGTTCCGGCTGGGACCCGCGGCTAGAAAGCCAGAGGGGACCTTCCACCCCGCTGGGACAGGGCGGTACGGACATACAGCGGAGGGGGGCATGGCGGGGAGCAGAGGCGCGCCCGGCGGCCCGGGACCGAAGCACTGACCTGCGGAAGCCGGAGGAGAATGCCAGCGGATTGGATGAGCTCGCAGCCCAGGATGCGTAAGTCCGTCTCGCTGGGCAGATCGAGCCCGTCCTGCATGGACGGGGTGGGTGAGAGCCGCTCCTCCGGAATCAGCGAGTGGTCGATGGTGAGCGAAACTTCCGAGTAGAGGCGGTCTCCGATCAGAATTCCTCCCGACGTAGTTGTTGTCGTGGTCGTCGTCCCGGAGCTGGAGCCGCCCGCGCTCGGGGCGGCCGATGAGGCTGCGGTGGCAGCGGTAGCTGTCGGGTGAGGCCCGGACGCCATAGTCTCAGCGAGCTGCACGCACGCCCAACGCAGCCGGAACCCGGAGCGAAACTAACCAGCGTTCTCGGCGCGACGGATATTCCCGTGACTGCCGCGTTCTGGGCCGCTTCACGCAGCGTGCGCTTCCGCTCTGACGTCACCACGCCGTTGCTGGCCCGCGCCAATTAGTCCCAAGGAGCCTTGCCACCGCCCACCGTACCTCCTCCCGAACAGTATTAAGAGCTGTAGCTGCTAGGTGGGACCCTTCGGTGACCTGGTGGCCTGCTGGGGCCCCAGAGTGGTCTAGGAGGGCCCAAGTTCTTTATAGCTAAAATAGATTCAAGCCGCTTAGTTTGTAATATTTTTAGCTACAGGGATAATAAAAGTTTTACGAGGTAACTTCTCCCGAAGTTATAGTTGGCAAAATTTGCTATATTTCCAAATCCCTGCGCGATTTTGTTAATTTGTGTAGAATGGGTGACCTTTTCCTCCCTTCTCTCGCCCTCTTCTAACTTTCCCAATTTGCCAGGCGCAGCTTCAGTGTGTGCACAGGGAAGCCTAGGGCCGACCTCCACCCCCTTTGACGGGTGTAAGCAGTACACCCTGCTTTCGTGTAAGGAGGACGAACTTAAAGTGACCCGCACGGAATCTGGAGAGGACTGTTACACTGTATTTTTAAAGAAGAGGAATGTGAACCACATTGGTTTCCCCCAAAATCTTGTGGATGAGCGCTTTCTATCAAAGGGCAAGGTTTCATGAGTGGGAAGACGATTGCTCTCACTGCTTGGCTTGCAAACAGTTTTCAGTAATCCGGAAAATCCCTAGTTTCCAAAAATAGTTTTAGGATAAGAACCTTACAGAGATAATCTGATTATGCCCGAGAGTCGTGGTTAGCGCAAATAGGAGAAATCTCTCATTTATATTTTTTCCTGTGATATTAGCTAACAATTCCCAAAATTTCCTGTAATTTGATGTAAAAACAGTGATACTGAATGAAACTACTGGAGTCCCTAGTTAGAGAAAAAGGACTTAAACCATCTTGGTTTACTTCAACCAACTTTCTATCTCATCCTTGAATTTCTTAGAGATTGTCCAGGGATGAGATTCCCCAAAACTTTTCTACTACATAGTTCCATTGTAGGCTTAATTTGTTTATGAAAAGAGCATTGAAACTTTGACCTGTAGGGTAAAGGGATTTTTATTTTGTCAGTGATGTCCCTGAGATAGGATAGTAAGAAGCTAGGACAATTCTTTGGCCAGCAGCATGGGGAAACAGACAGCTGAACACACTGACCCAGCGATTTACAACAAGATACAAAAGCTAACCCTCCCTGGAGATAACATCTAGGCTTCGGGTGTATTTCAGTTGCAGGCCCAGAAAAGCAGTAAAACCAGGTGGGCAGCGCCAGGGCCAGCTGCAATGACTAAGGACCCCGCCCTGGCGCTGACCAATCAGTGAAGACCACGACCTGAAAGTTTACACCTGGGAAAGCTGACGAACGTTCTACTGAGATCTTCCCCTAAGACCTCCCAGACTTTAAAAACTGTCAAAATGAAGGTCCCAGCACATGTCCTTCCTAGAAGCATGCTACTCTTCCTTTCGCCCTCTTCCCCAACAGGCTGCACAGGATTCCCTGCAGACTTGTACCCAGGTGAGAAATGAGCAGCTTGCCCTTGGCTAAACCCCTGAACTTGTCTCCAAGGCACTGTTTCTGCTGACTTCTTGGTGAGCCAAGCAGCCCTACCTAGGCCCTCTCCTGTTGCTTCTTTTTTTTTTTTTTTAATTTGTATTTATTTACTTTACAAAAAGAAACATCAATTTGTTCCTATTATGTATGCATTCATTGTTTGCTTTCTGTATGTGCCCTGACCAGGGATAGAGCCTGCAACTATGGAGTGTCTGCATGATGCTTTAACTAACTGAGATACCTGGACATGTCATCCTGTTTCTTCTTTCCTCTGACTTCCCAGTGAGCCAAAACAGCCCTGCCTGGGCCCCCACCTGCTTCCTCTATCCTAGGCCCTTCCGTGTTTCACTGTGTCCAGCTTCAATAAACATACTCTGTAAACCACTTGGACTCATGTGAAATCTTTCCTGGATGAAGTCAAGAACCTACACGCTACTGGCTGGCTCCAGGCAGACCTACTCAGGGCCAGGTCCTCTTTCCACTAACATCACTAAGGCAAAACATACTCAAAAACTTCACTTTCAAAAAGCATTAAATCAACCCTACTTAGTAAAGATGACATCAGTAGTTCTGATCCCTGGCTGCCCATTAGAACTTCTGAAGAGTCTTTAAAGCATACCGATGAATTGATTTGGAGTGGGCCCCAGCTAGTGATTTTGGCCATCTTCCAGTGATTCCAATGTTCATCCAGGGCTGAGAAACATTACTCCCAGAGAGTGTAATTTTGGTACTAGCCAAGCACTTAACCTCTGCATGTCACTTCCTTCCCCTTTCTACTAGGCTGCTTCCAACGAAATGTCTATCCCCAATATGCAGAAGAGATTTAAAAATACTATAACAAATGTTGCAGTCTTTAAAGACTAATTGATAATATGCTTTTTTTCCTGGTTCTGATAAACTACTTGGGTTGGGGAAGATAGTATCCTTGGAGAAAGTTGGGTGAATGGTACACAGGAACTCTGCTACTTTTGCGACTTCTTGTGAGTCTTTAATTATTTTAAAATAAGTAAAAAAATAATTGCTTTTTTCTTTTCAAAATTTATTGATCGATTTTGTAGAAGAGAGGGAGAGAAAAACATCAATTTGTTGTTGCACTTATTTATGCATTCATTGGTTGCTTCTCATATATACCCTGACCAGGGATCAAACCCGCAACCTTGGTGCATCTAGATGATGCTCTAACCAAGTGAGCTACCCAGCCAAGGCCAAAAAACTAATAGTTAATATGCTTCATTGAACATTGAGCTTCAGTGAAATCACTGCCTGTATTTGTAATGGTTTGATAGTAATTTATTTTTAAGACTATTTTTAATGGAAAATTTCTCTTGTTTAGAGGGTCTTCCACCATGCCTCTCCAATAAATTGACTTTGTTGATGTCCTGATATATAGTATAATTTTACCATCTAGGTCCATAGTTAATCCCAAAAAGTTCACAATGTGAAACTCTAGAAAGGGAAGAGGTTATTTTGCCCCACCTGCAGTGTCTGGCAGTTGTTTCTAGAAGAGCAGAACCACCTAGACTATGACACAACTTTGTGTCCATTCCCTGCTCCCTTCTGACTGAACCCCAAATTGTATCCAATAGATAGGACTCTTTTTACTGTTTGTCCTTTCAGCTTCAACATAGGTGGTGGAGAAGGTACACCAACATTTTGTTTGATGAGTTAGTGCTAAGCATTAACTATTACTTCTAATTTTAATGTCTTTAAAAAACTCAATGACTAATCCAGAGGATGGAAAGCAGTGGGTCTAGTGGCTCTGCTTCACAAGGTTGCTAACAAGCTTAACAGGGGTTAAGTTTTTTTGTGTTACTGTATCTCATCCTTGTCAGGCTTAATTTTTTTTTTTTTTTAAATCACAGTTTGGAAGAGTCATTACATTGTGTCTAAGTTATGAAGAAAGTTATTTTTCCATATACCTACTTCTAACATCAACATTAAAATAGGGAAATACTAAGACCTATTCAGAGTTATAAAGGATCCAAAATTGAGAAGAATTACGCATATGTTTTAATTGTATAAAAACATTAGTAGAAATGAGTTCAGGCAAGTGAGACTCTTCCAGTGAGACTCTTCCAGTAGTAATTGAATTCTTTGTCACTCAAAGAGAAAGTGAAATGATCAGTCTGTGTTTTATATAGTCTTTCTCTACAAACAGGTCCTGCGGTAGGCCCTTAGTTAACCCAAGTCTAAAAGGAAATCAGTGATGACAGCTAAAGTTGTGTTTCTACTATTTTAAGACCTGCAGGCTTCAGATAATGGCTATAGAGGCAAACAGAATTATCAATGGCCTCGCTGGGACTACTGAAGAATCAGATTCCTGATGCTTGAATCAGTTCTCACTCCATTAGTCTCTGTAGCCTCTCTGGAGAGCATGTTTTACACTATTTAAATTTTCAGATTCTTTAAGTGAAGTCACAATTGATATAATTTCATTAATTTCTTAGCAATCAGTTATTCATCAGTAGACCAGCAGCATTTAATAACACAATACCATAAACTTGGCTAAAGGCAAGTGTAAGTCCTCACTTTAACAAAGAGAATGACACACACAAAGGTAAATGTCCAGGTGACCAGTAAGTGCAAAAAGCAGGTAGAAAGGGATAATTCATTATGGTTAATGTCATCGGGGAGAGTTTATAGCCCTGAGAAACTGCTAATCTGTTTACAGCAGAAATGATACAGTATCTGACTTTTTCATGAACCATTCATGTGGTTACATGACTTTTTCTTCATGTCCTTTGGCAGTTATTATGACCTCACATTCTGGTCTGGTTCCTCTTGTCATTAGAACTAGTCATTCTAAAAGTGATTGACATGTAATTAGAACTTGGCATATACTCCTTGGAAAAACCTCACGATTGCACTAGCCTGGGCATCCCACTGCTGGCTCTGCTGAGAGCTAGTTCTGAGACGGTAAACAACCAGTTTTATCACTTCTTGAAGTGAGGGAGTCTTACCCCTTGCGGGCCTAAAATTCTTGGACTCTGGTCAACCAGAGATCTTGAACCTCAGACTCATCTTTGGTTCTCATTTCTTCTTTATTCTATTTTAGTTACCAAGTCCTATTGTTCCTTACTTCAAGGAAGGAAATTTTTCTTGAATCTGTTCTGTCTATTCTACCATATCTGCTATTACCTCATGCCTGGGCTGTTACAGTGGTTTTCTAAATGATCTTGCTTCCATTTTCTCCCATCCCTCCCTCATTCTGGGAAATCTGTACATATTGAAATACCAGTTTCTTTACCTCACCTACTCAAATTAAGAACCTTGGAGATAAAAGATAGAGTTCAAACACCTTTTGGCAGTTGAGGCTTTCCACAATCTAGATTTACCTTGTCATTTATTTCCTTATTGCATTACCACCTCCCCTTATCCCGCTTTCTCCCCCTCAGGTGTCTGCCTGAACCAAGACCAGCCAGACCTGTCTCCTCACTAGCATGCCATTTGCTTTGAGATTTCACACTTCCCCTCATGCTATGTCTCAAGCCTGCAACGCTCTCCTACTCTCTAGTAATCAAACCCTACCAATTTTCTGAGATCCAGATGAAGTTCTACCTCTTGCCAGAAGCCTTTCCCACCCAAACTAGCTTTCATTAGTTTCCCTCACCTTTGGACTCTTTCAGAGTGGTGTGATCTCTAGTATACATTTGGACACATGATTCCATACTATTACATATTGTTTGAGTACTTCTTTGGTGTGTCTTGACTTTTTAAAAACAGTATCATTTTTGTGTCTATTTTATATTCACAGAATCTGGTGGACACTATGTATATGGTACTTAATCAAAACTTGTGCATTGAATTGCATGTTTTTCTCCTCTTGTCTTGCATAGGCAACCTGGTCTTGCCCTTTCCTTTCTGTCCAGGAGCCAGTTTCATCTTTAAGTGTCTGTCCTGCCACCACAAGCCCTCTCTCCCTAATAGGGAGCTACCGGTCTCCATTTATCCTGTTCTCTTTGCAGCACTTTGTAGCAGATCAGCTGTGTTTCCACTTCTGGGCTATTCTGTATCCTTTTTACAGTGGGTTAAGTAAATAGCCCATAACGTCTGTTCCGTACAGGCACGGGCTTTAGAACAGGAGGTCTGTGGGAATGCTATTAAACAGAGAGTTGTAGGGGAATGGGAGTTCACAAAAGCAATACCATGAAGTTGTTTGGAGTCTGAATGTAGACATAGGCTCTGGGACAGTTTTGGGAGGTGTGTCCAGAAATTGGGCATCTGTGACTAAGAGTTAAGGCCAGTGCTAAACTAACAAATAAGCAAACACCACAGGTTTGCTTTGGAAACTAGTTTAAAGTTAATATCTATTCCTCTCTTCTTTCTCATACAAGGACACTAAAGTCCAAAGAGGAGGCTGCAAACAGTAGGTACTCAATATTGGCCGAACGCAAAGGCCCAGTCAGGCCAGGCCTTGGATGGACTCATTCTCTATGGTTTTGAATATCGGAAATTAACCAACTAGTTTGAGAAGGGTTGCAGTGGAGAACTACACAAAGTAAAAGGTAAAAGCCCCAATCTTTCATCAAAATTATCTAATTACGTTTCCCAGAGGTAATAGCATGATGTCAATCCTGCAGATGTACACACATCTCTCTATAACACATACAAATTATTAATTTCATATAAAAGGGAGCACCCAATACATATCCAACATGGTGTGGAATGATACTTTTATAAAATCTAATAAAGATAAGTCATTACTGAAATGAAAATGTTGAATACATTGCAAATGCAAGCCTAAATTGCTTATTATTAGATTTAACAGACAAAGTTGTTGTGTCAAATTGCTATAACAATTTCTCAATATTTACTCTCAATCTCTGTACTAACCTCACTGAGGACCCATAACAAACAGTTCAGAGTTCGGTGTTAGTCTATGGGT
Organism: Tonatia bakeri; assembly: GCA_004024845.1. NCBI lineage: Eukaryota > Metazoa > Chordata > Mammalia > Chiroptera > Phyllostomidae > Tonatia > Tonatia bakeri. Next base: position 140,531 of record PVIA01001754.1, read on the forward strand.
CACTCTTTGAGTGGTATTACTCTTAGAATTTTTTTTTATAATGATCATGTATTACTTGTACAACTGCAGTTAATTTTTTAAAAAAATTTCCAACTCACTGATGATAATAGAAATAGATTCAAGGTTCAAAAATGGGTTCTAGGATGGGTTAATTTTATGAACAAGCAAACAAACAAGGTGGCAAAAAGGAGGTGATGTGTGATCTGGGTTTTAAAGGCTATGCAGCATTTGTCAGGAGACTAAATGTGGAAGAGCATTTTAGGCACGGGGGAAACAGAAGCCAGGGCAGGGAAGACATCAGTTGTTTCAGCTTGCTCAGTATTCCATCGCCCTCCTGTTTTACCTTGGTGCCCCTTGACTTCCCTGTGCTCCGTGTAGGTGGTTTGGGAGGGGCTGACCTCTTCCCCAGCTCAGGAACTAATCAGCATTTCCCATCCCCCTTCACTGCCTTCCAGTGATTAATGAGTTCAGAAGGGCGAGCAAGTCCAGGACTTCTGCTGGAACCTTGGCCAGGGGAGAGAAGTGCGTTTTGCCACTGTGATTATTCAGTGGAGGACGTAAGCTCTGGGTTACAGACCACCTTCTTTACACTGGGGAAGAGAAGCAGTTTGAGAAGAGCCAGGAGAGAAGAAAAGCAGAGACCGGAGACAGAAACCCAGTCCTGTCCAGTGACTTCACTTCTGGCCCTGCATGTGGCCACACCCTATATTCTATCCCTGGGACTTTCCGTTTCATAAACAAATACAGGGTTGGTCAGAAAGTTCATTTGGTTTTCTCCATAAAATGAATCTAGTAGCACTTAGATGTCTTTAACTTCATTCAAAACATTTTTTTTTAGATTGTATTGTGACAGCTGTCATATCAGCATGCATTTTAAAAAAAATCAAAATTGGTGAATTTTTGTGTAGCCAGTTTAATATTTAAAAATGGAAAAAACACTTTCAGTGTATTGTACTTTATTATTTCAAGAAAAGTAAAAATGCAACTGAGCCACATAAAAAGATTTGTACAGTGAATGGACCAAACATGTCAAAAGCAGTCTGAGAAGTTCCGTGCAGGAGATTTCTCGGTGGACGATGCTTCACAGTCAAGTAGACCAGTTGCAGTTGATAGTGATCAAATGGAGACAGTAATTGAGAACGATCAATGTTACCCCACGCAGGAGACTGTTGACATACTCAAAGTATCCAAATCAATAAAGTTATTGTTGAAAATGAAAAATGTGACTTTTATTTTATGGAAAAAACTAAATGAAATTTTTTGGCCAACCCAATAACTTCCTGTTTATTCATTTACTGTTAAACCCACCTTAACCGAAAGACATACATAAGGAACATTATGATGTGATAAAATATGGGGGGGGGGTGTGCACACCAGGGACCAAGGAGGCTGCAGAAGGGGCAGGGGCTAGAAAATGAAGGGCTGAGGAACAGGCCCTCGTTTCTGGAGGCTCCCGGGAGGGAGCTCTGGAGGATGTAAAGCAGTGGTGACCTCAACCAAGAAATCCAGAGCTATAAATCAGAAAGTCTGATGTTAAGAACATCAACTTCCTCAGGCTTTTCTGGTGGTTTCAGTTTTGTTATTCTTTGTTTCCCTCTAGGCAATTAAGAATAGAAAAGATGAGCAGGTTCCTGAAAATAACATTTAAGAAAAATGATTGCGTTTCCCTTTTGAGGATTAAAAGTTAATTTCATTTAGAGCAATGAAGTAGCTGATCTTCCTTAGGACTGTTTTGATTTATAATAAAAATTCAATGCAAGCAGATTTTCAGTGCAGAAACTGTAGGAATAGTTTCTGCACTGAAAGCTCCCTACACATTTAATTAGTTTTCTCAGTGGGAACGGGAAGTAACTCAGGGAATCTGAGGATCACATTAGCCATTTTGAACAATTTAAAACAAAGTTCCCTGCATAGAGTTGTCACGGCTCTTTAACCTACAGCAGTTCCCTAGGGTTTTTGTCTTTTATGGTATTTTTCATGGTTTCTGGCCAACTGGCAGCATGTTCCCTAATTCGGATTTGTCTGATTGTGTCATTACAATTAGATTCAGTTTAAACATTTTTAGGAATGCTCCACAGATGATGTTTCATCCTTCTCTGACCTTCTTATCAACAAGGGGCACGTGATGTCCAATTTTTGGTAAATTTTTATCATTCAGTTACTGTGGGGCCCGCTAGATTTATCCACTGTAAAGCTCCCTTTACCCCTTTGACTAATAAGTAATCTGTGGGATGACTCTGACAATAAATAGCTTTCTCTCTTTTTTTTTTTTTTAAGATTTTAGTTATTTTTAATGAGAGGGGAAAGCAGGGAGGAACGGAGGGAGAAAGACATTAATGTGTGAGCCATTGCCTCTCCCAAGCACACAACTGGGGACCTGGCCCAACATCTTACACACATTGTTTAAAAGAAGAAAAATCATTCATAATGAATGTCCATAGAGATGGAAGGAGCTATTTAAACAAACCTCCGGTGATCAGTACCCACTGAACAGTGTCATGCTGGGTGTTATAATGAACGTGAGCCTAAAGAAAAGTCTTTCAATGGTCTGTTGGCCATTTCAGAACTTAGGAAATGTAATGGTCAGTTCATTAGAAAGAAACATCTGAAAAGAAGAAAAAAAAAGACCTAAGTGATGAAGACTGACCTGCAAACAGTACATCAAATGCTAAAACAAAGGGCAAAGTATCACAGGAGAATTCGGGAGAGTCACAAAAACCACACTAAATGTCAGGAAAGGGAAGTTGAGAGGTATGAAATGACTCGACCAAGATGCTGGAGCAGCAGGGGTGAGATTAGGGCTCTCTCTCATGCCCGGCCCAGTGTTCCCTCCGTGACAGTATCCAAAGGCAGCACTGGGTCTCCAGCATACAGTGTAATACCTGTCACCAGTGAAAACAACCCATAGCATCTCACTATGACACTAAAAAGAACAAAATTTTCCAGCCCCACATCAGGTCCTTTAGAGGAAATTTTATTTGGATTGGTTTAAATTGTGTACATTGTGACACTAAACTCACTGGAGATCCAATCTTGTCACTTTTGCCTTAGGGAAGGGTGTCCCCACAGCGCCGGTGATGACAACACACACACACACATGTTCACATGCTACATAACCGGATATGACTCATCTGTCACACCTTAGAACTGCCACGGGACAAGATTTTTGCATTCACAAATGCGGAAACATTCCAGAGGTATCTCAACTCCTACTTCCCATGAGTAACCTACTTGCAGTTGATACATAATTCCTTCATAGTGTACAATGTTTTTGTATGCGTCACCTGAGTCTCAAAAATAGTCGTTACTCCTTAAGTGAGAGGTGTCAGCTGGATCACTAATTATTTTGCCTTTAGATTTAACATCTAGAGTACATCTAATTTTCAGAATAGAAAAATAAGAACAGCCGTACACATAATATAAACTCATTATACTCATTAGTTTATACTCATTGTGTCCTAGTGGGACTCTCACAGCTTCAAAATTAAAAGCTGGGTCTGGAGGTGAGCTATTTTGGGCATTATCTGGGTGAATCATGAAGTCTTTTGATCTGCTCAAACTTCGAGCCCAACCTGGTGTCTTCCCTGGGCCGAGCAAATTCTGGGACAAATGAATGGTTGCAGGGAAGACAAAAGATGGAGAAGCTGAATTTTACCCCCTCGGTAGTTTCAGAAACTATTTTGAAACGTTAAGGCCACGATGTCATTGGCATTGTGCTCGCCCTGCACCTTCTCAGTAAGTCACCCCATGAACACTGTGCTTGCTTTGTGGGACTTAATTAAACAGGTACTATGACATTTACAACTCTTACATAAGGACTCCGGCGAGACCCCAGTCACCACGAGCCGCTAAAGGGCCGTCGCAGATTTAGAGGCAGGCTTCCCCGAAGGCAGGCTGCACCGTGGGGAAAGTGACTGAAGGGGGCTGGTAAGCTGGGGAGTCCTTCTCCCCTTTCGACCACCTGGGCGGCGACAGCCTGGTGCCCACACCCGGCCACAGTCACCTGAGTGCACTCCCCAGGCCCGGGGGTCCCCGCCAAGCCTCATGAAGCTAAGCCGCGGGCAAGGACGCCCAGCTCTGCCAAAGAACACGAGCCAGACGGGGTTGGGCCGCCCCGGGCTGTAGGGGGCGAAACGATTTCGCAACGGCCAAGAGGGAGGAGCAGATCTTCGTCATTTCTAGAAAGCCTCGAGCCTACCAGGATGCAGGGGCTGCCGGGAAGAGCCGCTCACAAGCCGGAAGAGCTGTCAGTCAAGGCGTTCCGGCGCACGCGCAGTGCGCTTTGCGCTTGTGACTGAGGTCGAGCGGCTCCCTCCGCCAGCGGCCGGATCTAATTTTCCGGCTTTCTCGTCCCGCCCCACAGACTTTGCGCCACCGTGACGTAATCAACTCCCACCCTTTGCCCCCGAGGTGCCGCCTCTGTGACATCACAGCAGGACCCTCCCACCTCGTCTTTCTCTGATGCTTCTTGTAGGGCGGGCAGGAAGGGCGGGTTTTCTGCCTGTTGGCAGTCTAAATGTCCTTTGTAAAGGCAACGCTTTTTTTGAAATTTCCTAAGACTTCAAGTGAAGGCTTTGAGCTGTGCCCATTTCCTAATAAGGGTGAAAACGAGGGCAACCTTCCCCTAGCTCATTTCCTTCCATGCTGAGTTTTGTTCGGAGTACATTGTAAAATGTGTTATTAGTATTATTTGAAAGCTTTTGCTTGTTTTTATGTGTTCTCTTAGTGTGCGGACTGGAAGAGGGGCATCCATAAAATGGCAGCTTTGTATGTGAATGCTGGGATAAGCAGTATCTACTCTGACTCCACGAAATGAATGCAATTTTAATTTAATTTAAATGTAGTTTTTGTTTGAATTATCCAGGAGTGGCACTTGAAGAGCTTTGGAGTGATTGTTTTTTAAGCTATTTCAAGCTCAAATGAAGTTCAAGGTGTATTAGAAATAAGAATTACACTAACAAAGGGCGAAGGTTTTGTTTGCACTGTACAGATAATGAAATGGGTTCAAAGATCGCTGGGACTTGCCCAAGAGGGGCGGAATGCAGGCCACCCCTTCCCCGTCCGTCGCCAGCGCCCCAGCCAGGCCAGCTGGGCTGAGGCGACCTTCAGAGCAAGCCGGGCCTGGGCGTGTGCTGGCCTTTCCCGGTCCCGCCCTCCCTGGCCCTCCGCTCCCCGTTTCCGTGGCTTTGGTTCTCTTCCTGAGTTCTCTTCTGGTGCCTGCCCCTCCCAACTTGCTCCATCTGTTTCTTTAACTTCGTGTTTTCTTGGTAGTTGAACCAGACTTTCGAAACTTCCTTTCCTTTAAGTGTGTCTCCCACAAATGACCATGAAAGGAAATAGAATAATTTTAAAAGTTTATTTTCATAATGGTTTTAGTTTTGGGGTTTTTTTTTTTAAGGTTGGTTGGGAGGGGGTGTTCATAGTGGTAGATATATAAAATTTGCTCTAGTGAAAGCTGCTTTCTGCTTACATAGTTGCTCAGTGAAAGCGCGTGTGCGCATGTGTGTGAATAGTAAAGATAAGGAGAGACAGAAGAGAGTGTGTGGTGAACTGTTTAGAATGGAAAAAATGTTTATAAACTCTGATGCAAAACTCAGTTTAAAATAACAGCATAGCTGTAGGTTCTATAAAACTCAAGAACCTACATCATTTCCTCAGATGATTTTGGTCTTTCATGCAATAAACCTGGAGCTGCAAGAAGAAGTGATTGCAGGGCTTCCATCCGTGAAATGGTAAAATGTCAGTGTTTCCAAGCTGCATGGCTACCCTGTAAGCTTCTCAGTGTGGTGGCACCTGTTCCCAGTTCTGCCACTCGATTATTCTTGTTGCACTTGGGGAACATAGAGCACAGAACATAAGTCCCTTGCCTAACATACGCCTTCAAGGAGGCAGAGTTTCGGCCATTTCCAATTCCCCAGTGTCCGAGTGAACATGTTTAATGATGAATTAATGTCTAATTTTAAATGGATAACAGAATTCACTAAAACATACCAATACGAACTGACTGAAGTATGCTCTCATTACCACTTTGTCTGTTTTGTGTTTCTTATTCTGCTTGGTCAACAGTAACTTGCAGAAATTGATTTAGATTATGTTTGGTATTTTGCTAAAGTGTTTGAATGTACTCTTGAAGTTTGGTTTATGTTTTAATTCCTGATTTTGAAAGACAATACACTGTTCTGTATTTCATAATTTAAAAATAATTGGAAACTTGAGGGCATTACCTTAAGTGAAACAAGTCAAAGACAAATACTCTATAATCTGACTTATATGTGAATCTAAAAAAAGCCAAACTCACAGGACCAGACAGTAGAAGAGTGATCACCAGGGGGTGGGGGTGGGGGTGGTGCGGGATGTTGTCGAACAGTACAAACTTAGTTCTAAGACAAGTAAATTCTGGGAACCTAATGTACAGCATGGTGACTAGAGATAACAATACTATATTGTATACTTGAAAGTTGCTTTTGTCCCTACAGGTTTCTTGAGACATAATTAACAAATCACAATGTATGAGTGTAAGGGTGCTGATGTGAGACACATACATGGCAAAATAATTGTCACCATAGCATTAGGCGCCACCTCCAACTTGTCACATAATTACCATTTCTTTTTTGTAGTGGGAATATTTAAGATCTACTCTCTTAGCACTATTCAAACATATAATACAGCATTATTAGCTATAATCACCACACTGTACATTAGATCCCCAGAACGTGTTAATCCTATGACTGGAAGTTTGTACTCTTTAGCAAATAACTCCTCATTCCCTCCACCTGGTAACCTGGGCTCCCGGTAACCTCTACTCTATTGTCTGTTTCTCTGAGTTTGGGGTTTGTACATTCCACATATAAATGAGATAATTGAGCATGGTCTTTCTCTGTCTGACTTACTTCACTTTGCATAATACCCTCAAGTTTCAGCTAAGTTGTCCAAAACTGCAGAATTCCCTTCTTTGGGGGTTGGGGGTATGGATGTATATATCACATCTTCTTTATCTGTTCATCCTTTGATGGATACTTAGGTTGTTTCCATGTTTTGGCTATTGTGAATAATGCTGCAAAGAATACGGGAGTGCAGACATCTCTATGAGATCCTGACTTCAATTTCTTTGGGTTATACCCCAAATTGGGATTGCTGGATTGAATGGTAGTAATAGCTCTGATTTTCTGAGGAGCCTCTGCACTGTTTCCCATAGTAGCTGTGTCAATTTGCACTATTACCAGTACTGCACAAGTGTTTGCTTTTATTCAAGTTCCTACAAACACTGAATTTCAAGTGTTTTTGGTGATATTTTATTGTGGTTTTGATTTACATTTTCTTGTTCATTAGAGATGTGAAGCACCTTTTCATGTGCTTCAGGCCATTTGTATGCCCTGTTTGGAAAAACAGTCTACTCAGGTCCTCTGATAATTTTTACCTTTATTTATGTATTTAATTTGCCACTGAGTTGTAGGAGTTCTTCATATATTTGGAAGTTAACCAACTGCTTTTCAGATATATGATTTGCAAATATCTTCTCCCATTTCATAGGCTGTCTTTTAATTTTGTTGATCGTTTCTTTGCTGTGTAGAAGCTTTTAATTTGATGTAGTTCCACTTATTGATTTTTGCTCTTATTGCCTGTGTTTTTGGTGTTCTATCCAGAAAATTGCTGCCAAGACCAATGTCAAGGAGCTTTGGTTCCAAGTTTTTTCCTGGGAGTCCTGCAGTTTCAGCTGTTATGTTGAAATCTTAATCCATTTCTAGTTCACTTTTGTGAGTGCTGTAAGATTTTTCCGCATGTGGCTATTCCATTTTCCCAAAAGGAGAGGTCTGAAATGTTCTCAACATAACACCAACAGTAAGATGGTAATTATGTAAGGGATGTGTTAACTACCCTTAATGTGGTAAACATTTTTGTAGAATATACATGTTAAATAATCGCACGATACACTTTAAACTTATGTTATATACCAACTATATCCCTAGAGGGAAAAAAGAAAAAAAATGTTCATTTAACTTAAATTACATTTTTTTTAATTTATTGATTTTTTGGGGGGGGAGGAAGGAAGTGTGGAGAGAAAGAGAGATTAATGTGTTGTTCCACTTATTTATGCACTCATTGGTTGATTCTTCTATGTGCCCTGACCTAGGATTGAACCCACAACCCTGGTTCATTGGGATGACACTCCAACCAAACCACCCAGCCAGGGCACATTGTTCATTTTAATGACATTTGATAGCTGGCTAGTAAACACAAAAAAAATGGTACACTCTGTGATCTTCAATCCAAACATTTATGTGAGGATAAATCATTCCCATAATGTTTGTGTGATGTTGGAATGCTATAAGCCTACCATAAAGTCTACGATTCACAGAAGCACTATTATTCTTTATCATTCTTTTTTTTCCCCAAAAAAATTCTTCTAGGCTAGTGATTGACTTTCATATTTTATCCCTTACTCCACTCTCTCCAGGCTCATCGGGAGGCGTAGGGGAGCTTAGAGCTCTGCCCCATCTACAACATTGGAGAGAAAGTGGGCCTTGTGTCTGCACCCACATATTCCTATAGCTTCTCAGAGGCTCATGAACAATGAATAAGGATATAAACCATGTAGTAGATATCTAGAAAAAAAAAGATAAAAGGAAAAAGGAATAAAAGAAAAAATACATATATACGGGTATATTACATCTTATCATAAAGTTGAGAACCTGGATCCCCTGGGTGGCAAAACACAAAGTTTGCATAGTCTAAGGAGCATTTTGTCTATTTATAGGATTTTATTATTATCCTTACCATATACAATGTTTTGAGGACAAATTACACAAAACAAAAACAGAAGCATTGTGGGAGTTAGTATTATTTTTGTGGCTTTATAATATAAACAAAAATAGTGATTTCGTTAGTCTTTAAAATGTCAGCAATCATGTTGACATTTTTACTGCGAGAACTGCCAAACACAGAGACATGACATAAAGTCAGCACCAGAAAAAGTGTGCTAATCCCTTCTCTTGTTGGGAAGCTTAAAAATACATCTTACTAACACCTGCATTCGTGGGGTAAAATTTGCAATGGAGGCTCAAAGAACAATGTTTGGAACTTTAATCCTTCTATCTTAAAATAACGATAGAGGCTCTCACAATTAAGCAATTCGAACAGAAAGAATTAGCAAGGCGAGTTAACAGGCTTTTTATGTTTCACTGCTCTGAAGCTGTAACACAAAACCTCAAGTGGGACAATACACATGTGCAAAGATTAGTTCAGATTATTTGGAAAAACTTTTATTCCAAAATACTGTAGAGGACTTCTGGTCAAGATGGAGGTGTAAGTAAACACAGCTCTCCTCCTCGCACAACCATATCAAAATTACAACTAAGCTATAGAACCGCCATCACTCACAATCTTCAGAAATCGAGTTGAATGGAAGTCTGACAACTATGGAATTAAAGAAACCATATCCATCCAGACTGGTAGGAGGGGTGGAGATGCAGAGACATGGAACAGGCTGGTTGCAAACCCACATGTGGTGGATAAAAATTCTACGTGTGGTGGAGGAGGGATATCTTGGCAATGAGGGGTCCCACCTCTACACCAGGCCCCCTAGCCCAGAGTTCCAGTGCCAGGAAGATAAGTCCCCATAACTTCTGGCTGCAAAAACCAGTGGGATTTGAGTCAGTGAAAGGAATTACTGGGTTCCCAAGAAGTGTCTTAAAGGGCTTGCACATGGATTTACTCAGACTCACTACCTCTGAGCTCCAGCACTGGGGTAGCAGCTTGAAAGGCACCAGTGGCATATGGGGAGGAACTGAAGTATCTGGCATCAAGGCAAGAGCTGGGGGATGGCTTTGTCCTAGATAGACCTGTGAGCAGAGGCTGTTGTTCCTTTTCTGACACCTCCCCCAATAGAGTCACAGAGCTGGCAGGTGGGGGCCATGTCTGCAACCCATCAACCTGCCTAACACTGTTTGTCCCACCCTGGAGATTCCCTGAGGCTCTGCCCCACCCAACTTGTGGTCACCCAAGCTGTTAACCCTGGCTTTCCCATATGAGTGGCTGCTTTTGGCTCATGTTTCACAATTTCCTAAATTCTCTCAAACAAGCAACTGCTTTCCTCAGCAAGCCTCCAACCTCCAACATCTTGCTAAGTGGCCCCAGGCCTGGCACTAGCAGCAGCCAGCCAGTGTTCTCAGCTTGGCTTCTCCTGGGAACCTCCAAGCCCAGCACAAGTATCAGCCATCTCACACTGCTCTATAGCTCATGCAGAGTGGCCCCAGGCAGAACACAGGTAGGGGTTGATATTGGCCAGCACCACCCAGGAAACTCCAGAACCTGCATGCCCAGTGGACAGCTAAGACCCTGTCGAGTACCACCACCCTGCCCTTGCACAGCTGATCCTTCACAGAGGGTGGAGTTTCATGGTCAGTGGTCGCAGCCAATCCTTACAGCTGACTGGTCTGGGCAAATCCCTCCCATTGATCTTCCAACAGCAATCAAGGATCAACTATAAGAAGAGGGTGTACTCAGCCTATGCAAAGGATGGGTGATCCCCAGCTTGGGTGGTAGGGGAGGCTGTGCCACTGTAACCTATAGGACACCTACTACATTAGACCACACTACTAAAACAAGGAGTCATAGCAGCTCTATCTAATATGTAGAAACACAGGAAGGCTGCCAAAATTAGGAGACAAAGAAACATAGCCCAAATGACAGGACAGATCACAACTCCAGAAAAAGAGATAAACTCCAGAAAATGGAGATAAGAATCTATCAGATGCAAAATTTAAAATACTGGTTATAAGGATGTTCAAGGAACTTAGTGAGGACCTCAACAGCATAAAAAAGATGTAGTCAGAAATGAAGGATACACTAATTAAAATAAAGAACAATTCACAGGAAAACAACAATAGAGTGGATGAAGCCAAGAATCAAATCAATTATTTGGAACATCAGAAGCAAAAAAATAACCAATCAGAACAAGAAGAAAAAAGAATCCCCCAAAATGAAGATAGTAGAAGCAGACTCTGGGAGAACTTCCAGCATTTCGACATTCACATCATATGGGCCTCAGGAGAAGAAAAAAAAGCAAGAAATTGGAAATCTATTTGAAAAAATAATGAAAGAAAACTCCTCTAATTTGGTGGAAGAAATAGACATGCATGTCCAGGAAGCACCAAGAGTCCCAAACAAGATGGATGCAAAAAGGCCCACTCCAAGACACATCATAATTAAAATGCCAAAGGTGAATGATTAAGAGAAAATCTTAAAAGCAGCAAGAGAAAAGAAGTTAGTTATCTACAGGGGAGTTCCCATAAAACTATCAGCTGATTTCTCAAAAGAATCTTTGCAGGCTAGAAGGGATTGGCAAGAAATATTCAAAGTCATGAGAAGCAGGGACCTACAGCCAAGATTGCTCTACCCAGCAAGGATATCATTTAGAATCAAAGGGCTGATAAAGAGCTTCCAAGACAAGAAAAAACTAAAGGAGTTCACCAACACCAAACCATTATTATATGAGATGTTAAAGGGACTTATTGAAGAAAAAGAAGAACAAAAGTATGAACAATAAAATGGCGATAAATACATATCTACCAACAATTGAATCTAAAAAGCAAACTAAGCAGACAAGAACAGTAGAGCCAGAATCATAGATACAGAGAACATTTTGATGGTTGCCAGGTGGGAGGGGTGTTTGGGGGAATGAGTGAAGAGATGAGGGGATTAAGAAGCACAAATTGGAGCCCTGGCTGGTGTAGCTCAGTGGATTGAGCGCGGGCTGCGAACCAGGCATCGCAGGTTCGATTCCCAGCCAGGGCACATGCCTAGGTTGCAGGCCATGACTCCCAGCAACCACACATTGATGTTTCTCTCTCTCTCTCTCTCTCTCTCTCTCTCTCTCTCTCTCCTTCCCTTCCCTCTCTATAAATAAATAAAATCTTTAAAAAAAAAAAAAAAAAGAAGCACAAATTGGTAGTTACAGAATAGCCCTGACCAATGGACATAAACAAAGGTGTGGGGATTGCCTGAAGGAATGGAGGGTGCTTGGTGGAAGATGGTAAAGGAGGAAAGATCAGGGCAACTATAATAGCGTAACCAATAAGATATAAGTTAAAAATATTATAAACTTCCATTCTGCAGATGATTGGAATATTTTTGAATAATGAATCTATCCATTTATGTTGATAGGTTTTTGACCCTCATAGTTTATTGCAGTTTCTACTGCTGCATAATACATTGACCCAAATTTATCATATCGAAATAATTATTTTGTGTTTACAAAGTCTGTGGGCCAGGGATTCAGATTGGCAAAGCAGGGATGGTTAATCTCTCCTCTTCCAGGTCTTAGGTCTCATCCCTTGGGCTGGGCTGGTCAAGACTAGGATGGCTGACAGGAGCACCTGCAGCAGGTGGTGGTTTGTTTTTTTTTTTCAGTCTCTGTAGAGACTGTCAAAAGTTGCCAGTGCCGACTATATTTCAAGTTGTCACAACAGGGTATTGGGAAAAGTTTTCATTTAGCAATAATTGTGCCTTGGATAAACTTCATTGGCTACAATACTGCCTCTGCACAAAACTTTTTTTATTTTAAATTTTGAGAGTAGGTTTATTGAAGCTGGGGGCAGTGAAACAAGGAAGGGCTTAGGATGGAAGAAGCAGCATGGGAGGACCCAGGCGAGACCGCCTTAGCTCACTGGGAAGTCAGAGAAGCCTTGGAGTCATGTTTCGGGGGCTCACCTGGGAAAAGCTGCCACTGCCCATTGCCCCCCAGTTGCAAGTCTCATGGGATGCTTAGAGTTTAGGTGATGCATGCCTGTGGGGAAAGAAAGGTGAAGGAGAGTGTGCCCCTGCTCTTTGCTTCTTTATGTGGCTCAGTTTCTAAATAACTAGTGGTCTCAAGGTAGCTAGACTTTCCTGTAGCAGCTCAGGGCTCCAAGCTAGAGTGCTCTAGTGCATAAGTAGATGCTACATTGCCTTTTATGATCCAACCTTGTTATTTGGTTCACTGCAGTGTATTGGTTGAAGGAGTCATAAGGCTGCGCATAGTCAAGAAGTATGCGCACTGGCACCCCCTCTCCCTCACCTTTCAATGAGAGGAGTCATGACCCCATGACTTGGGGCCATGTTCTAAAACTTACCCTATATCCAACTCCCTCATGTTCATGTTCAACTTGAAAAGATTTTTTCTTTAGATAATTTTCTCAAAGTGAATACAGCATATTCATAAAATGTCTACGTGTGGCCTAAAGCCATCAAAATCACCACATCATGATTTTTCTTTGTCAAGGAAAACAGACGGAGTGATCAAACTGTGCCTACTGTATTTAAACAAGGCTTGCCAATATCTGTGTGCCCTTTCCCCAAAACGGGCTGCATTTCTGCAAAGAGAGAAACCGTGAAACCATCCCTCATTGAGGAAATCAACTGTTTTATTTAGAAATCATGCTTTCTTGCTTGCTTTTACTGCTTGCTCTTTAGATATACCAATATATCTCTGCAAATAGACTGGGAAGGTTAGGGGGAAGAAATGAGGCACTAGCTTCAGACACAAAATTTAAGGGAGCACCAAAATACTCAGTAATCAAAGCACATATTTCAATGCAATAGTTGAAAAAGTTAATGCCAAGCAATACATAATAAAATATCAGAATTTTAAATAAAGACAGTGACTCATTTCCTAGGGCTACTGTAACAAAGTGCCATAAAATGGGGGACTGAAAGCAACAGGAACACACTGTCCCCCAGGTCTGGAGGCCAGGGGCTTTCGGAGAAACCTCACACCTCTCTCCTAGCTTCTGAGGACTGCTGCCTTCCATCTTTGATGCTCCTGGCCTCATAGCTGCATCATTCCCATCTGTCTCCTTCTCTCCTTCACGTGGCCTTCTTTATGTGTCTCTGTGTCCATCCTCTTAGAAGGACACCAGTCATTGGATTTAGGTCCCACCTGAGTCTGGTATGATCTCAATGTCTTGCATCTGCAAAACCCTATTTCCAAATAAGGTCACATTCTGAGGCTCTGAGTGGACAGGAATTTTGGGGAGACACTATTCAACACTGCAGACAGGATCAGTATTACTGATTTTCCCTTTTGCCTCCTGTTCCACTGTGGCTTGGCATGGTACCTCCTATTGTAGTAGCTGCCAGCACGGGTTAGCCACTGCCAGGTGAGCTGCTATTACATCAGTGCCAGGGCCCAGGACTGGGGAGGCCATTCTGTACATTCTTCCAGGAAGTTCCACCCACTCACCTGCTTCAGCTTCCACATACCTATGTGAGGACTCCGAAATCTCGTCACAGCCTCACTGCTCTCCTGAGTTCTGGGTTCCTTTTTGCTGGACACCCCAACTTGTTAGCCCACAGGCATCTCAAATTTAGCTCGTCTCCAACTGAAGTAGTCATGTCTTTCTGTCCTCTTTTCCTGTCTCCTTATTGATTTGATCACCCCCACTCCCAACAAGCCCATGAAAAGCATTTTTGACTCTCCCTCTCTCCCAACGATATCTTTGGGTCTACCTCAGAGACAATTCTGGATTACCATCCTTTGCCAGAGCTCACAGATCTTGTAGATATCCCTGTAGCATATTATATTCACCACGACCTGCTTTGACTTTGTTACAGGTTTGATATCAAGTACGTTTTGGCTCAGAAAGCCCAATGATGATAGATGATTTTGTAGTTGTCAGCACAACTCAGACAGTGTGTTTTGATGTTTGGTATTGCTAAACTTAGTCATCCTAAGCAAACTCCTTCTCTTCTCTCTCACGATATCGCTCCTTTCACCTCCCTACGTCAGAGAAAGCCTGCTCTGTGGAAGGACACTTCTCCCTGAGGCCCTCTCCAGTGTGGCTGCTCGCAGGCTCCCACTGCCCCTGGGCCTGGAGGAGGATGAGTAGGGGGCTGAGGGGTTGCTGTTCTCTTTCGGCCACTTCCAGATCACTCCTCCCCCTCCTCTGTACCCCTGCTCGCAGGTTTACTCTTAGGCCACCAGACAATACCTTATTCCATTCCTCTATGATATAGTCTTTATGGACCCCTGGGTCCTTCCCCCTCATTTTTTGAAGATTCTAATCTGTAGGCTCACTGCTGTTCTCTGAAGCAACTCCTCATTTCAGTAGCCAGTGGATGAACTCCCAATAGCCAGCCCTCATTGTTCCGTGACCTGCCCTCCCCCGCGAACCATATCCTCCCCCCACAACAGCTGCTCAGCTCCCGCAGACCGGCTCTACACGTTGTCATACCCTGTCCTGGTGTTAACCTCGTCTCTCTCCACGCCTCCAGTCTTTGCAGGCAACTCCTCCTCACATCCTTTTGACCCCATGTCATTTCTCAATGTTCTCCTTACCTGGCTTGAATTTCACGATCAGTCATTATAATTACTCCCTTGCACAACTCTCAGCTCCCAACCTAAACCCACTCAGCATGCCATAGCTGCAGGGAAACACTCAAGTGTGCCAACTGGACTTGCTCTAAATGCATGACTTCAACCCCAAGTGGACCATTTATTCCGTCTGTCAACTACTCGTTTCCCTGGAACATTCATGCACACTCTCCTAGTAACCTGTTTTCATACCTTCTCTTATTTCTTCTAACCTCTGATACCTCTCCTATCCTCATTCTTTTAGTTTTCTTAAGAAAACAGAAGCCATCCAAATAGAATGTCTCCAGCTCTCGGCACCTCAGTTCCATTCCATCCACATCTGGGCTGAATACTCAGCTTCCCCTTCCATTTCTGTTCATAGTCTGTCCATGCTCCTAGGTAAGGGCTGTCCTTTTGCTGTGCTGTCGATCAATGACAAATTGCTAAAAAGAAACTACAGGCCCGAAAGGGAGTTACTTATGCTTTGTTCCACCAAGACTTAATACCGAACCTAACTGCAGTTTCAGGCTCTCCCAGGAGTGGAATTTTAAACCAATTAGTCTGGAATGTCCTGGTTAGCCCTGATGAAATAATCCACCTTATCAATTCTCTTGCCTTCCTAAGGGAAGGTGACATTTCCTGAACTAATCCACTCTTTTAACTTTCTTGTCTCATCCTCTTCCTGCTTATAACCCTACTATCTTGTACAACCCCTCAACCCCTCAGAGGTTCCTTCTAGCTGCTGGATTAGATGCTGCTGACTCATGAATTGCTTAATAAAGTTAATTAGATCTTCACATTTACTTTGGTTAAATTTTATTCTTTAACACAATCAGTTAATATAATTGTCAACAAATGAATTATTTTTCATCAGTACATAACCTGTGCTTTGTCTAATTTTTAAAAAAATGTGGTGATTGCTGGGGGGAGGGGGCAGGTAGAGGAGGGTAAGGGACATTAAATGGTGATAGGTGGAGACTTGACTTGGACCGGCGAACACACGATACAGTGTACAGATGATGTGCTGTAGAACTGTGCACCTGAAACCCGTATAACTTTGTTAACCAGTGTCACCCCAGTAAATTCAATAAGAAATAAATTACATAAAAACCCAACACATTTCTCTCACATCTCCTCTAGCTACTGCCCCACCTCTCTGCTCTCCTTCACAGCAAACACCCCAGTATTCCTCAGCTTCGCTCTCCATTCTTTCACGGACCCATTCAAACCGGGTCTCACCCATGTCATTCCACCAAGCCCATTCCCATCGAGGTCGTGATGACCTCGACATGCTGGTTAATTCTGACACCTCATCTTTCTTGACCTTCCAGTGGCTGTGACACAGTGGCCTCCTAATTGGCTTCACTGCTTATACCCATGGCCCCCTGTAGTCCAGTCTTGACACAGAAGCGATGGTGAGGATTTTAACACCAAAATCAGCTCATTTCTTTCCTTTGCTCATAAATTCAGACCAAAAGCCAAAATCCATGCCATGTCCTTAAAGCCTCCCTGAGCTGACCTCTCAAAAACACTGGAAGCTTCTGTTATCTGCTCCTCCGTCACTCCCCGTCAGCCCCACTGGCTTCCCAGCCGTGCTTCCAGTGGAACCAGGTGTACTTCCCCCAGGACATTTCTGTGGGGAGTTTGCTCTACATGGAAGGCTCTTTCTACCATTGTTATCTGCCTCCTCCTTTTTCCCTCCTTCCACACCCACTATGAGAATGGCTCTCCTCGAAGGCAGGGGGCCTGGATCCTTCAGTTACTGCCATAATCTC
This sequence comes from Tonatia bakeri, assembly GCA_004024845.1. Lineage (NCBI taxonomy): Eukaryota > Metazoa > Chordata > Mammalia > Chiroptera > Phyllostomidae > Tonatia > Tonatia bakeri. The sequence goes on from PVIA01001754.1 coordinate 157,634, forward strand.
ACTGCTTTGGGACTATGCTGGACGCATAGTGGGCCCTTACCCAATACCTGTTGAATGACTGGAAAAGTACCACGCTTTGTCTTGACCTTGTGCCTTCCAACAGGTTATGTTTCCTTGGCCTGAAATGCCCTTCTTCCCACCTGGAAAGCACTCATTTCTTCAGATTCACCTCTTTTGGTGAAGAGTCTTTTACCCTACCAGGGGTGTCCAACCCGAGGCCTGTGGCCCACATGAGGCCCAGGATGGCTACGAGTGTGGCCCAACAAAAAATCATAACTTTACTTAAAACATTATGAATTTTTTTTGTGTGTGATTATGTGTCACAATGTATTTAATGTGTGGCCCAAGACAACTCTTCTTTCAGAGACACCAAAAGGTTGGACACCCCTGCTAGGCAGTTTTTTTTCTCTTCAACATACTGGTGATTTGAAATACAAGTATACTTAACCACAGCATGGCTATTTGCTTAAAAAACTTGACATTGGAGCAGTCATTTTTTTAAAGATTTTATTTATTTATTTTTAGATAGAAGGGAAGAGAGGGAGAGAAACATCAATGTGCGAGAGATACATCGGTTGGCTGCCTCTCACACACCCCCAACTGGGGACCTGGCCCACAACCCAGGCATATGCCCAGATTGGGAATTGAATCAGTGACCTTTCAGTTTGCAGTCCGGCACTCAGTCCCCTGGGCCACACCAGCCAGCGCTATATTTTTAAATATATAGTCTCTATTCAAATTTCCCCAACAGTTCTAGTAATGTATTTATGGCTTTAATTTTTTTTAAATATAAGATTCAGTCAAGGATCACACATTATCTTGTTTTTAAAACTTGCTTAGTTTTTAAAATATACCTATCACTACACTATTTTATGTCCATAGTTTCCAAGAGAATAGTAAAATCCCCTCTTAGCAAGATCAAATAAATGAGAACATCTATTTGTTCTACTTTTTCTCCTTTTGGAGATGCCCTCCCAAACATCTCCATCCACATGAGTTCTGTGTATGATGGGGTGGCCAATCACCAAGAGAACAGCTTTTCACCGACACTTCCCTTTAACACCACCTGAGAATTTCCTTGACCTCTCTTGTAGGTTGAATTCCATGTGGCCTGGACCCTGGGTCTCCCTCTGTCTTGATTCAGTTACTCATTTTGGTAGAAAACATTCGCCAGTAGCTTCTTGTGGAAGAGGGTGCATTCAAGGTAAGTTTTCTGAGAATTTACATGTCTGGAAAGATCTGTATTCTACCCTCAAGCTCTATTGAGAGTTTAGTTGGGTACAGAATTCTAGGTGTATAAATAATTTACCCTTAATATTTTGCAGGCATTTTTCTATTGACTTTCAGTTTGCAATGTGATTTAGACCTTCAATAGGTTCTGATTGCTTGTTCTGTGTGTCTGACTATGTCTCCCCAACCCCCACCCCTGCACCTGCAGAGCTTTTAGGAGTATTTCTTATCCCTCATGTTCTGAAGCTGTACAATAATATGCCTTGGATTTGTTTTTTCTTTTTTTTCTCAGTGGCTGGGTACCAGGTAGATGCTTTCAATCTGGAAACTCATTTCTTTCAGTTTGGGGGAATGTGCTTTTATTACTTATTCAATACTTTTGTTCCTTTGAGTTATTCACATTTCTCTTTCTAAATTCTATTACTCTAATGTTGAGGAGCCTGGATTTATCTCCTAATGTTCCTATTATTTTTTCTTACTTCCTTCCTTTTTATTTATTTTATGAGAAGTTTTCAAAAGTTATCATCTACTCTTTCTATTGAAATAGTTTTTATTCTAGTTATACTTTTTTTCACAGCCCTTTCTTTTTCTCTGATTGCTTCTACTTCTTTTTTAAAACTGTCTTCATAACACCTTGCTGGAGTGTCCTGGGTCCATTAGTTTTTCTTTTTCAGGGAATACTAGTTAGTTTCTTTGAAATTTTCTTCTGCTGTCTGAATTGTTTCTCTTTCTTCTAAGTTTTTTTTTTTTTTTTTTGGCTTGGATTATGTCTCTTAGGTTGGATGCTTTTCTAAATATCTGCTGATCCTGATTACCTGTATTCAAGAATGAGCATTGAAAAATCTGATTTTGGTGGGAAGGGTGAAGTCTGATGAGTGGTGAGCTTTACTGGGGGATTAAGAAGCCAGGATCCAGCCGAGTTCTGTTGGGCTTGCCCAGTGTTAACCCACAGAGGATCCAGCCCTTTCTAGCTTTGGAGGGAGCGAATCAGTCAGGTCTGACAGCTTTCTGGGAAGTGAGTGGGCAAAGGAGCCGGAGGTCTTGCAGACTGGTATGCGGTGTGGATGGAAAAAAAAGCGGGGGCAGGGGGCGGATTCTATGGAAAGCGACCCCACAGGGTGATCCGATCATAAATTCCTAACTGGGCAGGTAAGTAGTCATGCCTATAACTTTTCATGCCTACAGTACAGGCCTATAACTTTCTAGTGGTTTATCTTTGCCTTAAGCAAGCTCTGTCCCTTGTTTCTGTGTATCAAGGTTAACACCTATGAACAAAGAGAACACGATGTCTTGTTGACTGTCCTGTAATCCTGTCCCCTCCTTGCTTCTACCACCTCCACGTTATCTTCCCTAAATTCCCTCCTAAATTTTGACTGCATAAAAAAAAATACTAAACTTTATCTCTGGGGCACCTGAGATACTGCTCACTTGCTGGCATATGTTGTCAGTTTGTCTCAAATAAAAATTCTTATAAAAATTCTCTACAGGTTTGGTTATTTCTTGTATCAACAGCAGGTTTTTCCAAATTATATTCTGGCCTCTGCCTTTCAGGGCCCAGGGTGGGGGTGTTTCGGGGTCAGAGGTTGGGGGTAGGGGTACTTTTGATCTCTGAGCCCCCAGGGTTCTGGTGTGGCACAGGTTGCTTCTCACTTGTCCCCTCTGTTGGTGCTTGGGTTTCAGCTTTTTCCTACATTAGTCACACACAGCCCTTCGTTGCCAGCTTCCAAAAAAAGTGATTAGGTCTGCTGTTTTGTTCTCTCCCATTTTTTATTTTCTTGTGAATTTATAACTTTTCCTTTCCTTTTCGGTCTTTTGAGGGGCATTTGGGAGAGTTCAATTCTCCATCTTTTTTCGTAGCTACTTCTGTCACCAGACTACAGGGGTCTGCTCCCCTGTGTGCCTCAACCCCAATAAAACTCCAACATGAGTCTGCAGCAGAGAACGCAGAATTAAGGAAAGGGCGCTGAGTTTGGAGACACAGGTAAGCTAGTGCTCTGAAGCTGAGCTCCCTGATGGGCTGCATGAGGACAGATTGTGTCCAGGAGAAATGATTAATCACGGTGATTAAGAGGGCTGGGCTCATGGGCTCTACTGATTCTTTGGGCCCAGGGTAGGGGGTAGAGGTCATTGTGTCAGGTCCTGATGTCAGCTGTGGTGTCACTCTGTCTGGTTTTGTGAGTGTGGTCTGTAGGGTTGTCCCACCTTCATGGGCCTGGGGCTGAACACAGCTGCAGTCAGGACGTCATCTTTGGTTTGACCAAACCTCTGTTTCTGTGGTCAATAGGTCTGAGGCTTTGTTATTTTTTATTTTTCTGTCTTTTTTTTTTTTTTTCACAGAGGGAGAGAAACATCAATGTGTGGTTGCCTCTTGGGCCCCCAGTCACAGCCCCCACTGGGGACCCAGCCCACAACCCAGGCGTGTGCCCTGACTGGGAACTGAACTAGCAACTCTTTGGTTCACAGGCAGGTGCTCAATCCACTGAGCCACACCATTTAGGGTAGAGGCTTTCTTTATGCGAAGGTTTGTTGCTGACCAGAGTCTCATGTCCTAAGGGCTTACTGACAGAAAGGAGAAAGGGTCAGGTTAAAGAAATGGAGTTTCTGCGTAGATATAATTCCTTATTACTAAACTGTTTGTAGATGATCACAGCATTTTTTTTTCTTAGAAGAGAGCTTCAGTCAGATATATAATTAAATTTGCCGTACTTTATCATAGGAATAAATGCTCCACCGGTTAAAGGAACTCAGTATGTGTTAGGGCCATCTAGTGGACAACTTGAGCTTAGCACCATACGCTTTAAATCCGACTGGGCACCTTCTGAAATGTAGGGAAAAAAGCTAGAAAGCATCGCTTATTCAGTCCTTTGTGTCTCTATTCAAAATCTCCCCGGATAAAAGTGTCTCTTTTATTATACTGAAAGAACACACACATGTATTCTGTAGTTTATTTTAGTACCTGTTTTATTTCATCTTTATGGCTATCTTAAAGTCTTCCTGTTAAAATTTAAAATGTTTTTCTGCTAATATCCTTGTGGCAAATGAAAAAAAAATGACTTAATTGTTTCCCTTTCTTTATAACAATCTTTTTACTCATTGAGGATTAGATTCTATTTCTTTCTCCTCTGGGATGTTTCCCAAGTCCGCGGCGGACCTTTCTGAAGAATTCTTTGAAGAGGAAATAGCAGATATGATTGATTAGGCTGCTGGACCCGGTAACACGGTGGAGGCCACGCGCGAAGGTGTTCACGGGCAGTGGAGACCAGCTGCCAGCAAATTACGCTATTGTGTGGTTATTAAGACGTCATGTTACACAGGTGAGTTGCAAAGACATAAGTTTCCCAGTCCCTCAATCTTACCCTAAATAATTTAGTTAAAAAAAAAAAAAAGCCTGATCTGAAGGTTTCAGGCAGAAATTAAAATTACTTCTCTTTTTTTTAATGTGTATAGCTGCAGAACCTGATGTAGATTTTCCTAAGCTCCGATTCTGCCAATTCCCAAGAGTTCCCATAGTGTCAAAATACACAAATCGCCAGGGCTTGAACCAAGTGCAAACCAATTAAGGTTTTAACTAGATCGAGTGTGAGCTAAAATCTGCTAGCTACAACATAATTGAAATGCCATCTAGTGGCCAAGTGCCCTTTTAGTCCTCAATCAAAACATCATTGGTGCCTTCTAGTATTTTTCTTAAGTTGACTTACCAAACAGTTTTTAATAGAGGATGTCATAGCTGCTTCTGCTCTTGGAGTGAAATGGAATATTTCCTTATCATTAAAAAAGTATTTAACAGCTTGGAATGTGCATCAATTCCAGCTCTTATTCTAGGCCCCATCTGTTTATATGGCTGCCAAACAATTGTTGCTTGATTTGGTTACTAAGTCATTAAATAACACCAGTAGTTATAATTTATTACTTTGTAGTTGAAAAATAAAAAGAAGTGTATATGTAATGTTAGGTAACTAGTATAGGAACAAAATTCTAAATATTGATGATCAGGGATTTACAGGAGCAACCTTCAGTCTCAGAAACTGAAGAGCTATGTCCGTAAATGAACGTCATGGACACATTAGTGTGATGATAATCATAGTGGCGGAAGTAGCAGCAGCCAGCATGTATTGAGTGCTTCTATACCAGACACTGTTCTGAGTGCTCTGCTCGTAATAACTCGTGCTCTTCACGACAGCCTGACGAAGTAGGTACTGTTGTTATCCCTATTTTATAGACAAAAATCAAGGCACAGGGTGGTTAAATTGCATGCCCACTACTGAGAGGCTGAGTAGGGATCAGAATAGTTGGAGGGTCCTTTGGTCTCTTAGCAGGTTAGGATTTTGGGTAGTATTGTTTGGGTGGAAGGATCCTTGGGGAATTATGAAGGTCCCTTAAATAGGACCAGGGCACAGTCAGCACTTGATCACTCTGGCCTGGGGCTCCAGGTAGGGTTTGGGGATGTCTATGCAAAGATGAAGGCAAGGGATGGGGCCCTACCTGGAGGGGAGGTACTGCCCCTGGAGAACTGAGAGTCCATTTGGCTTGTGTATAATTGTGGTCCAGCGTTATTTGTCACCTCCTCCAACTCTTCTCCAGACAATAGAGAGAGGATTGATTTGAGTGTAACCAAACTAGCTGTGGTTATACAATACATAGGACATCATTAAGCATTTCTCTTTTTGTTCCTCACAAAGCTGGGTCTATTTTTTCCCTTCAGGCATTTGATCATTTAAATCTTTAAAGATAACAAGAGAGCTTAATACCTTGCATAGTGCTGGTTGCTTTCAAAGGGCCTCACAAAGTGTTTCTGGGCGATAACAATGGGTGTATTGTCTTCCACGTGCAGATAAGGAAGCTGGGACTCGGACACATTAAGTGGCTTGCCAAAATGCATATGACCACTGGCTATAGAGTTAAGACTAGAACACCGAGGCATTTCATTGCATTAATTAATACATGATGACACAGATTTTTCCAGGCATGGAGTGTGATATGTGTGTGTGCGTAAATGACAACACCAACTGAGTGTTAAGTAAGGTAGGCTACTGTAAGAGTGAATATTACACTAATTATAATTTCTATCATCTATTTTTTACTTTCCCAGTTTACTGTTCAGAGATTTTTTTAAAAAAAAGTCAGATAACCAAATCAGTTATATAGTATAGATAGTTTAGGTGCTTTATAGCCCCAGAGGAAAAATTTAGGTAATCTTTCAAGGTTTATTCTAGTCCCCTAATTTTATTTTTTAATTTAAAAATCGAGAATTCGAATTCTTAAAACAAATTTTATCTGTAAAATGACATACTTCTATAGCAGCGTTACAAGCTTATCATGCCGGACACAATGTATCCAGAAGGAGGCAGCATTTTACTATTAAATTGATATTTCTGCAAAGATGCTAACAAGCATTTTTTTTTCCTTTAAATACGTAGGCTACCTAATCACACACATCCAAAACCATTTTAGGGAAAAGACTCTTGGATATCACTAGAGCTTTGCATACTGAGACAGTTATAAAAGCAAATTCCGCTCAGATTAGCCACATTTAAAATTACATATCGCATGTATGGTACCCAAATTCATTGGCAGGAACTGGTTTTGCAGTAAAGATACTAATTAAAATAGAGAGTTAAACAGAAGATGGACTAGAAGGAAGGGAAAAGTAATAATTCAGTCATTGCTAACTTGTAGAAAATAAGTATTTGGTCAATAAGAGACCAACTTTAAAGAAAAAGAACCTTTAATTCCCTCAAAAATAAGGGTAAGAGCTGAGTTTTAATCATCTGCCTGCTTCTTTCCTTGCTTTCATAGAATCACAAGATCGCTAGAAGGGACCTTGAAATTTTACGGGACATATTTCAATGACCAAAGGTCAGAACTTATTTCATCCGTCCGGGGAAGTGAGAGTCTATTTGCTTTCCAAAGGCACCTCATTAGCCTAAAAAAAGACACCTTTATTACTGTCATTACTTCAGAAATTCCAAGGATTTAAGGGCCTCTGTGCCTGGAATCAAAGACCAAATGTAGGAGTATATTTCCTGTTATAAATCACAAGATCACAGCACAAGTTAAGAAAAAGTTAGATTATTTCATATTTATGCCCCATTCAGTAGAGACAAATTGGCTATATAAGTATGTAATGGTAATGCTATTAAAAACCGATATAATAATTTTATTTTCCCTAATTCTTGTGTTTTCCTCCACCCTTCACTATTAAGGCCTATTTCCCAGGGAGAGGACAGTATCAAAGTCCTGCTGAAGGCAACTGTGACAGTCAGTGTTTTCCATGCAATAGGAAGAGAACGTAGATAGTACTTTAAGTTTCTAGGAAGCTGTGTGTGTGGCAGGCGGGGGGAGTGGTGGGGGGCAGAGGAGGAGAGACAGAAGCACACACACATGCACCCACTCACACAATCTACACCCAATACACAAGAAAAAGGGAAGTTCAGGAAGAGGAAGGGAGGGAAGTGGTCAAATAAATAAGCCCTGATTTTCTTCTCATATCTTCATGGTCAAAGGAGAGAGGGAGTTAAACAAATTTTTTTAAGGGTGGGTGATCCCAGAGCAAGAAGGTTTGTTTCTGGTCTCTCTAGACACAGGCTAAGAATATTTCAAGGCATCTAAGAGAATCACAATAGCCAATATGGAACCATCCAGGCAACAAAGTAGAAGTGGTTGAAGGTAACGTCTAAGCAAAGAGAGGGTCCCAAGAATCCCTTGACTTCTGTGTGATGTGGAAGGATCCAGAAGGCCTTACGTACCTTAATGCAGAAATTGAAACCACAGGCCTGCTAAGGCTGTGGTAGCAATAGGTGGGATGTCCCCAGTGAAGACCTCTCTCAGGGCCGTTAGAAGCTGACATGGGTTTTAGAGGGTTTGCAGGGCTGGCCTGGGCTAAGATGGAACCACTTAACAGAGGAAAAGCCCCTTGAGACCTCCAGCTTTGTCAAATGAACTGACCACTAATGTCACCAGAAGCTATGACCAGGTAGTGCAGGGGACATCTCTGAGGAGGCCATCCCTGGGACCAACTTTCCCCTCCAACCGCCCCCAGAGAAAGGTCATCTCTGCCCCGAGACAAGTCTCAGAGGGAGTTTGAACTTTGAACTCACCGTGTATTTCTCTGCAATGGGCTGTTTAAGCCAAAGTATCTGATTGATTGTTAACTGGCAAGTCTGTATCTTTCCTTATCCCACTTCATCTCACCACCTCAAAAAGTGCATATAGGGGTGCATTGGTCAGCTCGGGGTCCCATAACAAAATACCATGGCTGGTGGCTTGGAAAAACACAAATTTATTTTCTCATTATTCTGGGGACTGGAAGTTCAAGACTAGGTGACAGCAGACTTGGTTCCTGGTGAGAACCCTTTGCTTCTCACTATGCCCTCCCTTGGCAGAGAAAGAGAGAGCTCTGGTGTCACTTCCTCGTGAATAAGGACACTAATCCCATCACGGGGACCCACCATCATGGCCCCATCCAAGCCTTCCTATGGTCTCGTCTCTAAGTGCCATTACACCTGAGGGCTAGGGCTTTAACACATGAATTGTGGGGGAAATGATTCAATCCATTGCATGGGGCTTGTGAGGAAGTTTATGTCATTTATGGAAAAGCGCAATCTCTTGGTACGTACAGATTCAAGTGTGCCATTAAAAAACCGATTGTACTACACATGTACATTCAGCTCCCACCTCCTCACGCACGGGAGCGGGTGTGTGTCGGTGGAGAAATAGCCTGAGAGGATGCAGGGAGGCGGAGGGGAGGGATCAGAAGAGTGGAGGGGGAGGAAAAGAGAACAATAGAGGGCGATGAAGGAGAGCGGGAATGACCTGGAGACAACGAGGGAGTGGGGAGGAGTGGGGAAGACAGGGGGGCGGGGAGGCAGTTGGTGCTCACTGGAGCACTGCAGTGGGGAGTTTGCCAGACAGGCTGGAATTTGGGGGGAAGTTGGAATTAATAAGGAGGGTTCTCAGGGAGCCTTGCTCTGTGATACGACACTCTCCTGTATTTCTCAAGACACCTTCTATCAAGAAACACAGTCCTGTTTTTCCCTCTTACAGTTGCTTTCCTGTTCTTATTCTGAAACTTTGTTGTGTTGGGACCTGTGGGGAGGCAGCGGCCGAGGGTCACATGCTGTTCCAACAGTGGTGACCCAGGCTGAAGTTTAACAGGCCCCATTATTACGGAGTCTGTCTTGTGTCTAATTCCGTTTAAGACATCTCCTCCTGTTTTGTCCCCTTGGAGAGTGTCTGTCCCTGGTGCCTAGCAGTCATCGTGAACTGAAGTCTGACAGGAGAGCAGTCTCCAGTGCTGCAATACCTCAGTTTCTTTATTTTTCTCCCCTAAGCTGCAGTAGGCTTTCCTTCTGGATCACTTAACTGCCTTGAGCCTTCCTTGGATGTGCCATGTGCTTCTTCAGCTAACAGACCTGGAGCAGGGTTAGCAAACACCACATCAGTGTTTAGCTCATGTCTCTTTGAATCATGCTCTATCTCTTCCAACAACTTTACATTGGTTTCTTCAGGGTATTTGCTGAATTAAATAAAAGGTCGTATTTAGTTGTAATGGTCCCAGTGATTTCGGCTGCTTGCTGACTTACTCCCACCCCTTCAGCCTTAGCGACAGCATTGGCTAGAGGACACCGCTGCTATGTGATTTTTTTTTCTGATAGTCTGTTTTCAGTGTAAAACGCTTAGTTGAATATTTAGAAGTTTGGTTTATTACAAAATTTAGAGTGTGTGCCTTACTTAAAACAAAAGACCTCTAAGTCTATCACAAATGTCTATTTTGGTTGACTACTTGCCTAATGAGGCATAATATACAAAAATGCTGAACATTCCATTGAACCCTGTGGGACAAACTGGGAATTCTGAAGGATTGAATTTCAACCTTAAAAAAATGAGACAGTTCCATACAATTAAGAGGAGACTGGAAGAAGGAAATGGTAAGTTTGTAATTTTCTGAAAAAAGAAAAAAAAATTAAAGGACTTTTTTTCCTGGGTAGAAAAGTAGGGGAAAGAGTTTCAGAATTTATAAAATATATAAGCTGACTTTATGTCTCAGGGTAGATTTTGTGATCCATTTTAAGGCTGAAAATAATGTTTGCAAAAGTTGATTGGATTTGTTATACTGAGGGTGTCTGTCACAGTTAAAAGTTACCCGGAGAAAGACCTCTGGTATTTGAGAGTATTAATAAACACTTCAGTACTCAGGATCCCAAGCACCAAGTAATCTAAGCATTGGGCTGGCCAAAAATTATGTTTTTTTCCATAAAATAAAAGACACGTTTTTCATTTTCACCAATAACTTTATCGATTTGCATATCTTGAGTTTGTCAGCTCTCTCTGGCTAGTGGCTTCTAGTGGGTAGAGGCCAGGGGTGCTGCTAAACAGCTTCCCATGCATAAGACAGCCCCACAGCAAAGAATTATTTGGCCACAATGTCAGTAGTATCAAGAAACTTCACCAACTGCTTTTAACGCATTCAATCAGTCATAACACCTTCTCCATACACTGTACAAATCTTTTGTGTGTGTGTGTGTTTCAGTTGTGTGTTTACATTTCTTGAATAATAAAGCATAATACGTCAAAAATATTGCATATTTTCTTCCACCTTCAAAATTAAAATGGCTGCACAAAAATTCACCAATTTTGATAATTTTCTTTTAAATACATGCTGATATGACAATTGTTACAACACAATTTAACAAAATTATTTCAAATGAAGTTAAAGACAACTAAGCACTACTAGAGACATTGTACAGAAAAAAACATAATGGACTTTTTGGCCGATCCAATGGTTTTAAAGTCTTCCTGGAAGTGATGTGGACATTTTTTGGACAAGGTCAGAGGTATTTTGAAATGTCAAGTACATTGTTTTATTTTTGACCAAGAAAATTAGAAAAATGAAGCCATGCTTAGTTAAATAAAAAGTAGCAAATTTGAAAAATAGGACATGCTAAACATCTGGACTATTTAAGAACATCGTTTTAAAAGAATGATTATTATATCTGTGTAATATCACCTGTTCTCTTTGGTAAATAAAAGAGGAAATATTTGTTGGAAGACAATAGCAAAGTTCATGTTTTCATGATCACATATCTCAAAATTGAAATAGAAATTTGTTGTTTGTTCCAAGATTTTGTCAGTTTCCACTTGATTTATTCTTGTTAATAAGGGAAAATATATTAAAGTTTTGTATCAAACTTATGTCCTAAAGGATTTAAAATAAACCCGTCTGAATGACAGAGGAGTCTGATGCAAAAAAGTCACTAATGAAAATGAGGCAGGATTCCAAGTGTATCCGATGTCCATGTTTGTGTATGTTACATATTAAAATAAGGATTTGTGATATCGTAAACTTGCCTTGGTTTAAGGTTTTGATATTTTAATGACCCATCCAGACCTTTTCTTCATCATTCCTTATCTATTCCAAAGCCTCTGCTTCTCCACGTCTGGCATCTCTTGGTGTGCTCATCATACTCTTGACCTTGTCACCTGGAAATACTTCACCGCCACATTTTTTCCCTTTGGTCACAACCTTCTCTCCCTCAAACTCCCCCATTCTCAACTCCTCTGAAATGGGTCTTTGTCCCACGCCAACCCTGGCGTCTGCGGTATAGCATGTGGCAGGCTCGCTCCAGCCTCCTGTGTCCCCTGACTCTCTTGGGGGCCCGGAATCTTGTCTGGACCAGACTTGGTCCTTGAGAACTTGCTTTTAGAAAGGTGAACAGCTTTGGTCTCATGGTGCTTTTCTTTTCCTTAATACCTCCCTCCTTTTCCAGCGTGTTGGCCCACCATTTTCTTTGCTTCAGCTGCATGTTTGGGGGAGTGCAGGGAAGGCACAACCTAGTAACCACCCTGCTCAGAAGTGACCTGCATCACTCCTGCTCACACTCAACTGTTCAGCAGAACCAAGAGGGAAGCAGGAAAACGTAGAGGCACAGAGATATCAATGAGCCCTAATGCTTTCTTTGACATCTGCCTTGTAATTGTTTTGAGAATTAAATATGTTAACATTGGCAAAGTATTTAGCTCCGTGCCTGGTAGATAGTTTTCTCAATAATTATTTGGTATTCCAGTTCAACAAAAGTTGTCTTCCTCATTGTAAGTTGATGGATTAGCATTTGCCTATATATTTCTGTATTTCTGTGAGTTTGCTTAATACAAGCAAAAGAGACAGAGATCACTTGAGACCAAGTGCACGCATAAAATAACCCTTCTGGGTCTGTATATGCAACGACTACCTAGAAACCACCTAGAAATACCACCTGTGGAGTCACATCTCGGGGCCAGTCGGCTTGGAGGTAAAACTGCTCAGTTGTAGCTGGTGCCTTTCTTGGAATTGCACCAGGTTTTAGAATGTGTTTTTCCTTCTGATCTTAGCTGGGCTTTCAATATTAAGAGCCATGGGTGGAATATCTATCTCTCCACATGATTTTTTTGTCATTCTTAGTTATCTTTGCTAAATTCCTTTTCCTATTCCTGACAGCAGTTTCTGAGCTTTTCCTATGAAAGCCTGCTATAGAGTTGGCTCTGGTGTAGCCTGGTGCGGCTCCCTTTGTAACCACCAACATTCCTGCTAGCTTATCCTTTAACCCTGACTCTGAATACGTCACTCTTTTTAATAATTCCATATACTCATCCTTCTTGCTTCCCAGATTAGGGCAGGTCCTACCCTCAGGAGATGCATGGCACATCTGCCTCAACATCGTTTTTATATCTCTGGTGAGAAATAAAAACTACTATTTTGTTTTGGAACAAACCTAAATATGTTAGGGAATACAGTGTTAACTCTCCTTAAATTTTAAATCTAGAGCTACAAGAAAATTTCTTCTATAAATTGGTTGGAACCCTTGCTCCATTTCTAGTTTGGTTTCCTTTGCATTTTGGATGTACTGGGGGAAGAGTTTAAGGACTGCCACTTCTCTCACTTGCCCATCTGATTAACTTGGACTTGATCTTACTGAGTCTAATATGGACCCTCTTTCAGCATGGCATCTTCTTTATTTTTTAAACATTTTGTTTTTTTGAAGATTATATTTATTTTTAGAGAGAGGGGAAGGGAGAAAGAAAGAGAGGGAGAGAAACATTAATGTGTGGTTGCCACTCATGTGCCACCAGCCAGGGATCTGGCCCACAACCCAGGCATGTGCCCTGACTGGGAATCAAACCCACAACCCTTTGGTTCATAGGCTGGCACTCAATCCACTGAGTCAAACCAGCAAGGGCTCAGCATGGTATCTTCTGATAGGCCATTCCTGAGATCCTTTGGCTGGATATCTGGAGCTATGCATGGTTCTCTTATGGCCCTTGTTCACATTTTATTGATTATGTAGTTGTTTAACAAACACTTACAGCACTTATTAAGGGCAAAGCAATCTTTTAAGTGATAAACATATTTTAATTCTTATAACTACTATATGAGGGAGGCACTGACTTGCGAGTGTGTAATACATACAGTTGACTCTTGAACAACAGGGGTGGGGTGGTGGTTAGGGGTGCCAGTCTCTATGCAGCTGAAAGTCCCCACATAATGTTTGGATCTAAAGTCAGCTCCTTGTATCTGCAGGCTCAACTAACTGTGCATGGGAAACAGTTTTTGGGGACAGAAAATCATTTTCCATCTGTGATCTGTTGAACTTGTAGATGTGAAACCCATAGACACGAAGCGCTGACAATATTTATTGAAAAAAAATTGTGTATAAGTGTACCCACACAGTTCCAGCTTGTGTTGTTCAAGAGTTAACTGTACTGTATCTGTATACAGGTGAATGTATACTACACAAATATGAGTGTGTGCATGTATGCAACGCTGAGGCACAGGAGTTACATACCGTTCTCAAAGTTGTACAGCCAACATAAGCTATAAACCAGAGCCAGGATTTGAACTTGGATACCACATTTCTAAGTCCATATGCCTAGTCACTATGTTATGCTGCCTCTTGCATTCACTGCTGGATAATTTTTCTCCTTCTCTCTAGACTATAAGGGCCTTGACAAGAGAGTTTTATTTATCTCTGTCCCTCAAGCTCAGAATGAGGCCAGGCACACAACGACAGTGCTAAGTGGAACAAGTTGTGAAACTTTTGTATAAAGTATCTTCAGATGTTTTCCTAGAATATTTGAACAATTTCTTTGTTAATGTCTGAGTGGGAATGCTAAGATTTCAATTTCCTTCTACACCCTGTTGTTTGATTCTAGGAAGTGCATTTTAGTTGTGCACATTCAAGATTTGTGGAAGTTTGGGAACCTTTGTGCTGAGATCTGAGGTTTCAGTCTGTACTCTCTGTGTTGGAGAGGCAGACTCTACCAAAAACAACCGCCCACCCCAAACACCCCAACATTATCAAAGCTTTAAAAGTAGAAACAAATGCTACTACCTACCATATCAGCCACATCAGCAGTTTCACTTGGCATCTTTCCTAAGCCGCAGCTCAAGAAGGTGGTTTGGGATCACAATTTTATATTCCCTGTGAGCTAAAGCATTTTGAGAACACAGTCATCACAAGTGATGACTGGTTAGAAATAAATCTACTGAGTATCAGCTTGATGTAGGAGTAATCATCAGAGCTTAAGCAATTAAAACCATGTTTTTCTTAGAAATTGTTTTCTTCTTGAATATTAAGCTGGGGATCTTCCTTATTTTGTTTATAAATCAAAGGGAGGCCTTTTCATTACAACAAATTTTGACTTTCTTGTGGTCCTCGTTTTTCCTGGCTGGCCCACCTTATTACACACACATATTTCTTGTTTGTTTGTCTGTTTTTGTTTGAAATATTGTGAGAAAATATGGTCTCCCTGCCATCAGTCCCTAGGTCCACATTTCTTGACTTAAATATGGCAAATATGACACAATTTTTACTGTGACCTTGAGGCAGGTTAGTAAGAAACCAGGAAAATTTGTTGGCAAGTTGAATGGGGAAACTGAGACAGATAACTAAACAAGGCCAAACAATTTACAGCCAGATAATTAATCTCAAGGTCTTATCTTCCCTAACCAAGGACACTTAGGAGCAAATGGTTTACACATTCCAGACCCTGCCAGGGCGGATCTGCTGTGGTCCTTGTTTCTTTCCTATGACATCCTTTGAAGGTGAGACTGACCAGAAAATGACCCTGACCCCTCTATACACTAAGTTGGATGAATCAGCATATGAAAGGACACATCTGGAAAGCTGATGAATATTCTGTTGAGATCCTTCCCTGAGGCCTCCCCTAAAATTCCCACCTTTAGAAAACAGATAAAAACCCTTCAGACAAAGGACCCAGGGTGCTCACTCTCTCTTGAGCACACCTGCACCTCCCCCACTTCTTTCCTCAGGCATTATCTTTGCTCGTTCTCTCTCCTAGGCTCCAAAGGTTCCCATGAGACTTGCAGCCAGGGCAGCAGTGGGCAGTAGCAGCTGGTCCTGGGCTTGCTCCCCACCTGTCTCTGAGGGCCTGCTTTTACCCCTGTAACTTGTCTCCTGAGTCCACTCAGCCCAGCTGGCTCACTTCTGCCTCTGTGGCTTTCTTTCCAAAGGGCCAAGGCAACTCCACCTAGGCTCGCTCCTGTTGCTATGATCTTGCCTCTTCTATCTCAAACCTTTCCTTTGGTTCATTGTCCTCCACTTTAATAAACCTTAAAAATCACCTGGCTCAGGTTGTAAAGTCTTTTCTGTGTGAAATCAAGAACCCACACATTCCAGACCATGCTGGGGCACGCCCACCTTTGTTCCAGTCCCTTTCTGGTGACAACCTAACTTGCATCTGATTTTCCACGTCAAAAACTGGGAATAGTTACACATGTCTCTCAATGATGAGACAAGTAGAATCATATCAAAATTATTCATTCTCGCTTTGCCTCTCTTACCCTTGTCCGCTCTCTTTCCCCACCTCCAACTTTGAAAACAAACCATTGATATTTTTATAGTCAGAGAGTACCTTGAATGAGGAAATACTTCTATTTCCTCTGGAGAACATTTCAGCAAATTCTGCTAACACACTAAGAGGTGTGAACCCGTCCAGCAAGGCCAAAGGGATCATATGGCTGAATTCAGACCTGAAGCATTTACTTTGGATATAAGTGACTTAGTCACTGATTACTCATGATATATTAAGGGCTATGGGCTGCAAAAATTATAAAATAAAGAGAATTTAGGGTAGTATATTTGAATTACTTGTTGAGTATTACCTGGGGTAGGTATATACATGATGTGAAAACACAGTGCTTCACGTATTCACAATTAGAATGTGTACGGACACATATTTATTTATTTATAGCTTTTCCTATCCCAGGAAGGATTTAAGATTATTTACCAAAATACACATGACACAAAGAGATAAATTAAATAGAAAGCAAGTGGACGAGGGTACTGGGCCCTAACCGAGGGTCAAGAGAGACGGTGGCCTTTGTGTAGGGAGACACTCTGTGGCTTTCTTTTTCTTTTCCTTTTTCACCCTGCTACTTTTGGCAGCTAAAATGAAATAATTTAGTTCTTACTTAGGCCTTTGCTCACATGGTAACTGCCTTCCTGCTCAACCGCTTTTGTTCTCACTAGTGTAGACATAAGTTACTGATGTGAAGTCTCTTTATCGAGCAGGAGATAACCTCAGGGGCACCCTGAGAATTTAGAAGTTTGTTTTGCAGAAGGAAAGAATGTCTTCAAGGTAGCTGTGAGCAGCTGCTGACGCCCAGGAGTCTGACATGAGGAAGTGTTATCTGTGACTACAGAAACACAGACTCCTCTCTCGGTCTCCTGGAACTAACTCTCTCTCTCTCTCTCTCTCTCTCTCTCTCTCTCTCTCTCTCTCGTTGACCCAAGAAACGTCCAAACCTGTAGAGAAATTTTACGAATTTATCTGAGCCAAACTGACCACAGTTGCTGGGACTGAGGAAATGGAAGTTTTCCTACTTATTTTATACATTAGAATCAAAAGGGAAGACATAAGGGGGTTACAAGAAATCCATTGGTGATAGGTGAAGGAGGAGGGAGAAAGCAAAGATGAGGGGGGAATTTCTGGTACTGCATAAAAAGTAAAATGAATAGACACATATTTCTTTTGCATTGGTGGGTATAGGGTAGTTACCAGTTAATTAACGTGGTAAGAACAATGAGGGGTTCCGTGGTCTCATGTTCTGGGGCAGTGTTGGTGCCCTGAGGGGTCTGGAAAGAGGAAATTACCCCGTGTCATTGCTGAGGGGAAGAGTGACATCTTAGATGGACATATGCATGTTTGCTCTCTGTGGCTGCTGAAAATGACAACTCTTTCTAGAAAAGTTGTCTGAATTTTGGGAGCAGAGTTGACTTTTTCACTTGTGAATGGAATAGGCCGTCTGCTACTCTCACATATAGACCCTCCCTGAATGCATGGAAGAAAATTGAATATTAGACATATACAGGGTGGGGCAAAGAAAGTTTACAGTTATGAGTGCACAGAACCCAGAGTCTATTTTTGCATTATTTTCCATATGAACAACTGTAAACCTACTTTTGCACCACCCTGTATTATAAGGTATGTCTATTTATATCAACTTAAACCTAGTCTTCGAAAGTGTGTTTCTAACGTATCATATATGTGTTCAAAATTTGATCCTCCCCTTAAAAGAGCCCACACTGTTGCCTGGGTTAAGTCCAATAAACATCTGAGTGAGGATGAAATCTACAGCTTTTGGCATGTCCACTGATTTCCATCTTTGTCTCAATGGTATTACTTTTATGAAACATATTTTCCACTAAGATCAACTATTATATTTTCCACTCTTTTTTATAAAATTCTAATAGCAAAATATACTAAAATAGCAAAAATCTTTCTATACCACTACCCACTGACCAAGGTGGCTGGGCTGGCCACACTGAGTGGCCGACTGGCCTCAGGCAGCTCCTAAATCATTGCTCAAAGTGTTTGTCTGGAAGCCAAGAAGAAAATTCAGAATGTGGCCGACAACAGTTAAAGGGTCATAATATATAATGTATGTAAAAAAGATGTGGGTTATATGAAGTTGAATTTAGGAAAATAGAGAACAGTATGTAAGAGAAGATGGATAAGGTGGAGGAAAAATGGCCTAAAGCTAACATCTAAACAATAACAACAAATGACTAAATCGTATGCATAATAAAGACTTATTGTTTAGGATACAGGTTGCTGTTATTCAGTTTCATTGTATTCGGGGAATGAGATGTGTGTTGAGGAAATAGGAGAAAAGTGAGAAATATTTCTCAGGCATTGCCATTTTAATATTTTCCCCTGAAGCATCATTCCAGTGGAAGGAAAAAGTAACAACAAATAGAAGGAGAAACAAAGAGGCTGGTGGAGATCTATTCGCTCTAGTCCTGGTGACACCGCGTGCCTGCTGTGTTCCAAGCACTCGGGGCTGAAAAGACAATTGAGATTCGGTCTTTGCCATCCATATACATTTCCCATAATCCTGAGAGCATGAAAACGAAAAGTGGCAACAATTCAAATAGAATAATGAGATTTAACTTATTTTTTAAAATAAATACTTTATTTTATATATTTGGTAAATGGAATGTTTTGTTTTACAACTTGGAACCTTAATAGACTTTCAGAAAAGCTGTAAGGACAGTGCAGGACAGGATGCGTTTTGTTTTCCTGAATCATTTGAGCGTCAGCGGCTGAGCCGATGTCCCATTAACCCGAAGCACTTCAGTGCGTTTCCCCGTAATACATTCTCCCTCCAGAACCACAGAATAACCATCCTCATCTGGACGTGCATGCTAAACCGTCGCTAACTTTCAATCCTCAGGTCCCACTACGTTTTACCAATTACCCTAATTACACACTTCATAGCAAAGGGTCCCGTTCAGAATCCCGTGTGACACTTCTAAGAATCACAGGCCAATCATTTTGTATAATGTCCCTTCATTTGGGGTTGTCTGACATGTCTGCATGACGCCGTCCAGGGTGTTCATGTTGTCGGGAATATCGCAGTGTTCTCTTTACTGCCTGTCAGGTGATAGCTAGTTTAGATTTGTCCATTACTAATGAAGTTCACTGTGATCACCTGAGTAAGGTACTAGGCTTTCCCATTGAAAGTTACTCTTTATTCCCTTTGGTGCTTTGAAACTGTTTCTCATCGAACTCCTATTTATCCACTATTTAAATCTGTTAAGACTCATGGTTTCCTATTTTATTCAATAGGTTTTAATTGTTATTTTTATTTTGATGCTCAAATTATCCCTCATTTGGTCAGTGACAGCCCCTTCAAGCAGGCCTCCATGTCCTTTTGACATTTCCTCATTATCCTTTGAGCACTTTCCTGCTTTTTGATATAAGACATTATAGGCTAATCTTTCACTCACCCCAGCCCAGCCCCAGAATCATCCATTCCTCCAAGAAGCCTAGGGGAGAGTTGTATTTATAACCTAAGATCTGGGTGCTTGGTGTTACCGCTTGGTAAAGAGCTGGGTCGTTGCCGTAGAGTTTGGCTGCTACCGGGCCCTCACAGGGTACGGAGCACACACATGATACAACACATTTGATGCAAATGTGTCTTTGTACACATATGGTTTTATTTATTTGCATATACTTGCAAATATAAATATATACTTGCATCTATACACTTCTTTATATTTCTATACCCACATGTTTTGAAAATGATGAGTTCATACTGATCCCTCCAATTCCACTCCAACACCATGGGGTTCACTGTGGTTTTCTTTCCACGGCTGCACCTTCTTTCTCTGGTGATGAGGAACCTGACTCTTCATATCCTTAACTCCCCTACTCATTCCCTCAAACTCCGCATGTGGACCCTGTCTTTGCGGCTGCCCTCGGCCACATGGACACTCACCGCACTCAGGCTGAGACACCCTGTGCTTGGTTGTCCCCACTCCATGGGCACTTGTTTCCTCTGCTCCAGCTCCAACGCTCTGTGCTGGGCAACATCACGCCTGGACACCCTCCACGCCCTGTCTGGGCTCTGACAGTCTGTGCTGGGTGGCCACTGTAAGGACACCCAGCTCCACCTCCATCCTGCGCGTGGGGAAGCCATCCTGGGAGGTCACGCCCTTGCTTGATTTGAGCTCTGACACCCTGCTCTGGGACATTAGCGTTCTCTCCTTTGAGGGCAGATGCCTACCTCGCTCTGCGCCACTTCCTGGTGTCAGGACTGTGTTGTTGGGCAGGGAAAGCCAGGGGCAGGGGGAAGGTGAGGGGAGAAAATGAAGAGTAAGGTCTATTTCAAATTATACAATTTAAAATGTATAATTGAAAATAGAAATGCAACAATATACACAATATGTTTGTTTTTCATACCAACAAGAAGTGGGGCTTTTTTCTGGGTCTTTTAAAAAGACTGAAAGATTAAAAAAAGGACTAAAAGATTAAACATGTTTTTAAATTTTACACTTATTTTTTTTCTGGGGACTAATGGAATGATGGATAATTAGACTCAGGTTTCTTATTTATATTCTTATTTGGGGCCAGAAGGGAAGTCTCTTTTAATATACAATCTTTCTTTTTTTAATATGCCCATAAGGACTGGAAAATATTGGGAATTAACAATTATTGGTGAAGAGACTACATTGTACAGCTATTGTAGTTTAAAATAAGGGTCAGGATTACTCCCTTTAATCACGTCTTGCAATTTCGCCCAAAGGCATTTATTCTTGTCTTTCTCCATTGAAATGCATTGTAAACCTTATTAATTTTATCCAGATGAAGTCAGTTATTTTTACTCCATTTTGCCATTCTATTAAGATAATTACTACCAAGTGATCAGTGATTGAATCTGAAAAAATACATTTAATTCTTATTAATTGAAAAACCACTGAGTTAATTAAACTGTCCTAGAATATTATACTGGAAATTAATTGAATATGATATATTTATATACCATCAAGAAATTATATTTGAGGGACATAAGATAGGAGGAACAATCCTTTCTACATAGATAAAAAGACACAATAAATGCTCATTAAAAATACTTTCTTAATATTTGAGAGCTGAGATGGTTTGGGAGAGATAAATAACAATTTTATCTATGCAAATTCTTATTATGAAAAATATCTCAAATTAATTAACAAAGTTGGAAAATCCAGTGCTTTGTCCGAGAATCTTAATATCTAGCCAATAAGCTGGATTTAAAAAATATGTCTATATAGTCAGTTTTTAATTTTTATTTTTGTAAAAGTTAGTAATGGTCAGGTTAAGTTAAGGTAAATAACATAAAGTCAAAAGGTTTAAAAATGGCCACAAGCCCATTCCTTTCTTTTTCTTTTAAAACTGAAAAAGCCAAGCAATTTTTTTAAACTAATAATAGAGGATAAAGTACAGGTTTTCTGTCTCTGATTGGCTTAACCTTGCCTCGTTCCATGATTCCGGCCCAGGATTCCTGCTAACCATAAATGTGGGAGAACTGCAGGGCCTTAATGCAAGCCATGAGTCTGGAATGATTGTCCCATAAATTCACAGATCAAAGAAGTGAGATGTTTTGCACTTGGTAATGCAATGAAAGGGTTTGAAGGGCTTTTGTAAATAAGTTACGTGCCTCTAGAGAATACAGAATCCAGGAAGCTACATTACTCACTGAAAAAGAAAGACGACCAAAATACCCAACTCTATGTGTGGTGACTCACCCTGGCCTTCAAAACACATTTCACTTTCCTTTACATGAATGTATGTTTCAGTACATTAAACAGAGCCCGAGGGCCGTCTCAAGAATTCAACAATCTGTGGAGAGCACTGAGTAACAGAGTCAGCAGAAACAAACTGGAAGAAACTGTGCACAAAGATGAAAAGAACGAGGTCTCCGGAAACAGGCGCGAGAGAAGATTCCTGAGCGCTGAGTGAGACCCCCATCTGGGCTCTGAGAAGATGGAAAAGCAATACAGTGATGAGTGGGTAGGAAAAGCACAGATAGTTTGCTAAGAGGAAAGAACAACACTTTAGTTTTCAGAAGCAAACAACTCTGAGACTTCAAAGAAGACCTGTTTTTTCTGTCTTCCTTTTTCATCATCATTATTATTGTTATTTGTTTAAATCTTTAAGAACCCAGTGACAGAACTGTTTCTGACAATGACATGGTGGGCTGTGGGAACTGCTGCCTCACTCCCACAATGCTCTCTGTCCTCTGCGACTTCCCCTGCAAGTCCCTGCCCACCTCCCCTGCCCCTGGACCATTTCAGGACAGACTCCATTCTAAAGCGACAATGGAATTTTAAAAGCTTGCCTGAGAAAATGGAGTTCTTTTACATTGATAGAGCCTAAGGATCTTACACAGGGAATGTTCCAAGCACAAAACCAGATTAGAAGGGGAGGAAGGGCTGTGTTTCTGAGGGCTGGTTTATGTTCAGTTCAAACAAACAAAACATGGGGGCCCGTTTCACAACAACTTACAGCTAGTTTAGGAGACAAGGAGAGGCATAGATGGGAGTAGCTGCGGCCCCTGCAGCCTGGGCCTTGGACAGAAGACCCGGGGAGCAGGCCTGAACCCAACTGAAAGCCGCAGGTTCAGCCCAGTTCCTGCTGAGCCCAGCCAACTTGCAGACTCACGTAGGAGCATGTGAAGGATTTTCTGTAAGTCGCTGACTAATACACTGCTTCACAAGCTGGCTGTCAAAATTTATTTCTTAGTGTAAATTCCAAAGAGCAAATGACATTACAAATGACGTCATCATCCTTACATATTTCAAATGTTCTTTCAAAATAAATAGCCTCAGGGTATCCAAATATAAAAACAGAAGTGAATCCTAGATTGAGTTATGCTTAATATTGCTTAAACATTTCAGCTCACTTTCTTAGGACGATAGATAAATAAACCATAACTGAACCCCCAAATCTAAAACTTGAAATCATTTTACCTGCAGAAAATACATTACCATGTAGCCATTGTAATGGGAAAGCCAGTGTCCTGGGTTAACATGCTTCTCCACCTACTCCACCCCTGCACCTGAGCCGCTGATTGTGGAGAGAGGGAGCAGGTCGGGAGACTCCACGGTCCTGGCTGATCTCACTAAGATTTATTGTTGCTGCAGTTGGGCGGTTATACCACACGTTCACGGTAAGCAGTCTTTTCCTTTCTCGGACGGGCACTATTTCACATATCCTCTTCTCCTCTAGGACCACCAACACGTTTTCCCCTGGCCTCACTCTCAGCAGGTGACACCGCTTCTTAGTTTACTGAGAAAATAGAGGCAGCTAAGAGAAATCTACCGTACCCTCCCACCTCGAACTCCGCCAGCCTCTCTGTCTGAACCACCGCTTCCCCTCCTGTTGTATCATCCCAGCGGTCTCCGGGCCGGTGTGGGACAACACCTTCTCCGTGCGCGGATTCTCCGGGGCCCATCCTGCCCTGCCTCTTTGAGAGCTGTGTCCCTGCAGCACACCCTCTCCTTTCTGGAACGTCGGTTTTCACCACCTCAGAGATAATCTTCATCAGCATACAAATGTCTCTCTCATACTAAAAATCTTCCCTTTATCTAAGTTCTCCTCCGTGATAGCTGTTCATCGTAAACCTTCTTTAAACAGTTGCCTGTATTTGCTCTCTGCACTTCCTCACCTCCCTCCTCTCTCTGTAACCCAGTGTAATCAGGTCATTATTCTCACTGCTTCGACGAAACGGTTCTCAACAGAGTCACGAGGGACTTCTGTGCTGGCGAGTTCCTGGTCAGCGACACGTGATGCTGCTGATTACTCTTTTTTCTCTTCTTTTCCTTTTTATTACTCTTTTTTCCTTGAGATACTCTTTTCACTTGAGCTAAAGTTCACCACATTCTCTCAGTTATGGCCTACTTTCCTGGACATTTCCCCACTTTCTCTGCTGGCTTGGTCTCATCTCCCAGGCCTCTAGTTGGAGGGTCTAGGAGACAGAGCATCCTTGATTCTGTTTGCCTATTTGTCACGCCCTTTCTAGGGGATATTAACCAGCTTCATGGTCATCTATCTGTGGATTAATCCCAAATTTCTGTCTCTTCTAAGCTCCAATCTTATACACCTATCTGCCTACTAGTCATCTCCACTTGTATGTCTAATAGGCCGCTCAAACCAGACATGTCCAAAGCCAAACACCTTTCATTACCTGCTGCTTCCCCAGCCACCCTCATCTCAGTTTGAAGGTAGCTCTATTCAATCAGTAGCTCAGGCCAAAAACAGAGGTGTCATCTTGGTACTTTTCCTTCTTTCATTCCCCATATCCAATAAAAAAAACCTATTGAATCCACCTTCAAATTATCTGAAATCTGACTATTTCTTACCACTTCCCATGATCTCTGGGTCCCTTCTGGGTTCTGCCAGTGGCCGGCAGCAGCAGGACAGTGGGATGGCAGTGTGTAGGAACCCAGAAAGGCCAGGCTATTTCTTCCCCACTCCCTCTTTGCACCAGTCCTGTGTGTCTGGCAGTAGCTGTACCCCCATAATTTCAGGGGACACCTCCCCCTTGCTCTGCTGGCACTGGGCTCTTTTGTGACTCGTATCCCTCCTTCCATTGCCCCTTTAGTCCTTGGGACAGTGTCTGCTTCCACTTCTGCCTTGCGACCCTTTAAACAGCTGCGTCATTGAAGCTTCTTCATTTGAAACAACTGAGGGTAAAGTTTTTCTCTTGTTGGGATGCTGCTGATCGACACACTATCTAAAATACCATTTCCCTCCACTTTTTACCCCATTACCTATATTTTATAGTACATACTATTAAATAAAATTTATTATCTCTTTCTTTGCTTTTTATTTTCTCTGTCCCCTCCTCTAAAATGTAAGCTTTCTAAAATCTTTTCCTCCTACTTTCACATTTGCACCCCTAGACCTTAGAGGAATGGCTGGTATATGGGTTCATGTAAATAGGTTTCTAGGAAAGATGTTCCTGATCTGTTATTTTTTAAAAGGCAAACTGAAAAAGAACATTATGGTATGGTTCTATTTTTTTAAAATCTACCTAACCAGATGTAATAATTAAGTAATAAAAAGAAAAGTGTGGAAACATATTAACCACGATATTATCAGGGGTTACTTTCTGGGTAGTAGATGTCAGGATTTGGTTTTATGTTTGGACATGTCTGTATAGTTTGCATCTGTGGGAAAGCACACAGGGCCACTGGAAGCCTCTGTGAAATCTGTGGGAAATTGAGAAAAATTCATGTCCCTGCCACAGGGCAGACAGAGTCCCACTGGCACCAGGAGAGTGGATTTTATCTGTCACTTTTCACTATTTTGAAAATACAACTTTACATCTTTACCTGTTGGCTTGGAGAATAAATAGTATTTTTTAAGGTCAGAAAAAGTTGATTTAGATACTTCTTTCCAGCCTGTCTTTTATTTTTATTTTTTTGAAAAATTCTTGATAATCTGGAACCCAATGTGTTAGTAGTCCCTATGAGCTTTTCATGACAAAGCAGAGCAGTGTTCTGAGAGACAGAGCTGACCATTAGGCAAGAACTAAACAATGGACAAAAAGTTCATAAAACCAAGTGGGGAACTCAGTGTTAATAGCTGAACATAGAAATCTATTCCAATATCTTAAAAAAAAATCACAACTTAACAATAAAGTAATATAGCAACTGAACATTTATCCACTTCTTAAACCTGGAGCTGCTGGCTGCTCAGAAGCCCCATGGAGGGGTCATGAGCGGTGAGCAGCAGACGGGGCCCTGGGTGTCCGCTGTGAGCCGGGGTAATATTGGCAGCAGATCTAATGTGATTTTGGCAGATCTCATTGAATTTTGATGACTTGACTCCTGATTATGCAGCCAACTAACTATTTTGGAAAAAATGGGTTTATGGGAACTTAAAGGAAGAAGTACCTAATTAGACTCAACAGCTTTTCACACCTGGAGAGCTGGAGTAGGTGCCACAGAATCTGATGTAGTCACATAACATAAAGAAACAGGACTTTGGCATTTCCATTTGGTTCAGCTTGGTCAACCCCAGAGGCGTCCCTCCGTGTCAGAGTTGAGGCCTTTGGTTGGCGCCTGGTGTGTGGTGTGGGGAGACCGTACCTTATTGCCTGGGCTGTGTCTGCCTCAACACCGCAAAGGTGACCGGAGAGCTTGGGCTGACACTGGGTAGTCATGCCTGCCAGGGGGACCAGAGAGAGTCTGCAACAAGACCACGGGAATCTGGTCCACAGCATTGGTGATGGATGGTGACGTGTGTGCAGTATGACATCTTACTCATGCGAGTTGTGTCTGATCTGCCCTGCCACGTGGTCATGGGCTTGCACTCTCTCTCATATGTCCTCCATCTTGCATCCACCTTTGTCAAAGTGTGAGTCACATAGGTTAGAAGGGCTATGTGTTTTGAAAAATGTGAGTTCATATGAACTCAAATGCAGAAGCATCCAGGTGGACCTTAGGGTAATGGAGCCAATTGTCCCACTGGTCATAGAGTGGCTTATCCCCTCTTTTAGATTCTCTGTGATCACAGCAAGTGCTTTACAGATGACATGAGTGGATCCCTCCGAAGCAATGATTCTCTCGGGGAGTTCCCTTCTGAGATACCACGTGCATTATTCTCCCCATGCGTCTTCTTGACCACTTCTCCTCTGCCCCATGATTTTTCCAACTTCCTTTCCGTGCAGTGTGCTTTCAGTCACACTGGAGTCCACCTATGCTGTGCTGAGGAGTGGGGTCTGGTCAAGCGGTTGAACGTTTGGTCACTGGTGGCAGTAAATGCCAATACTGTGGGCTCAGAGTGACTGAGAGGAGACACGAAGGGAAGGAAAAGGGAAGATCCTGACACAGTACGAAGGGTGGCCTCATTGAAGGTCACCTGCTCTAGCTTTGTTTGAGTGATAACTAAACTGTGTGTAAAGTCACTGAGGTTTTGGAATTGTTTGTTACCACAGCATAAATTGGTTTATCCTGACTAATGTGCTTGCTTGTAAATATTGTGTAATTATATTGCTCGTACAGTGTTACATACTTTGACAATAAATATTAGTTAGTTAAATAAGTTGAATGAAGAATGAATTTGACATTCAATCAACAAAC
The DNA here is from genome assembly GCA_004024845.1 of Tonatia bakeri. NCBI lineage: Eukaryota > Metazoa > Chordata > Mammalia > Chiroptera > Phyllostomidae > Tonatia > Tonatia bakeri. The sequence continues at coordinate 184,771 of PVIA01001754.1, forward strand.
TCATTTAACTGTGGGAGGAGACCAGCTACATTAGCTCAGTTCAGCAAACCTTTATGAACTGGGACTGTGATGTACATTGGGGATACAAAGATGAGTTAGATACAATTTCTAATATGAAGGATTTTGATTGGAATATAAACTTGGTAAGGTTTATTTTTGTCAAGGTGTGGAGGACCTTGAATTAAAGACTAAAGAATTTTATTTCATCTCGTAGACAATGGTGGGGGGATTGTCAATGGATTTTGAGTAGGGAAGCACTACTATTAAACTATTATTCATTTTAGAAAAATTAATCTGCTGATGGTGGAGGAGGTACAGGAAGCCCAGTTGAGAGGCTATTTTAATAATCTCTCAGGTGTGAGAAGATGAGCGCCCAGGCCAGATAGTGAGCATGCTAGTGAATGGAATGAAAGGGCATAATCAGAAAGGAATAAGATTAGAAAATAAAAACAGGATATTGGGTATGTGGGGGGCAAGGAGGTGGGAAGAATGGCTTAAGAATGACTCCCAGGTCCCATGTCTGTGATGCCACTGGGGGAGGTTGGAGGGGGTAGAAGGTAAGATCCTTTATGTGTTGAACTTGAGGGATGACAGCTCATGCACAGGGAATAGACTTAAGGGCAGTTTGTGAGGTGGAATTGGATGGGACTTGACAGAGAAGAAGGTGTGTGGCATCACAGTGTGTGGTCACATTGGAGACAATGAGCTGATGAGATGAGGTATTTAAGAGAGAGCTCGAACAGAGAGGACAGCACAGGGCTTTGAGAGAAATCCACATTTGGGGACAGGAGAATGGGGAAGAGTCAGCCCAGGAGACTGGGGAATAATCGGAAAGGTGGGGTAAATAGCACAGGTAGTATTTATTGAGCACTTACTATGTCCTGAGAATTTTACATGTGTCCTCTTATCTAAGCCTCATAGCATCCTCTGGGAAAAGAGTTATCCAGTTTTACAGATGAGTAAACTGAGACTGAGAGACTAAGAGTTTTTTCTTTGGGTCAAGTTGCTACTACATGGCAATGCCAGTTCTGCTTAACAACAAATTCATATCCTTAACCATTGCAAAATCTCAAATGATCTCAGTTTTACCCAAACTAATGCATGGAAAGTTGCCATTGAGGAAGGGCTGACCACCAGGCCACATGCTATAGAGTTCAAGAGGAATGCTGCTCAAGAAAAGTCCTTGATTTGCTGAGCAGGCAGTGATTATTGTGAGCAGAATGTTGGAGCAGGAGGCCCACGGCAGGTCAAGGTGTGGGTGGGCGGAGTCACATGGAAGGAACTGGTGGAGACAACCAATCAAGAAACATCTGGTGAAAGGAACAAGAGAAAGGATTAGATCCTAGAGGGATATTGGGGCTAAAGGAATGTAAGTTAACTCACTCATTTCTGTGTAATTATTTCCAATACAGAGAGATCACTTACAGACAAAACGAAAGGATACAGTAGAGCCAGAAAATGAAGGTTTCACAAAGAGCATGCCAATGGAGTTGGTAGCTTTTTGAGCAGAATGGAAAGACTGGGATCTAAAGTCTGGGACCCAAAGGGCCAGCTCTGGAAGGGGAACAACGGTTTGCTTCCAGACCAGGGGAAAGGCCTGCTGAGGGAGGGTATTGATTTCATTTATTTGAGTTAACTGAAGTTTCCTTTACTACACTGATCCCAATAAAGTCAGTTTTAATTTAGATTAGGTCAGAGTTAAATTTCCAAGTTATTAAAATATCTGAGAGTTTGTGAAAATGTGAGGGCTGTTCTTTAAACTTGTAAATATTTGATTTATAAAACAAAATTATAATAATTCTTCCAAGGTATGCTCCAGAGTCCTTAGTACTTTATTTTAGGAAACAACTATCCCTTCACCTGCTGAGCTCACTTCCAGTGCCTGGTCTGTATTCTGACTCTAAAAAAAAAAAGAAAGAAAGAAAAAGAAAAAAGCTATTTAATAACATACTCGTTCTGAATACATCTCATGCAGCTGTTTTTGAAAACATTATTAAAAAAACCCTTTGTATCTTAAGTTTGTTTTGGCAGCTTTAAGTCGCAATATACAGATCTGAATTATTTTTTTGTAATAACTTATTGGTTTCTTATATAAACTCAAAGGCATGTGTAAGAGTCTGTCGTTGCAACCCAAATCAGTTCTTTTCCTGAGCAAACAATCAAAAGGGCTTTAGGATGAACTGCATGCTTAAACATTTAGTAACTCCCCAGAAAATTAGTGGAATAAAGTGTCAAGAAATCGTCCCCTCTGGATGCCAACTAAAGCCAGCCTTGAGGAATGTCCTTGGCTTTGGTAGGATTTAAGGAACACGAAGATTGTTAGGAAATTCTTACGAGATTTGAAAAGGAACAGGAACATACTACAAAAAAAGTAGGAAAGGAACTCAGTATTTTTGTCCAAAGTAAGTTTCCTCATAAGAAGGGACAATAAATGTAATTTAATTTGCATGACTTTTTGTCCACTCTGGTTAAGTTTTTTTGCTTTTGTTTATTTATTTGCTTGGGAGGTTTTGGCTGGTGGGCCATCGGACTAAGGCCCGAAGAACTCTGAGCTCCATCACCCTTGCCCTGCCAAGGGGTGTAGGGAAATTGCATCTTTTTATATTTGTGAGTCTTGGGACAGAGGGGGTTATTATGCCACTTACATTTTAGGAAACACTGAGATTTTAAATTAATTTTCAATAGTCTTTGTGTTCTCTGACTTTTCTGACATTTGGTTTGTTTTCTTAATGAGAAACAATTTCTGTGAAAAGACGTGGACTGGTGATAAAGAACCCAGTTCTCTGTGCCCATCAGCAGTGAGCAGCTGAGCCGACTCCTCTGGGTGACGACAGGAAGGGGCTTCTCCCCCTGCAGTGGGGGTGTTGGACCCTCCACACTCTAAGGTTCTTCACACTCCAACAGCCCCTGAAACTGTGAACTGCTGTGTCCTCTTACTTGGAAGAAATTGGTCTAGAAGTTGGTCTTAGAAGAAATTCTTGGCTGCTTTACATTCTGCTGGTGGCTTCTTTTTACAGGAACCTCACTGTGGCAGTGCTGGCCGCAGTGGAATTTGATGTGTTCACCCGAAGCTGATACAACAGCAGGATTTCAGGAGACAACAACCTTGCCCTGTTGCCGATGACGTGAATAGGTGGCTGAGGGTGTCTGTGTGGAGAAGCATAAGGTAGCCCTGGGTGAGCGGTTTGCGTGAGGTCTGAGTAAAATGCCCTCGTCAGTACTTAGAGCACGCATACCCTAAATACTATATTTAATGGCTAATGTTTATAGATAGACATTTCCCACCTGTGGTTTGGGTTACATTAAAAAGATAGGCCCAAGAAGAATGGGGAAAAATGGGGACAACTATTACTGACTGACAATTAAAAATAAAAGATGGGCCCTATTCTGATTTTTGTTTTTATGAGCTGGTTTGGTAAATGAAATCATTGTTTTTCTCTCTTAAGAGAAAAGACATTGACCATTTTCTCCAAATGATCCTACCTCTGAATTAAGGGGGAGCAGAATACTCCCTGGGGAAACTGGGGTGTGGAAGTGGATCTCCCTTAAGAACAGTGCAACACGCCGTGAGTTCTTAGTGACTACACGAAATCCCAGCCTAGACAGACAGAGGTGGGGGATCTGATATAAAATAATGAAATAGTAAGGTTCATTTCTACAAAGTAACATGGAAGCAATTGTTTTGTTGTCATAACACCTGTGTAAAAATATGTGCACATATATGCCCATAAATGTGTACTATCTTGACAAATGTATATGATCCTGACATACATGAACTGGTAGTTAAAAAATAAAATAAGGCAAAAAAGAATTATAAAGGAATTCATAAAGGAAAAGTTAGAATTTACTATTACTAAGCTGCACCCATCTTCCCCCACCCTCATTTCCAGTGAGGTCTCATGGAGCACTGCTATTCCTATAAGCAAATGAACCCAGCATTTGTTTGAATACTTTACATTTTCACATTATGTGAATACCTTATAACTCTTCTAGGTTCTCAGTACTGAATGCTAATGATTTGATTGATTGAAAATACAGGTAACATACATTTCTTTTTGTTTGATGCCACCTTTGAAAAGGCTTTTCCAGCAAGGCATAAGGAGCTATGTAAACACAACGTGTCTGATGATCATCACACAGAAAAATGCACAAGAAAGTTTCCGGATACCCAGCTCTCTGCCCCATGCCCCAGAAATCTTTTCTCTGAAGCAAAAACACGCAGTGTGCACTGGGTTGGGGGTGCAGGATGAGAAGACTGTCGCTATAAGAAGTGCCCTGCCAGGCAGGGCGGGGGTTCTCATGACAGGCCCGGGAGCCAAGGCCTCGGCCAGAGCCGGTCGCTATTCTGCCAAGCATGTGGCTAGGGCCTTGTGTCGCCTGGTAATAGAAGCACATGCTTGAGGAGGTCGAAACCTGTCTCATCAAAGCACATTGACCAGAACCCTCCGCACCTGGGCAAGTACCTGAAAAAACTCAACCTTGGGAATTGTCCTGCTCCTGTCGAATTCATGCAGCCTGCGACCCATTCTGCCCACTCTGCTCTGTGCCGCCCTCTGTCTGCTCTGTCTTGGTTCCCCAGCTTCCAACTTGGCTGCAGTTGTTGCCTCCTGGCTGTTGTCTCTGGTACCATTGACACAGAGGGCGTCTTCCGGAAATGGGCCTCCTGCTTGGTAAGAATTCTTCCTCAGGCATCATCGCAATTTCACCTCCAGGCTCCCCAGGTAGACAGTGGGTGGAAGACACAGCACATGCCTCCTACCCTCACCCCTGCCAACTGTGGCTCATTCTCTGTCTAACCTCCCTGCCAGGGAAGGGGACTTGGATAAAGGGGAGCACAGCAAGCGAGGTACAGAGGCACTAGGAACATGGCTTGTATGTGAACCTTAGCCATCTTTATTTCCATCAAAAGAGAGTCTGATGGTTAGTTTTGTACTTCGACTCGACTACCCGGAGGGATGCCCAGAATGCTGGTAAAGCATTATCTCTTGGTGCATTTGTGAGGGTGTATCTGGAAGCATTTGATTTGGTAGACGGAGTACAGAGATCCACTGTCACCAATGTGGAGGGACATTATTCAACCCATTTGGGGCCTGAATGGAACAAAAAGATGAAGGAAGGATGAGTTCCTTCTTTCTTCTTGAGCTGGGATGTCCATCTTTTTCTGCTCCTGGACATCAGAACCCCTGGTTCTCAGGCTTTTGACTTAGACTAATTTACACCACTGCCTTTCTTGGGTCTCCAGCTTGCAGACTGCAAACTGGGACTTCTCAGCCTGCATAACCATGTGAGCCAATTCCTATAATAAATCTTTATGTGTCCTATTGGTTCTGTTTCTCCAGAGAACCCTGACTAATACAGAGGGTAAGCACTCACAGAAATGGGTCCTCTCATAGTTCCGAGAATGGATGCATCAGAAACAGTTTATCACTTTAATGGACTTTACAATTTCTTACATTTGCCATGTGCTTTACTGTTCACCAAAACTTTTAGGCACAGTTTTGATTACTGTGAAACAAACTCCTGTGGAACTCTTCAATTAATTCTTTTCCTTTTTTATTTACATTTGTTCTCCCCCGTTTTAACAGTTCTGAAGTTGGGATGTGTCTTACAACTGTCACCCACCAGGCGTGACCCGGACTGGAGACCCCTCCAGCTCGGTGCCAGCTCTTTGTGTTGTCACTTCAGTCAGTCATGTGATGGCCAGCACTGCATGTGTTAACTGATGTGTAGTAGGTCTTTAAAAATTATATAATTTGCCTTTGAAAAAAGTCAAGTTATCATGTACACAGAAAAGCACAGGAACAGAGGATTAGGATGAAATGTGACATTAGTGAGCCCAAGAGCCATTGTTGGAAGAAGTGACTGCAGTTCCACACGGGGTTGCAAAGTAACCACTAAGTGTTTTACCTGAGAAAGAAGGACATCATCGTGTGGATAGATCCACATTTCACCACGTGACCCGCCTGCCACACACCACGGAAAGTACCTGAAGTCAGAAGAAACTGCCAAATCCCGTAGACAACAGACAAAAGACAGTTTGAAGTGATACACTACTCAGTGGACATTATGAAGGCATCACATCGTAGTTTCGTTGGCAGGATTCTCCCTCCTTACTGGGGAGTCATTATCTAGCACATGTTGATTAATTAAAGGCTCTCTGCTGGAGGCTTCCACCAGTTCTGTTCCATCTCAGCCCAGCTTAGAGGCAGGAGATACACATTTTGTGCAGGTTGGTAATTTAGTTTGGTAGAGCTGGGACTTGAGTCTTCATGTATCCGTGCCCAGAGTCTGTGCCACCTTCCCTAAGATTCCACAGTCCCAGTAGAAACCTCCCTGATGTGCCAACCCCTCTGTCTTTTGGAAGAGTCTTAGGGGAGGAATGGGACCAAGAGGTCTACAAACAAGATGATATCTTGGGTTTTTCTTGGTTATTCATCTGAAAACTTAGATTTTGGGGACCGGAAACCCTGATGAGGGTATTTATGCAATTTACTTTTCTTTTGTGCACCTGGAATTCAGCTCACATAGCCGCCTACCTCATCTCACAACTTTTTCCTGAAGTGGGAAATGAATGCTTTTCAACTAGGTAATCTTCACCTGTGCCTGAGGATGTCATAATTAATGGGGACCATAATCAATTTAAAGTAGGTCAATTGAAGATGATCCAGGAAATGTGGCTGAACATCAGCAGCTAAGGGTTTTCTAGAAAACCCAGAACTAGTAAAGTATTAAACATTTATTTTTACCAAACTCCAGATTCTCAAGAAATAATCAGATGAATTCTCACACATAAACATTTGTATTTCCACAGCTATCTGGGTGGGAAAAAGAGCCAACATAAAATAAAAAATAAAAACCACTTGAATTTCTGTCCATGATTATAATTGTGTTCATACCAACATTTTTAAAGTTTTACACATGTTTAGAAAAGCAGTTTCTTCTTAGATCAGGATAAAGAATGGCAGCCCTCTTGGGAAAGGCCAGTCTGTGGTAAGCCAGCCGGGAACAGGGGTGGAAGTGCCAGAAATACCAGTGGGAAGCTGATGATTGTGAAATTCCTAGTGTGATTCTGAACCCAGGAGAATTTGCCTGCATTTGGAATTGATGCATCGTGATATGAAAGCAGAAAGATCATTATTTAGACTTCATGCATTTACTTCTTTTTAGATCTGGTTCCAAGGCTCTGAGAATTGTGTTATAAACCAGAGGCATCCCATGAATTAAGAAGAGTTTAATAACAAGCAGCAAAGATACTTGTTACAAAGATACCAAACTGAGCAGGTAGGACCCTTCTCTCTTTTTTTTTAGGATAGCATTTAACCAAAATGGAATCAGTACATAGCCAGCATTTTTACTGTGACCTCTCCGCTATGAAAGGTTCAAGCACATTGTTAGTGTTTAAATAATTAATGACAGATGCAATGTCACTTAATGTTTTATTTCTGTTCATTAGTTACCAGTTTTTCCTAATTGATCAAACTAGCTAGGGTTACTCACTGACTCTTAAGAAAGAGACAGTAGATTTTAAAATAATTTTTAGAGAATCATCTATAACTATAGCTGTTCTTACCCTTTTCCTGCCTGACTTCATAGGAGGAAGTGTCCCTCTAGTCCATGGTAAATCACTTATTTATACTCTGAATGTATACATTAAAATTAAATTTGCCATCTGCCCCATCTCTCAAACTGTTGCTTTGAAATTTCCTATCTCAATGGATACTGCTATCATTCATTAAATTTCCCAAGAGAGCATTAAGAGTCATCAGAAAGTCCTCCCCATTCCCACACCCCAGCTCCACCCAAATCTTCAGTATTGTCCATGTTACTGATTCAATATGTTTGTCCTGCACTTTCATTTTCCTCTGTCTCTCCAGCTACTACCTCACTCCAGGTCCTCATCATCTTTCAAGACCCTGCGAAATCATCTCCCTGCTATAAGATTTGATATCCCTACAGTCCATTCTTCATACCACTATCCAAATTATTCCTCTACATGCAAATCTTCTTAAAACTTTTTAATGATGTTTCACCACCTTAAGGAAAAAGCTCAAGACCCTCAGCATGGAACCAAGCCCTTTATGCTGCGACTCTGCGGGCCTGCCCAGCATGATTCTGCACCATTTCCCAGCAGGCTCCCTCTGGTCCAGCCCTAGGTAAGGACTCTTGTTTTGCAGATGGATCGCATTTCCTTTCTCTCCTTCGCCATTGCAAGGTGGTTCCCTCTACTGACCATTTGCTCCTTGTCTGCCTACAACATTCCTAATAGTCTTTAAGGCAAGCTCATTCTTTGATAACACAGGGAAACAGGGAGGGAGCCCTCATCGAGTTCAAAGTCAATTGCAGTGGTGCCTTCTGTGTTTCCTCAAACCTCTATCAAGGTAGCATTTTAGTTTCTGTTGATATATCGGTCTCCTCTGCTACACTGTGAATTCCCTGAGTGGAGGAGTTGGGTGTTCTGTTTCTGTCTCTCCAGGCGGAGCACGGGGCCTGTTGCTTGGAAGCTGCTCCATAAATGGCTGCAGCATAAGGGAGCTTAATCTTTTTTCATCACTGCTGAAAACTTTGCTTAAGGAAAGTTATTTTCCCTTTTTCTTTCTGTATTTTAAACTTTTGTCCCTTATGTCTAAGTTATCTTTAAAATAAACAGCAAAACACTTTGTCCATCTTAGTCCCTTCATCTTCTCCCTTTTGTTGAAAGAATAGTCCAATTATTGCTTTTAACTCCTAAGCTTCTGCTGATTTGTCAGCCTACTGAAATCTGACTTTATCTTATCGCTTCAATGAAATTGTTTTTTTTTTCCAATGGTACCAATTACTTTCTAATGGCAAAAGTTGTTCTTTATACTAAGTGACTATTCTTGACAATTTCATGTTGTTGATCTGTCTCTTATATCCTAGAAACCTTATTTATTTGGCTATCGTGATACCATTTCCCCTGGTCCATGACATCTCTGAACACTAATCAGCCCATCAAGCCTGCCTTTGTTTAAGTGCTGGGTGTCCCAAGGAAGCCCTTATTAGGTCTTTCGTCTTATTTATCCTGAGTAATTTCACCTTGCTCCATATATTCAGTGACTATCCATATATCCAATGAGCCCCAAAATTGACCTTGAGAACTCTATTTCCCCACTTGTAATAATTTCTGTGTCTCAAATGCCCTCAAATGTTATATGTTAAAGGTGAATTGTTGACATGACCACTGGCCTGCAGTGACCGCAGAACATTGAGGATGGCTTGTTGAAACACAAGAAAAACATACACAAAGATAACCAGGTCCTGTGGGGAAATAGGGACAGAATGGCCACTCTCTTTAGTGGGGAGTGCGCCATTCTCCTGCCTGGGCAGGCTTTTATTGGGTTCGTTTACACAGGAATTCAGGTAAAGCTCATTAATCATTGCCAGGAAGTAAGGATCAAACAATAGATAACAAGGAAGTCTGAGGGCCTATTTTGAGTCAGGGTCAGATAGCTAAAGAGCTGTAAAACTTTGAGGAACAAACTTACTTCTTCCTTGGACCCTTATCATTTCATTGAGAGCATTCTAAACAAAGCAGTTTTCACAGGATTTTACATATTCTTTCTTAGGCCTGATCACCTGGGGAACCCGCCCTTTTCAGCACAGGGCTGCACCATCCTCTGTCATTGTTTCAGGCTTAGGTGGAGCAAGGGAAGTAAGGCAGCCAAGAGATTAGGAGATTTTCTCACAGACAATGAGGACTCAGGCTATGTCAAAGCCGAGAGGTGAGGGTCCATCACCCCCTTTTGCTGTAGCCTCTAAAGTCCTTCCTTGGGGGTCTCCCATGTGATCGTGCCTGTCTTAGGTCGTTCCCCCCTTGGGGAATCTTACCCATCATTGGCTAACCGACCGAGCATTGGGGGCCAGGCAGGGTGAAGTAAAAGGAGCAGAAGCTGTGCTCCTACCAGGGAGATAAGCTTTTGTCTCCTTGTTGGCTTACGGTTCAAGGTCGTTCCCTCAGCCTTAGCCTTGGCGGGGGTTACAGCTTCCAATACCAGGCAGGGCAGCTCCCAACAAATTGTTTCCTTCCTTAACTGGCCTCTTTAATATTTCCTATCCTAATAAGTTAGCAATAGTCAAGGTAGAATTAAGGGTACTGATTACTTGTAATCTTTCTCTAGGTTTCTATACTAAATCACATAGTTAATAAATTTCAAGAAAAAAAAATCCTTTCTATATAGTCCAAGTAACCTTTTGTATTAGGTATCTATTGCTACAAAACAAATCACTGCACACTTAGCAACTTAAAAAAGCATATATTTATTATCTCAAAGTTTCCATGGGTTCAGAGTCCAAGAGTAGCTCAGCTGGGTCCCCGGCTCAGGGTTTCATAAGCTGCAGTCAAGGTGTTGGCTGGCTCTGGGCTCTTGTGGGAGGCTCAGCATCCTCTTCCCAACTCACTGAGTGCTGGCAAAACTTGTTTCCTTGAAGCTGTAGCCCTCAGAGCAGCTTGCATACTCAAGGCCAATGGGAGAGAGTCTCTGACTTGTTTGTCCTCGTCTAAAGGGCTTATCTGATCAGGCCAGGTTTACCCTTTGAATAAACTCAAAACCACTAATTACAGACCTTAATTATACCAGCAAAATCTCTTTATCTTTTCCAAGTAATGTAACATAATCACTGGAGAGACCTGTCTATCTCTTTTGCCACATTCTGTTAGTTAGAAGCAAGTTACGGGGTGCCCCACACTCGAGGGGAGAAGGATATACCAGGGTGCGGGTCACTGGGTGTCATCCTAGAGTTCTGCTTACCACAGCTCAATTCTCAAAAAAAAAATATGGGTAATGGCAAAAGCCAATACATGCTTCTAATTTGGAGGCATTAAAAGGTTGAATGCAAGGAAGAAAAGTACAGGATTTTAAAACATCAAGTTAAAAACAAATAAAATGAAATCTCAAGTATAAATGGGTGTGGCACATTTTGAAGATGGAGAAAATGGTTTCCTGTGCTTGTCCCAGCTTAGACTTACCGCCCTGGGTGGGAGACACATGCCAGCATCTAAACTTCAGATCATGTTATATAAACCAAAAAGGAACAATCAGATAAGTAGCTCGAAAGACAGACATTTAATTCCATAACTGGCTTAACTATTTTACTACGGTTAGCTGCATTTGCATTAAGAGAGGATAAATGTAATAATATCTATAAGTAAGTCATATGATTTTCCTCAGTGTCCTTAATTTGACTTTTCCTAATAGTTTTTTTTTCTTTTAATACTTTTGACATGCTGTGGTTTTCATTGGAAATGGCTAATCTTTCCTCAGGATATGTACGCAGGTCAGGTATCTTTCGAAGGTGCTCTCTGGCAATGTACGATGACCTGTCTACAGAAGCCCCTGGATCCCGACTCTCCGCTTTCTGGTGCCATCCCATCTGTAGCTCCTTTTCCTTACTGCATGCATCACTCAGGTGTTCTGAAATTAATGCAGATGCCATTAGGATATGAAACGTAATAAGAACCCTGCTACTTTTGGGTCCTGCTTCTGAGGAAAAACTCTTTCACTGGTATTCAGTAAAAAGCATGACTTGGTGGATTTATATCTTTTTCTTGACACTGGCAATGATATTGCCATGCCATTGTATATAATTGGTGTGAGGTTGGCTTACAAATCCCTATAGATACGTGGTTACTTCTCTGCTTTCCCTCTCTTTGGCTTGGGCAACTGCCACATTGATGCATTGGAGCCACTCTTCTGCATTCTTCTCATCCTTGGCCTTGAAAACATAGGTTTTATTGTCTGTGAAGATTTCAAAAGCCCGAGGGAGAGAGCGGTCCCTGCGTTTTCTGGCCACAACTTTCACGCTCTGGACTTTGCTGAGTTCTATTGGTGAGTCATCAGGATCATCTTTCTGAAACGCACATGGGAAATAAAAATCATGAACTGGTTCCCAGGGTGTGAAAAGACCTCTGGCTACTGGAGACTTTTCCAGGAGGATCAGAATCCTTTCACTTCATAGGGCTCAAGAGCTTTGATACTTGAGGTGTTAATGTCTCAAAGAGTTGTTAGAACAATGAAAGAGTGAGCAATTGACTCTTTGTTATTGTATCATAAATTGACATGAGATAGCCAATTTATAGAAATAACTGTATATTGCCATGTATAATGTACACTTTTTTGCCCAAACTTTTGAAGGAAAAATAAGGATGCACATTAAACATGGGTAGTAGTAATTCTGTATCTATATAAATGTTTTTAATTCTTTTATTTATGCTTATGTGTTAAAAGTGTAACTCCAGAAAGCAATAATGATATCTGTATGCAAAATAATACTCTGGAATACAAAATTTTTATTGTTTCTAAATATAAATAAATTAAAAATTGAATTAAAAATTAAAATGAAATATTTTTTTCCTGAAAGCTTGGGCCAAAAATGTAGGTGTACATTGTACACAGCAAAATATGGTATACAGCGGGATTGGGAAAAATGCTTAACCCATATTTTTTTTGATTTTATGTCACTTTGTATTGAGATTAACTTTGTATTAACAGAGAAAGATGCAACAGTACAATCTGGAGTACTATTAACTCAGAATGAGATTACTCAGAAAGCATGGAATTTAATTTTACTTTGTGCTATCTCTGAGAAAAGGGTATTAATTGAATAAAAAGGGTTTCAATGTTTAAGTAGATCAAACTCTGTTTGAAATCCTGTGGAATTTTGGAAGCATGATTTGTCTACAAATGTAAGTGAAGAAATATTTAATGACTTAACATTTTCCTTGCATCAAAGCAGAAGTCTAAGGATTTCTACAACACAGGTCATCACAACAGGCTAGCATGAATAGTGTTAAGGGATCAGATACTTCTTTTTTTTTATTTTTTTAAAGATTTTATTTATTTATTTTTAGAGAGGGAAGGGAGGGAAGGAGAGAGAGAGAGAGAGAGAGAAACAGCAATGTGTGGTTGCTGGGGGACATGGCCTGCAACCTAGGCATGTGCCCTGACTGGGAATCGAACCTGCGATGCCTGGTTCGCAGCCCGCACTCAATCCACTGAGCTACACCAGCCAGGGCAGGATCAGATACTTCTTTTAAGCAGTGTCAGGTCTTTAACATCCCTGAATCCATTTTGCCTACTTGAGGATATACCTGTGGTTGAGGGTCCCATTAATTCCCCTTTCCCACCTTTCTTATACAATTTCCCTTCTTTCGCTTTGCAATGAAAAGACACCCTTCTCACTCATCCCGAACTTTCTATGGTGTATTATGCAACGTGGAAATACCTCAAGAGCAAGAAGCAAACAAACAAAAGAAGTAATTTAGAATATCGATGTCAGGGAAGCATCCTCCAAACAAGGTGACATACTCACTTCTCATCTATTTCTAACAGCATTTGGCTTTTTTATGTTTAGTAATTCATAATATAATAATACATTTGGTATTATGGTTTTTTATAAAAGATATAATATTTTTAAAAGATAAAAATAAAAAATCTTAACATTTGGAGACTGATGGTCACAAGAAATTAAAATTAAATTTCAATTTATATTCATAATTTTATTGCAGTGAAAAATGATAGGGTGATTACAGTGAAATGCTGTGGGACAGATAGAACAAAAATAAGATTTCAGACAAAAAATGAAACGATATAAACATTTCTACTTAGAACTAATTTTAATTAAAAAAAATTAATTATTTTTTAATAATTAGAAACAGAGGGAGAGAAACAGAGGGAGAGAAACATCAATGTGTGGTTGCCTCTTGTGTACCTCCTACTAGGGACCTGGCTTACAACCCAGGCACGTGCCCTAGGCTGGGAATCGAACCGGTGACCCTTTGGTACACAGGCCATGCTCAGTTCACTAAGCCACACCAGCCAGGGCAAGAAGAAGAACTAATTTATGTAATTTTTTAAATGGATAGTATTAGGTGTCAAATTGCTATGATATTTTATTTCAATGGTTACATTTAAAGGAAATACATAATATATTTTTTAAAATGACAATATTCATAGTTCAACAGAAACTGCAGTGTGTGCAACTGTTTAAACTTATGATAAAATTGTTGATACCAGTTAAAATGCTATAGGGTAATATAGATCTTCCAACATTCCTTTTGGGGGTATATAGGATAAAGTTTGAAGATATCTGTAGTAGACAGTCCTTTGCCAGCTTACTTTGATTTACAGTATCTGACAGTAATTAATTGGTTTTTTGGGGGTTAGTTTATAGTACAGAATTTGATACATGAAAGAACTGATCAAGAAAGAAATGAAATCATAGTAATCTAAAAAGGGACAGTGAGTTAACCAAGATAGAAATGGACAGGAAGCCAAAGGACACCACTGCCTGGCTGGCTGGTACAGATTAAGATCTTAAGAATGCAACAGTGTTCTTAACAGTAGAAAATAACACTATGGTCTTTTAGTTTTTATTTTAAAGTTCACATTTTTCTCATTTACAAGAAAAGCCCTTTACGATGTGGCTGAAGCTCTGGCTAGACTGCTAATCACCGCCTGTTGCTGTGTGCCGGGGGGTGAGGGCGATTGCTCTGTGGTCCTCATACTGCACTGCGCTATTTCCTGATGTTTCAGCCATATGTTTCGTCAGATTTCGGGAATGTCAAGCCATTATTTCCTGATAAAGATGTCAAACAAGTCAGCCAATTATAAAATAGCTTATTTTTTAGACTTTGTTAAAAAGCTCTGAGTCAAGAAGTATTAAAGGTCATTATTTAAGTTCAGGAAAAACACTCTTTTCTCCTGACTCTGCTTTGTCTCAAAGGATCTGAGAAATCACTACAACTTAGCTTCTATTCCTGATTTCTTTACTAAAATCGGGACATTCAGGTGGCCATTTTTTCAACACTTTAAAACCTATGCTAAAAAAACTTTCTTAAAATCTCAAATAACTGTCTAAATTGAATACACCATTATACTTCTCTTGTAAAAAGATCTTCACTTACAGAAAAATCCATCTGTATATTTTATAATACACACAGACGAAGAAAGTAACATGAATTCAGAGTGGGTGTCATCCAAGTCTCTTTTTGTCCATTCAAAAAGTTAACAGGAAGTTTTATTGATCAAAAGAGCACTGATCAGAATTTGTCAAATTCAGATATACCATTCTTGATTCTTGTTGGGTAATAAATGCAAATAAGCTTCATAACAGGCACTCCAAAGATACAATGCATACGTATCTTCTCAGTGCATCATATTTTCAAGTAACTTAATACCTTTCATTAGTTAATTCTGACACAGTTTGGTTTGCACTGGCTCTGCACTTAGGGAACATGGGAAGCAGGGCTTTGGGGTCATGCTGACTGCCCCGGCCCAACTCTGGCTCCACCCACCTTACTGGCTCCCTCTTTGGTCAAGCCAATCAGTCTCTGTGAGCCTTGTTTCCCGTCTGCAAAATGGCAATGGTCATGGTGCTGACCTCCTGGGATTGTGAGAGGCAATCCAGGGTGGCCTGTGGCAAGCAGTGATGAGCTATCATCATTACATTTCAAGATAGCCAAGAAGTAAGTCAAGATTTCATTTGCCCTGATCTTGAGTGAGTAGAGTTTAATGATAAATAAAACTGCTTTGACAAGAAGGGGTTAACTTTACATTAATGGGAGATAAGTTTCCCGCTGAAAATTCAGAATTCAGATTTTATTGAGCATCCTAGTTCAGATGGAAAATTCTATTAAATATTTATTAATTCTTTTAGAGTCCCATTTTGTTCATTAGCTGAATATTATGTGAATGAAAGACAGTAATCTTTTTTCCCTAATCAAATTGAACTTGTTGATGTCAAAAGTTACTTACAATAAATCAGCCTTTATTTCTTCCTCCCTGCCTCTGCTCCCCCTTCCTTAGGCCCCCATGTCTGAATATAACCTGTAGTCACAAAAGAAATCACGGTCCCTATGACGAGCCACACATTTATGTAGGTGATCTACAAGGCAACAAGAGGCACAGTGTTTCGATCAAGAGCAGTTTATCTTCTAAAACTTAAGGCAACAAAAACAGTCCCCATAATAAACTTCAGAGGGGTAGTGAACCAACTAACACAGAACTCAACAAGAATAGACAGTGCAAGGAATTTGGGTAACAAAATAACACTGTAAAACTGTAAAATGGAGAAGGAAGAATATAGTATTTTAACTCAAGACAAAATGCCTACCGAGCTGGTTGGTGCCAATCAAGACCTTAAAAATGCGAGTGTAAGAAACAACAGAGGAACTTACAGACTTTCCTTTCTGAAACAGAAGTTGATTTCCAGCCAGTGTAAAATAACGGGTTTTCCACCTTTTGATGAACTTCCATCTGACTTGCTTCTCTTTAAGTTTTCCTTCTATGAGAGGCTGGCCGTCTTGATTTACAACTGTTGAAGGTAACAGAATGATCAAGCCATTTATTTTCCATTATTTATTTGGCAAGTGATCAAAATTCAGAATTGTCCAGTGAACCAGAACCCAGTATGCGTGTTTGGAAAGTGGGCTTATAAATTATGAATTTTGTTAACCTCTCCCTCTTTGTCCCTAAAATAATGTGCAGTTTAGATATGATGATGGGAAAGTGTTGAAAGACCTCATAGAGATTTTCAAAAGAAATAGTTCACAAAAAGAGCATCTGGTTAGCAGTTTCTAAGGTTCATCCAGCTAGCCAGCTTTTCTGTGCTTCTTAATTCCTTTGCTTCATGATATTCTGTTCACATGAACTGCCTAGAAATATAACTTTATAAATAATCACAAACCAAGTATATTTAGCTATCTGGCAGCAAAAGTCAATACAGTGCTCCAAAAGACGTGTTTTCCTAAAGCCGTAACAGCTGCAAGGCAAATTTACCCAGTTCTTTTGAACATGATATTTCCACCGTCTGGAACACACATACTCTCTTCACTCTCCATATTCCCATCTTCGCCTAGTCAACAACTAATCATGCATGTTTCAACTCCAACGTTGCTTCCTTTGGTAGACCTTCCCCAAACCCAGACCGGAGTGGCTTTGCCTGTTAGATGTTCTCATAGCATCTGACATGTTTCTTTTATATCAGGCATCATCATCTGTAGATTGTTATTGGTGTTTATCTGATTAATGTCTTCCTTTCCTGTTCCACCAAAAGCTCCGTGCGGGCCATGTGTCTGCTTTGTTCACTGTTGCCTCAGCAGGCATCTAATACAGTGCCTGGCAAATAACAGGGAGTCTGTAACTATTTGCTGAATGGATGGACTAATTTGACACTGAAGTAGAGTGTTTATGATTACACATAATCATAGAATTAGAAGATCTGTTACCACGTCAGAAGTTTAGACGTCAAACTGGAGAATTTCATTTCTTTAATCAATAACATAATATTCACTCCTTAAATTTATATAAATGCACCTGATTTGTGGGGAGCATGACAATATTTATTTATGTAGATTTATGTTCAATTTTCACAGCACCTTGAAAATGATCAATTTTTTTTCTATCACTTGCAAGTTTGGATAGTGCCTATTTGACCATATGAACACAACTGATCCTTCTCACCCTACCATTTCTCTTTTCTAATGTAGGTTGTACAAAGTATCTCAGGGGAGGGTTTGTTCACCTTGACTGCATTTTCAAGGTAAGAATAATAAAATGTGTAGTTTTCATAAACCAAGTTCAAATGAGGCTGGCTTGGTTTCTTTTTCCTTGTTATTCATGGATGTTCCATTGTCAATCCCAAATTAAGTCTGAACACAGAAAATATATATTGAATATATTGTTCGATAGTGATGGGGCTATCATAAAATTAGAATGGAGAGTGAGTGACTTGGGGTTGGTGCGCATGCATTTAAGTGGTCAGAAAAGAGCTTGGACGTTCAAGGTGACATCTTGACGATCTTGAGACATCAGCGTTGAGAAGTGACTCCCATCTCCTGAGAAGCTTCGTGGTGGTTAGCACTGTGCATAACAGAGAATGAGGGAAGCAAGGACTCAAGAAGTATTGACACTCAATCAAGAAAATTATTTTAGTGCTCTGCTTTGTTTTACCAGGAATCATCTGACTCAGACCATTCTTTTTCATTTGTTTATTTGTTTACAGAGAAGGGAAGGGAGGGAGAAAGGAAGGGAGAGAAACATCAGTTGCCTCTCCTACACGCCCCCACTGGGGAACAACCTGCAACCTGTGCCCTGACTTTTTTCTTTGTGGAATAACACCCAACCTACTGAGTCACAGCAGTCAGGGCTGATGTAGACCATTCTTAAAACTAGTAGTGTTCTTTGCAGCTTTAAATTTTCCATAAGCAAGGGGCTTCCTCTGGGCAGCCTCTACTCTGCAGTTCCCTCAGCTAAAGCTCTTAGGGTCCCGCGACTTCTCCAGGTGCTCTGCTGTGCTAGAGCAGGAGCAGCCTCCCCCGGTGTCCGCTGGCCTGGGCTGTGTGCTCAATGGGTGTTCAACAGTGTGCTGTGCCGTTGAGTCACGAGAGAAGGGTACAGCTGCCTGTCTGGGCAGAGGAAGGAAAGGTCCAAGGAGAGATCCAAGAGGAGAAAAAAAGGAAACAAAAGACCCAGCAACCACAAAAAACCCAAGCCAAGATTACATTTTATAAAATTTTAACATTCGTTTCTCATGCTTTCCAATTAGAAAAAAAAATGCTAATCTAACTGTAACATGCAAAGATTTTGAATAAGATGTCAGAACAGTTAGATTTGGGTCCTCTGAACTAGTTTTCTGATCAGCAATGGGAAACAATAGTAGTTATCTCCTGCGTAACAAGGATGCCGAGAGATCAAAATCAAAATGAGGAAATTTATGTGAGGACACTAGGTAAGTGGCAAAGTACTCCCCACCCCACCGCTACTTTTATCAAAGACTTTACTTCACAGTTTGTAATCACATTGCTTTTTTCCATGGGTTTCGTGGAAAGATGATCTAATGCAGTGCCATGCACTGAAGTTTCCTGTTTTAGTTTTCCATATTTATTCAAAGAAGCATTTGAAATAACCATGTGATCTGAGCTGCTTTGAAAACATGATTGATTTAGGTAATATGTAAGCATGTGGGACCTCTGGATCTGGGACAGGAGATTAACTACAAGTATTTCTCCTCAAGGCAGATCTACATGTTTCAATTGAAAAGAACTTGTCAAAAATTTGCGAGGAGCACTTGGCAAAGTAGTTGAAAGGACTGTTTGAGACAAAGCAGGGAGGGGATATTAGACCCACATACCCACATGCCCGTAACAACAGTGAAGGACTCCAGACAAAACGATAGGCTTACTTGAGAACAAAGGAAGAAAGACTGTAGAGAAATGCTGCTAAGCAAGGGCTTTTCCTTGTAGCCTAGAGAAAATTAACTCCAGCAGAAAAGTCCATGGAAAGGGTTTCAGGAAGGGAATGTTAGCAGAACTTTAATGTAGCTGCATGTGAAGGCCCTAATTAGGCATCAGAGTTAGCTTCAGATAATTCTGTAAAAGCCAGGTTATTTGTAGCTGTAGGATTAATTTAAAAATAGTTCCAAGAGGCAAAAAAAAAAGAGACTTAAAATTTTTTTTTGCAATTATGTCTAGCATATGCATAACTGTATGTATCATTTTAATAGTCTATTGCCCATTGCACATCTTTGTAGTAAATAATTCTCATATGATATCACAGTCTCTCTATGGGTAAAACATGGCACTAATTCTTTCTAAGCATGATCATATTTCATTTGAAAAATGCAATATGCAGTGAGACCCTGAGGGACTGAACATGTGTCTAAAACTACCTTGTATACGTGTAATGCATACAGGATATTTAAATATTTTCTCACTTGCAAATGAGCACATTATTTTATTTAAAGCACCACAATTTGGCTAAGATGTTCTCTACCAAGATGGATCTATTTCTTTCTTTAATTATCAGTTAGCTGAAAAAACTATGGAATGTTAAACTGAATTATTTAGTGTCGTTAGAACCCAAACTGTTACCATGTTTATCAACATAAAAATCTTTCAGAATGCTAATATGAATGTTTGTATACTAATTGTGTTTCTTTTTTTAAAAAAAGATCTTATTTATTTATTTTTACACAGAGGAGAAGGGAGGGAGAGAGGGAGAGAAAAATTAATGTGTGGTTGCCTTTTGCATGCCCCCTACTGGGGACCTGGCCTGCAACCCAGGCATGTGCCCTGACTGGGTATGGAACCAGCAACCCTTTGGTTCGAAGGCTGGTGCTCAATCCACTAAGCCATACCAGCCAGGGTGTATAATAATTGTATTTCTTTTGTGTACCAAGCATTGAGAATATTTGTTAATCAAAGACGAATTTTGAAGGTGTTCGTCTTAACAGGAAATTGGTGAAGAAAAATGAAATAATATCAGGCAGACACTTTAAAGCTCAGAAACCCCACAGAAGGAAGAGTAAAGTAACAAATAACATCCCTCTGTTCATCAGTCAACCATCCAGCCCTCCCACACATACTTTTGAGCACAGGGAAACTGTAAGGCACTGTGTTTGGATCTGAAGCCTAGTTCAGAGGGAGCTTGAATTTATCATCTTATGGAGAGAGAAAATATTTAACAAATTCTACAGCTCAGTGTAGATAGAATTTGGAGAATGCCATTGCAGAAGTAAAAGCCAAGTACTCCAAAAAGGAAATTCTGCTTCTAGCTGTGAGGAGGTCACATGAGAGCAGGGCCCCGGCTGAGGAAGAGAGAAAGAATATTCTAGGCAGAGCACAGAAAGGGGCTGAGGTAACAAGAGGGATATGTGAGGCAAAGCACATGAAAAGAAAATAAAAAACAAACAAACAACTAAACAAGCTGGAAGAAGACATGAGCTTAGAAGCAGTCATGTTGGACTGCTGAAGGCTGAGGGTACGAGGGTGAGTCGTGGTTTCCTAGGTGTAAGATCCAGGAAAGAGATTGGGTATCAAACAGTCATGGAAAGGCCATACTGGGCTTTATTTGAAAGTTCTCCTGAAGCCCCATTAGGGAGGGTCTTGCTTTTCTTAACGACTGGAGGGCCTAGGGCCTGTGAAGGTCCAGCCAGCAGTTACGCAGCCTCACTGACCCCAGGTGGGATCCGCTATGTTTCGCGCAGAGTCCTAGCAGAAAACAGGTGGCACCTTGAGCTGGGCAGTTGGGTGAGTTAATAAAGGGACTGTCTACACAGATGTGGGCAAGGTATAGGAAAAGCACTGTAGTACTCTGGGCACAGAAACTGTGAAGAGGCATCATAAACATTCCTCTGCCTGAAAAGGAAAAGGCAGAGAGGACACTTAGCATCCAGAGGCAGAGCTGTATGGAGAGAGCTGCCTGACAGGAGCTGCGGCCATGGGGAGAGGACACAGTCAACCTACAGTGACCAGGTGGAGGAGAAGCTGGGACTCAAAAACCTGACCTCACTCTTCTCCCTCTCTCTCACCTCCGGTCGGTATCCCCAGTGGTTGAATGTAACTGAAAGGCAGAGATAAGGGAGACTGGAACACACAGGAGAGGTACCTACCTCATATTCTAAACTGGGGTGTGGGAAGCATGACAAGCAAGATGCTCCCCAGGAAGCATCTCCTGGGGAAGATGTTGACTGAGCTAAATTCTGAGGGACATGTAGCAGATTCTGATGATAAAGGGAGGAAGGGTGTTCTAGAAAATAAAATCATGCAAAGGACCAAGGCTTACAGAGGGGGTATCAAATGCATTTTAGGAACTGTCACTCACTCTGCGTGATGGAACCTAGTGGGACTTGGAGAGCAAGAGGGGAGGCGTGAGATTCAGGGAGAAACCAATCCTAATGATCTTTGGACATCAGGGATGCAGAGTTGAACCTAAAACTTTATAATGTAACAGAGTGAACAATAATTTCTGTAGTTATATACCCCCTTTTATCTCAAAAGTATAAACATTCAACAGTTCAAGGTTTCTTTCTTGTTCTAAGATTTATTACAATTCTGAATATGTCTTTGGCCAATTTTAATTTATTTAAACATGGCGTGTTTTAATTCATGTTTAGTCCTTATTCTACTAGATCATTTAGGGTTGTACCTAAAACTTTCTCTGGTATCAGCCTGTAGTTTGTGGGGCAAGGGCAGTGCCTTTGGAGCCAGACATCAGTTGAAGCCCAGAGCTTGCTCCTTAATGGCTGACTGGTCTTGTGCCAGTCACTGAGCTTCAGCTTCCTTGAGAGTTGTCTGCTTAGACAACGGGGCCACCAAAAATGGCTGTGCAGGTTGTTCACTGCACAGGAGCACTCAGGCAAAGTGGTGAGTGGGGGCTCAAACCCAGCCTGAATTTTGCTACTGAAGTCATGCCCCTCTAAGTGGACTTTAACCACCATAAATGAAGGCATATACAAGTGCCATAAAGGCTAACAGTGGCCTTGCTTAGCAAAGTGCCTGGTCCATAGTACAGGATTAATAAATAGTAGCTACTATTGTCATGATCATGGTCACGATCATCATAACATAAAATGATCATCCTCATCCTTTTATTGTGATGATGAACAGTTACTTCTTATAAATACCCTATCCTCACAGCTCTAGGATAAAATCCATCTCTCTCCCTTCAATCTAGAATATAATGAAACATACATGAAAGTATTAGGCATGGTGAGAGAGTTCAGAGTGAGTCAAGAATGCTTTCAAGGTTCAAGGACTGCAGGCTTTTAACTTCAGGTGTAACAGGCAATTCAGAGTCCCCAAGGGGAGATAGAGTCCTGTTTTTGAGTAACTGATCCATTTATTCACCAAGACTTCTATTTTCAAGCCAGTCCAATGGTCTGGGCTGCACTGGGAATGTTTTTCACTCTTTCTGTGGGTTTTCCTTTTTTCCCTCCAGACTTCCTGCTTGTTCTTACGACCATAGATAGTGACCCCCAAATAACTACTATTCACATTGCATACCAACTTCCAGATTCAGAGATTCTTTACACAATATATGTTCTAGCTTACACAACTTTTGCTTGAAAGCATTGCATTGTGCATAAATATCTCACCATTAACACTGTGATGAATCTAGCTTATGATATTTTATTTCTTAGATATTCTTTCTTGATTGTGAAAGATAAATACCTTCAAAAGAAGACACATTCTGAAAGACAAATTATAAATTTCAGGCACACAGGTTTTAAGTAAAAGTTGAGAAAAAAGACTTCTGGCCAAGATGGAGGCAAAGGTAGACACACTTTGCCTTACTGCACAACCATAAGAAGGATCACAACTAATGTTAAAACAAAAAACAACTGCCAGAACTGCCAGAAAATTGAACTGTATGGATGTCCAACAACAAAGGATTTAAAGAAGAAATATTCATCCAGATGAGTAGGAAGGGTGGAGATGGGGAGCCAGGGCAGAGAGGACACAGTGTGGCAGTGGTGAAGGTGGCACTGGTGAGGCAGCAGTGGTGGCTGGTGGAACCAGCAGTCCCACATTCACGTGTGGTAGATAAAAACTGGGAGGGACATGTGGGGAACAAGAGGTCCCAGCCCAGGGCCAGACTATGCAGTCCAGGGTTCCAGCCTCATAACTTCTGTATAAAAGACCAGTGGTAGCCTGGTTGGTGTGGCTCAGTGGATTGAGCACTGGCCTGTGAACTGAAAGGTTGCTGGTTTAATTCCCAATCAGGGCACATGCCTGGGTTGTGGGCCAGGTCCCCAGTTGGGGGTGTGCGAGAGGCAACCTATTGATGTATCTCTCACACATTGATGTTTCTCTCCCTTTCTTTCCCCCTCCCTTCTCTCTCTAAAAATAAAAATAAAAATAAATAAAATCTTTAAAAAGAACAGGGGGGATTAGGATGATGGAAGAAACTGCTGGTCTCTCAGGTGAGTCTGTTCAGAGGGCCCCCATGGTCCTAGAATGTATACAAACCCACCCACTCTGGGAACCACCACCAAGGCAACAGTTGGGCGGGGGGTGCAGCCATATAAAGGAAGTGGGTGAAGTGGCTGCAAATGGGACAAGGCTGAGCAAGTGGCATTGTTCCCTTTCCAAGCCCTCTGCCATATATAGTACCACAAAGCAAGTGAAGTAGGTTGCTACCTGCCCTGGTGAATACCTAAGTGTTTGCCTTTTAGAATGTAACAGGTGTGCCAAGAGAGGGAGTCAAAGCAGCTCTACCTAATAAACAGAATGAAACAGAGGGAGGCTGCCAAATTGAGGAGACAAAGAAATATGGCCCAAATGAAAGAACAGATCAAAACTCCAGTAAAAGAACTAAGCAAAACAGAGATAACCAACCTGTCAGATGCAGAGTTCAAAACACTGGTGATAAGAATGCTCAGAGAACTCATTGAGTATGGGAAACACATAAGGGTAGAAACAAGGAGAGAATAAAAAGACTCTGGGAAATCTCCAAAAGTGTCAACATCCAAATGATAGGGATGCTGAAGGAGAAGAGGAAGAGAAGAAATTGAAAAGTTATTTGAAAAAATAATGAAAGAAAACTTCCCTAATTTGGTGAAGGAAATAGACATACAAGTCCAAGAAGCACAGAGAATCCCAAACAAGTTGGACCCAAAGAGGACCACACCAAGACACATTATAATTTAAATGCCAAAGGTTAAAGATAAAGAGAGAATCTTAAAAGCAGCAAGAGAAAAGGAGACAGTTACCTACAAAGGAGTGCCCATCAGACTGTCAATTGTTTCTCAAAAGAAACTTTGTAGGCAAGAAGGGGCTGAAAGAAGTATTTGAAGTGATGAAAAGCAAGGACCTACAACCAAGATTACTCTACCCAGCAAAACTATCAGAATTGACGGGCAGATAAAGTGCTTCCCAGACAGGGTAAGGCTAAAGGATTTCATCAAAATCAGGCCTTTATTATATGAAATGTTAAAGGGGCTTATTTAAGAAAAGAAGGAGATCAAAACGATGAACAGTAAAATGACAAAAGATTCGCAACTATCAACAACTGAATCTAAAAACAAAAACAAAAACAAACTAAGCAAATAACTAGAACAGGAACAGAATCATAGATACGGAGATCATTTGGAGGGTTATCAGCAGGGATGGGGAAGGGGTAGAATGGTGGAAAAGGTACAGGGATTAAGAAGCATAATTGGTAGGTACAAAATAGACAAGGGGATGCTAAGAATAATATAGGGAATGGAGAAGGCAAAAAACTTATATGCATGGCACGTGGATGTGAACTAGGAGGAGAGAATTGCTGGAGGGAAGGGGTATATCAGGTGGAGCGGGGCAAAGGAGAAAATAATGGGATGACTGTAATAGCATAACCAATAAAATATACTTAAAAATTGAGAAAAATATGCCTTAAAATTTTTTTTCCCCTTGAAATCCCTACTTCTGGGACTTACAACTCCTATGTAGTCTGTGGGGAATTTTTTTGTATGTATCGAGAGTCTCAAATTTACTTTAATTTCCTCCCATGTTTTTACTGATTTGTGTATGTATGTGCCAGTTGTAATAAAGCCAACTATGATTACAGAGAATATGATTAAGGAGGGACAGAAGCATTAAATGAGGAGGTCACAGGAGCCACATTTAGCAGACAGAGCGTCTGTGGTTTTGAAACCACCAAGGATTGTAATGAATGGCATGTTTGTTATGACTATCCAGGCAGTGTTTTAGAGTGCCATACCTTATCAGCAGTGAATAAGTGAGGAGGCATAATCCAGCATAGATTCTGTAAGATTCTACAAGATGCTGTGGGTCCAAAATGGTACAGAGAAATTTAATTTGACAACAGATCTTTAGGGTACTTTCACATGGGCCCAAATGGCTTCTTTTCTCAATAATTTCATACCAATCAAAATGTGAATGCTTTCCAGGCTTCTCTATCAATCATTAAAATATTGATCTAAAAAGTCTCAGAGCTCCTATTTTATGAGCCTGTAGAGCAATGTTTCCCAAACTGTTCTGAGGGCCACCTACATTGGAATGACCTGCAGCCTTGTTAAAATGGACATTCCAAGGCACCACTACAGATTCACTGGATCACAATTTTTGGATAGGATGAGGTACCCACCATTTTTAACAAGATTCCTAGATGATTCTTATGTAGCTCAAGGACTCCTAGGACATGATAGTAGTCTCATGATGGATCACAGTAAGAGACCATATAATATATAAAATAGTAAAACTGTAAAACCAATAGTGGAAGAAAATTTTTATGACCTTTTCATGAAATTAAACAATAAGATAGCAGTCTGAGATCATAGGCATGTCCTTGGCTTAAGTCAACAGTTACAGAAAAAAAATGCTCAGAATCATTGTTTATGGAATTTGGCTTGTTGTATCATCTGTGAAACAAAAATTCTAAAGTCACCTGCCAAGAAAGTAACCTGCTCACTAGTTCTGAGCAGTAAGTAGGGTCGCTTTTTTGCTTTTATGGGAAGCTATCAGGTTAGATTTGTCCAGACTTTCCAAGCAATGACTGATAGGGACCAATGGAAAAAGATCAGGGGTGGTGGAAATGAATGGAGATAATTGCTCAGTCTTAGAATTGACCTTTGAATAAGAAAGGGTTCCACACACATTTGCCATGTTCCCGTGTCATCTCATTAATATGATTGATCTCATGGATAGTTATTACAGGCAACATCTGGCCATAGGATTTTAGGCAGTGTTAAATGTTGAATGCTTTCCTACACTGTCTGTGCCTTGCAGAGCTTTCCTCGCATTGGGGAAAATAGATCTGACATACTAGTTCCATAAGGGGCGTCGCCTGTTTGGGTTGTGAAAGTTGAGCACATGTTACCCATTGTCTTACCTGCCTGTATGTTCTTGGTATTTCAGAATATTCTAAGGTGTTGTCTGCCATGCTTTTGTGGAATCAGTTTCCACAAGTTCTATCTGTTGTGGTTGAACACTTGGCCTCAAACCTTTTAGCAATAAATAGAAGTTTTACGATGTCTTCTTTGGAAGGTTTATCTATAACATATGCACCATTATACTCTGTATGTATTTAATTATATACATACACACACAATACCTTATTCTCTGTTAAATAAAATGGTCTCTCATAATGCTTTTCAAAAGAACATATATAAGAAGTTATTGTTTATATGAAAAATATATTTGGTACAAAAAGTACACTGGAAGCATCAGAGAATATGCTTTTTTTTCTCTTAAAAATGTATCACTGTGAATTCATTAAATTTCTTTTTTGTCAGCATTTGCCTGAGAAAAATTTTACTGAAAATTTTCTGAGAAGACACAAATTTGGATGTTCATTTATTTGGTAAATATTTACTGAGCATCTATAGTGTGCCAGGGACTGAGAATGGATGAGGGGAGCTTCCTGCATAGAACTTGTGTTCAGTGGAGGAAACAGACATTCATTAAATACTGACACATAGAAAAACAAGACGTAACAAGTGTTATGAGAAGAGGTATGAGGTGGTTTGAGGCCCTTAGTATTGGTTAGGGAGATTACAGAAGGATTCCCTGCAGCAGTGAATTTGAATTGTAATGGAGAGGCTAAAATCTACGTTCATTAACTGGGTGAAGATGGGCAAAAGAGCACTTTGGGAAGAAACACAGCACATATAAAAGTCTGATGATGTCAGGAGGAAGTGTTGCGTGTACGGGAAACTGAAGGAAGGTCCTTCCCACCAGAGCAGAGAGGAACAGACAACGTAAGGGACAAGACAAGGCTCGGGAAGCTGGGAGAGGCCATTGCATGTGACGCTGTGGCTTGTTATGGAGTTTGGTCTTCAAAATAAGAGCTGAGGGAAGCTATTGTAAGGTTTTATGTAGGGACTGGCACAATTGGTTTTTTGCTTTGAAGAGATCATTTTGGCTGAGTGTGGGAGGGAGATCAGAAGGGTCCAGATGAACTCAGTTAGGAGGCTATTGCCTGTATTTTAGGTATAAGGTGATGATAATTCACTCTAGGGTGATGGGGAGAGACAGACAGAGTTGAGAGCAATTAAGAAGGTAAAATCCACAATATCAGGGGGTAGACTGGCTAGGGATGAGAGAGAGAACAGTGGGTCTGTGGCTAGTGCAACGGAATAAGTGATGTTGTGTTTGCTGAGGTAGGAAATTCTGGAAGAAGACCAAGTGGTTTTTAGGACAAGGGTGAGACAATCATAAGTTTTAATTTAAATGAACTGAGTCTGAGGTGCCCTTGAAGCAGTCAAGCAGGCAGTGGTAGATGTAAAGCTGGAGTTCGGAGGAGAGGCCTGGACTGCAGATACATATTTGGGAGTGTCCATTAAAGTGGTTACTAAGCTGCAGATCCAGCAGAGATGGGCTGGGGAGAGTGTGCACGTGAAGAGGAGAGAAACACTCTAACAGTGAATAGCTGGATAGAGGAATATGGGCCTGGGAAGGAGGATAAGTGTCTAGAGAGTCAGAGGGAGAGCAGAGGAGTGTGTGTCGCAGAAGCCAAGGAAGAAAATGTTGGAAGGAGGAAATGGTCAACAGAGTTGAATGTGGCTGCAAGGCAACTAACACAAGTACTGAAACATATCCAATGCATGGGTGACTTGCATGACTCTAATGGCCACAGAGATAATGGGCTTAGAAGCCAGATAGAGAGGGGTTGAGTCAGAGGCAAAGGAGGCCAGGAAATGCAGAGCCTGAGCATTGACAACTCATTTGGCTTTAAAGAGGAGGTGAGAGAGAAGCAGTAGGTGAAGAGAAAGGAGAGGCTGAGTCAGTTGAGTGTTTAGAAGCCAATGGGAGGATTTAGCTGGGATGGAGAAAATCGAATAGAAAAGAGAGAAATGGTAATCTGTATTATAGAGTTTCTGAGAAGGTAGGGAGAATGAGATCCAAGGCAAAATATGGCCACCCTACTGAGATATTGGATGGCTTCTTTCTCAGTGGCGGCTAGAAGCACCTCTATGTGTTTTTACATATGTGAGTTCATGGTTGAGAAACAGAGTTCATCTGTAATGTATTTATAAAGGTAAATAAAAAATGAGGATTACTCTGAGAGGTGATGACTAGAGCTTTTAAAAATGTATTTTAAAAACTACATACAAATTTTTTAAATCAACGTCATCTTAAGCCTGTATAGTGATAGACACTGATTCACTCACTAGCCTGTCTTACTAAGGCATGCATCTCCTCCTCCATATATTGTCTTGACTCAGATTATTCTCCGAGTACAGAAGGACACATTTCCGTGTGCGATGATTGGTTTGTAGATAAGCGCAGAGTGACTAATGCTTTGTTGTAAGTATAAGGCCTTTGGACACTTTTACCCTGTATTATGATAAGAATGTTGATCCATTATAAAAAGGCAAAAAGGTTAGAAAAGAGATATTGGAAGAAAAATAAGTGTAAACCCTTGAAGAGTGCTAGGTTACTGATCTTAGCTTATTTCTCATGGAGGCTCACAAGTTACTGCAAGCATACTATAGGCTCTATGTGTATGTATGAATGGAAATCTTTTCATATAACATAAAAATTGGGTATCTATAAAGTGTCCAAACCTTGTACACAACAAACATTTTCTTCTTATAAAAGTTTATTTTGCAACAGATGTTAATTCAAATTTAAAGTTCAGTAAAATTTTTTAATCATGAGAAAAATGTCAGGTTTTTAAAAGTTAGATTTTAAATTTGCATTTCAAAATAAATCCTATTTTTTTCCATAGTCATCCTACTATTTACATGATCCATGAATTAATCATCCATCTGTCTGCCAAATACTTGTTAAACACTACTGTGTGCCAGGCACTGGGTACGGCATACAAAGATGACTATTCCATGGTTCTTCCTTCTCTAGTTTATTGTCTTGTGGGGGAGATGGATGGCAACATGCTGTGTACACTACAGAAGTGTGGGCAGACAATGGAAGGGATGGAGAAGAGATAATTTATTCTGCTTGGGAGTGCTGTGTCCATGTGTGCTGGGGTGTGTGCATGTGTGTGTGTGTGTGTGTTTAAAAAAAATATATATATAGAGAGAGATATTTTACAGAGAGGAATGCCCATACCAGAGAGGCATAGACCATTAACATGGGATGGGAAGGGGAGCCCTGGCTGGTGGCTCAGTGGATTGAGTGCTGGCCCGTGAACTGAAGGGTCACTGGTTTGATTCCCAGTCAGGGCACATGCCTGGGTTGTGGGCCAGATCCCTGGTTGGGAGCATATGAGAGGCAACCAACTGGTGTTTCTCTTGCACATCAATGTTTCTTTCCTCTTCCCTCCCTTCCCCTCTCTCTGAAAATAAATAAATAAAATTAAAAAAAATATGGGAAGAGGGGAGAAGACAAAGATTCCAGGATAATAACATATTTGAGTTTATAATTGTGTATTTGTTTTGCCGTAAAGTTATCCAAAGTATCTCTGAACAACAAACTGAGGTTCTATGTAATCAATACATATTCAGGGGTCACTAACAGCATGTAAACACGAAACACCCTACTCAGGCACTGCACTGCTTTTGGTGCTTGAACAACATTCTGCATGTACAGCAATGTTCTGACATGTGGTAGGAGGGAAGGCATTATAACACAAACCCAGCCATTGCATAAATCCAAAATGAGTTTTATTTTGTCACCTTTAAAGTTTTGGGAATATGGACACTGAGATCAAATGGAAAAGTTCCATATGAATGGACTCACAAGGCTATTTGTGCCCTACAGTCTGGTCCTCAGAGGTCATTTAGCCCGTTTTAATATTGATGTCTGGAATACAGGGTCACCTAGCCACACTGAAGATGTCCAGGAAAGGATAGCCGCAAATCTCCTTACAAAGGCTTTTCTTATCCTGATACAGTTTTGAAACCATCTCTACTGGCCACGTGATACAATGAATGCACAGCACGCTCTTAGAGCACGAATATTGGACTTCAAGTTCTAAAGAGGAATCTTGATAGCAGGCTGTCCAGAAAAAATGCTTTCATTTTATTTTATAACCAAAGGAGACCTCCTATGACAATCACATTCAATACCTAAATATCTAATGACAGACAGTAATCATACTTGGAAACATTCAGATTTGTAGAGGAAGACACAAGTGTCAAAAGCGAGCTGTCTCTGTTATTCCTTGTAGGGTGTAAGAACAAAGGCATCCCACGTTGTTGGGAATTGCCCTGCCTGGTATCAGAAGCTGTAATCCCTGCCAAGGCTAAGGCTGAGGGAATGACCTTGGAACCGTAAGCCAGCAAGGAGACAAAAGCTTATCTCCATGGCAGGAGCACAGCTTCTGCTCCTTTTACTTCACCCTGCCTGGCCCCCAATACTTGGTCAGTTAGCCAATGACGGGTAAGATTCCCCAAGGGGGGAACGACCTAAGACATGCACAATCACATGGGAGGCCCCCAAGGAAGGACTTTGGGGGCTACAGCAAAAGGGGCTGATGGACTCTCGCCCCTCAATTTTGACTCTGCAGGCAGAGCCGCACCACACCACATCTCAAGGAACGTGAGTGAAAGTCATAACCCAGTTGCCCCTAGTCCTTTTCAAAAATGTGACTGAGGAAAAAGCCAGATGTATTCCAGGATGGCCAGCTGAGTAACTCTTACTGGTAACTCACACCAGCAATTCCAAGACACGAGGGCGACTGATAAAAGTAATTGGCTTAGTTTTCCAGAAATAAATTCTGTGCTGTTAAAACTGCTTGCTCAATCTCCCTTCTCCCATTCCTGTGGGGTAAAGAGATTGGCAATGGACCTTAGCAGGCAAGAGTCCCAGAATTCTTGAGTTATTTCAGTAGTTTTCTAATCTACTCTGGACTTTCATAAAATGATTATCAGAAACTGAATCAGCAACTGGAAGGGCTGGAAATAACTTCTAGTGTAACTGTTCCCCACATGCAGCAATGACTCGCACGGTATTATGCGACATCCCTGCTCTTCTTCAGCCAGAATAAGTCGCCGGGAAGGTACATCACTCACTGGCCTTTTCATGACCAGGAAATGGAGTAATTGGTTTTGGAATTTCCAGTACTCCATGTCCTTAACTTGGATGTGGCCCGGAGACTGAAGTTTCAGGTTCAGGAGAGTTAACCTGGATTAAAATCCTGCTTCTACTGCTTAGTAGTTGTGTTTGTTACCTGAGGAAAATTACATAACCTCTCTGTGTTTCAGTTTCCTCATTTGAAAAATGGAGTCGATGATGATAAGAAAATGAGAAAAATGCATGTGAAGTTTAGCACATGGTTAACATGATAAATGCCAGCCATTACAATCTTTTTAGGACCTTTGCACTATTCTAGCATTTAGTTTCTTCGACTTCACCTGCACCTAACTGGACAAAAATATATTTTATTGAATACCAGATATTAAACTCTCATGAATTTCTGTGTGTTGATGGTGGAGTTGGTGGGAA
Organism: Tonatia bakeri; assembly: GCA_004024845.1. Lineage (NCBI taxonomy): Eukaryota > Metazoa > Chordata > Mammalia > Chiroptera > Phyllostomidae > Tonatia > Tonatia bakeri. The sequence goes on from PVIA01001754.1 coordinate 216,917, forward strand.
GATGAATAGGATTTGGTGGAGTGATGGGACTTTTACCTGAAGAGGGGAGGGTATTTAAAGTGACCATGTAAGCCAGCCGATTTGCTTTTAATTTCTGGAGTCCGGTAGTTTAGTCTATACTCTGTTAAGAAGCATTTATATTTTAGGATGTCTAGTTGAAGTTCTAATTGCCTCATGCTTTGTTCCTCATTTATGGAATAGCTGCAAATATTTATTTATTTTTCTTTTTTATTGAATTTATTGGGGTGACACTGGTTAATAATATAATATAGGTTTTAGTTATACAATTCCATAATATATCACCTGTATATTGTATTTTGTGTTGACCACCCCTGCAAATACTTTTTAAGTACTGGAACAATGAATACTTGACAACAATTTTTGTATCATTTGCCAGTACCTTAAAAAACAAACAAACATACATACAAACAAACTCAAATCCAGTTTCTTCAGCCTTTTGTCCTAGACTCCAGTCCTACTTCTTTAGACCCTCCTCCCTGTGGCTGACAGGACATCTGGACCCTGTGTGGGCACTGATAAAACCCAGAGCAGTAACAGGACTCGGGTGCGTATGTTCAGTACTAGACAGGAAGGGAAGTGAACTTTTTTTTTTTTTTGTGGTGACTTCTCTCAAGGAGGAAACAAACACCGACCTCCATTTATCAGGTTCAAAATGTACTGGGTATGGAATTGTGATGTATTTGACATGGTTAATGCATAATTACAATCTCGAAACATCATATTTTAATATTCAAGGCTTTGGCTTTGCTACTTCTAATATTCATTTATTTATTCTTTCATTTGCTTGTTCAACAAGTATTTATGGCATGCTAAAAATATACAAGGAAGTATGCTTGATTTTTCCATCTCTGCCTTCTAGGAGATATTCAACCTCAACAAATGGGCATTGTATAAATGAAAAATAAGATGCCAGTACTATGCTAGCTGTGCCTAACCAAATCACAAAACATTTATTCCTATGTCCTGGTCATCCTTAAACTTACAATTCAAGCAGGACGTGAATGCAAATATCATCTCCTTTAATAATATATGTGCCATCCATGTTTTGTTTGACCTTTCACTTAGATTAAATATATAATTTATATGCTTATATAAAAATAAGGAGATGAGATTAACAACCTATATAAACTTTTCAGGGATTCAAGAGCTTTTGGTGAAAATATTAATTTCAAATAGGATTTCTCCCTGGCTCAAACCCCCTTTCATGTAGCGAAAGGAAATGAGCAAAGAAATCCAAGCACGGTGAAGTTTTCAGGGCCAAACATTTTGATTCAATATGTTCTGCTGTAAAATATTTGGCCTTGTTTGAATTTTTATTGCTGTATGTTCTCAGTCTATATTGAACTGTGAGAAACACGAATAAGAAAGAATGAATGTGCAAGAATTCAAGTGCATGGCAGTGAATTTGAGAAAACATATATTAAAGGAACACTTTGTGTTTTTAACTTGCGGTCCCTTTCCTGAGGCCCCCCTTGGCCAGATTCGATGAACTGTTTATTGAACTAAGGACTCAACTTACTTGGAATGAGAATTCTGAAGGGCCTCTCAGAGCCACCTGATAAGCACCTTACTTTGCTGTGCTCTCAAAATTTCTTTTAGGCTCTTTTCATAGGTGAAATTAGAAATGTTTATAATGGAGACATTCAATTCCCCAGTTCCTTATTTGTTTGAACTAACTTTTTAAAAAATCACCACTCAAGGATATGTTTTTTATTAAATTAATTTTTTTTAATTTTAAAAAGATTTTATTTATTTATTTTTAGAGAGGGGAAGGGAGGGAGAAAGAGAGGGAGAGAAACATCAATGTGTGGTTGCCTTTCGAGCACCCCCCACTGGGGACCTCGCCTGCAAACCAAGCATATACCCTGACTGAGAATCAAACTGGTAACTCTTTGGTTCTCAGGCCGGCACTAAACCCACTGAGCCACACCAGCCTGGGCTGTTGTTTTAAAATTAATTTTAGAGAGAAGAGAAGTGGGGTGGGGGGGAGGGAGAGAGAGAGAGAAACATTGATGTGAGAGAGAAACATTATTCAGTTGCCTCCTAACCCGTGGCCTGACCAGGGACCAGACACACGACTTAGGCATGTGCACTGACTGGGGATCGAATCGACAACGTTTGGTGTATGATACCATGTTCCAACCAACTGAACCTCCCGGCCAGGGCTTGAATTAACTTTTTAAAAATTGGAGTGTTCATTCTAGCATCAGCTCTGTCCTGACTCGAATCAGCCAACAATCTGTGCCTCGCAAAGGCTGCATCCTTAACTGTCAGCTTCTTCCAGCCACACCTTTTCTGTGGGGTAACACGTTTCCATCAGTGCCTCCCTTCAACCCCCTCACATCCCGATCAGGCCAAATCAACACCTTTCATCTTTCTATTCAGCCTCAACATCTTAGCAGTTAGGAAGAGGACATACTTGTCACAATGGGTGATCTCTAAGCTGCACAAATTTCTAAACTGAAAGGCACAGGTACGGGGGGTATAATCACTGGTTCTTAGAGTAGAGGATGGCTCATCTACGAAGTGGCTTCAGTGTGACAGTGTTTTACCACTGCTCTCTTGGTCTTCACTGCAGTTCCGTTGGTGCTGGCAACTCTGTGCTCTCTGAGGGAAAGTCTCTGATGACATATTCCAAGGACAGTGTAACTTTTGAACATAGGCTTATTACCAACCAGTCTCCACTGGTCAGAATGGGGCCAGTGTGACCAGGAAGCAGAAGGGTGAAATGGTTCAGAGTGTGGGCCCCGAAGGCAGGTCGAGTCCCCATCCTGCCACTGTGAACTCATTACCTGTGTGACTTTGGGAAGTTATCAAATTGCTCTGTGCCTCAGTTTCCCCATCAGTAAAGGCTGAGATAACATTGATACTAACCTCATAAGATTTTTGTGATGGTTAAATGAGGTATCTGATATGTTTAGCACTGAGCTTGGCTCATATTCACTAGCAATGACTATTTTTAGGGAAGGAAAGTTGACTAAATTCCTTGGGCAGCAGAAAGAAAGGGGGAGGATGAGTAACCAGCTATGAAGTTATTCCTCAAATAATTTCCTACTCTTTAAGGAATTATTTTTACACATTTTAATTATAAAGCAAAAGTGTAAGTGGTGACTAGTAGATGACCTGTTCAGTGTGCTCATTCATTCATTAAGTGCGGTCTCATTTCTTTGAAGCTCTGGACAGAATGTTTCTCTTTTTCCAACCTCAGGGTCACTTGGGTGGAAATTAAGATGGTTCCAGGGCAAAACGGCCAGACCTGCTTTCCTGGCAGCTACATATGTAAGGTATTGTTTCTCTTGCTCATTGCTGGTGTACGTGTCTCTCCCTTTCAACATCTCTTTTTCTCACTCCCACTTGGGTGAGATACCTTTCTCCGCACGAAGCAGAGGCAATCAGGCACACTTCTGTGTGCTATTACAACTGAGGATGTTTATGCAAGAAGAGGGCCAACTAGAACAGCAGGGCTCCTAGATCCTGTCAATCCCAGGGGCGCACATGATTCTTAGCAGTAAGGGGGTGTCTCTCACCAGTTGCTTTTTCAGGGTTGTTGCACATGAAGCATTGCCATGCTCCTGCTGCTTCGCTGAAGCCAAACACGTCAAAGAACCTCACTTCTTCCAGATGGAGCTGTACCTGGTCCAGATCCTGTTTCCGGAACACAAAGAACAGGGAACATAAGCTGATGTGCCTGCTGCATAGGATTCTGAAACTGGAAAGGGGTCCTGGAGGCAGGATGGCCAGTGTTCAGTTTTAGTACTAAGGACGAGGAGGGAGGATTGGGAAGACCTCTCTTGCTCCACTATGGGAAGAGCAGCATCTCAAGCTCTTTCAAGCGAGAGCTCTCAAACGCAGAGGGCAGTGAGCACGGACCCCAGGGCCGGGCGCCAGGGTAGGTGGGGATGGGGCAGAGCCTGAAGTAGCCCAGAATTTTCTTGCATCTAGCCACAGTTCCAGAATTTCTACAAAGAAGGGACATCTAAGTAGCAGTGTGGTTGAAAGGAGGACTATTGGGGGATCTGTCTTTTAGGTACCCTTTACGTGAACATGAGAATCAATTATCCATATTAAAAATTATTTTTATTAGTTTGGTTTTGCAGGGGGCTGGTGGAAGTTATGGAAGAAGGATTAATACTTCAGCTTTTGGCTCCAGGATTGTTTTAGTACTTTGCTTTGTCTTAAAAATGTATGCAAAGTTTGCATTCTATTCCATAATATGGCTGTATTGGTCTTCATGGAAAATAATGTCTTAAATTACTTATTCGTAGATTAGTTAACTTTCCCCCTCCAAATGGTTCAGTAGAATAGACACACCAAGAAGACTACCCATGTTTCATGAGCTCCGTGGCATTGTGCCAATGTATTCCTATAGAGAGGTTCCATTACATTGTAAATGGATGGAGAACTATTAGCCTAACCAAATTAAATAGCTCAACTGTCCTCCTGAGGCTTTCCTATTATGTAAATAACTTTTATCCTCTGCTACAGGGTGGCCAGAACCGCACTCTTAAAAGGTTGCATTTCTAAGAGGAATTTAATGTCCTTGTTAGACTTGTACATGCCCAGCCAACTTATGTGTTTGTCCTCTGTTGAGCTGTGATTTTATTTCCTCTCCTCTGGTCCATACACCCTTATCTTCCACCCATAGTGACAGCTCCCAGTATGTCCAAGAGCTGAAGGATGGACTGCTTGTGGTGGATCTAAAATAGAGAATGCTCAAGTGGCAGCCCACATTCTACCCCAGAGCTCTGGTTTGCCTGGTCTACATTTCTTAACAGAAGTGAGGAGTATGCTAGACTCTGAGCTCCTTGAGGGCAGAAATATTCTGCCTTGCTCACAGTTGTATCCCCAGAATCTAGTCCAACATCAAGAATGGAGGCCTAGTTCAGAGTTCACTAACATCATTGGTTTTCAGGCCTAGTTCAAAGTTTTTTAATGTACTATACACATGGTAGTATGACAATTTCAAAGGGATTTCCTTTTAGGGAACATTTACACTCATTGGAACATAAACAAAATGAGGGCCGGGGGGTTGTCTGTTGCATTGGCTGTTATAACCTCAGCACCTAAAAGTGCCTGTCACATAAGCAAATACTTAATAAATACATGTGGAAGAATGAAAGGCATAAACTGGGACTAGAAATGAATACTTTCAAACATCTTTTATCGAGACTATTATGGCTCATGTTCTTAGATTGGACATTTTGAAGGCTCCACATGCTGAATACAGCATTTTTGAGTGGCTAACATTTAATACCATATTTTAGGCATTCCAATAGGCTTGTATATACACAATGTTGTTTCAACAAAAGTGATTTCAAATGTGTTTAATGAAAAAAAGGAGGCTTAATAACAATTTTTTAAAGCATGTTCCCAAGATAAAGACTGAAGAAGCACCTGGGAGTTTTGTAGATTTCAAAGGATGAATTTCATACTAAAATTTACGGGGGAAATGCAGATGTTCATAAATACCAGTTTCAAAACTGCTAGGTCTCAAGTCTGTGCTTAGCCATTGGCATGCAAATCACTTCCCTATTTTCCACACAATTTAAGTTCAATTTTTCATTCACCGCAGACACTGATAGCAAACAAAGTGCTTAGAATAATACATAAAAGTCCTTTTATTTTTCCTGTTCTGAGACCAGAAATGTCCCAGGTTGTTACCTATAATCCACATTTGTCTTGGTAAAGAGTTACTTAACGAGTTTGAGACAGATGGAAGCTCTGTCGCAGTGTTCAAGTTCTGAAGTCAAAAGCAGGCAGTTACAAATCCTCCTTCTTCAGAGGATTTAGGTGTCATGCAAAGGGAACTGAGTGAAGAAGGTAGGTGGTAGTTGTACGAACCACTGAAGTTGGCACAAGAACCACTGAAGTTGGCACAAACAGCCAACTTGAACAGAGAGACAGATGAAACACACAGAGATCTAAATACTGGTAGGAAATCAAAGCAAAATAAATCACAAAACTAGCAAACACAAACCAATAATTAGTGATATACACATTTTTGAAAAAAATGTGACCTCTAGATATGTTTGAGGTCATTATTCCTCTGATTTAATCTTCTTTACCCTCCTGAGGTCTGCAGCATTCCCAGGCCTTGCCCAAGAATTTCTGTATGGCTTCTACTTTATTTTTTAAGACAAGAGAACTAAGACTAACTTTGTTTAGAGAATTACAAACTTCTTTTAAGAAAGTTAGACTCCAAAAGAGTAATAAACATCATTCATGTGTAGAGTCACTCCTTGAGTATTTCATTTCAGTGGGATTATAGTGCACAGACCGTAGAGTGACACCCCTCCCCGCCCCCTCTCCCCCGCAGTAATTTCCATCTCCTGGTGTTCATCCCTTTGGATAATCTCCTCCCCTTAAGTGCTGGAGAGATCTGTGTGTTGTTTCTAGCCAAGAATATGGCAAAAGTGATAGGACATCAATCCCACGATTATCATGGTGTACACATACATGCACACACACAAACCAACCCGTCTCGCTAGATGCAAAGAGAGAGTGCCTGCCCGGGCTTGAAAACACAAACTGCCATGTTGTGCATTGCCCATGGATGGCAGGGAACTGTGGGTGGCCTCCAGGACATAAAGGTGGCCTGCAGCCAACAGCCAGTAAGAGTTCCTGGCCTTCAGTCCTACAAACCCCAGTAAACCGTTTCTGCCAAGAACCTGAGTGAGTCTGGAAGCAGACTCTCCCCATTTAAACCTCCAAATGAGAACATAGCCCGGGCAAGATCTTGTAGTGTTGTGAGACCATGAGGTAGGCACAAGCAGATTCCTGACCCCAGGAAACTGTAAAATAACAAATGCATAAGCTGCTAGGTTTCTGGTAATTTGTTATGCGGCATTCAGAGTCAATACTGAGATTGCGCCGTGAAGAAGGGTAGGCCACCCTGTTGGCTGATTCCCAAAGAAAACACTGATTCTGCGTAGAGGGAGCACATTCCTCCAAGTCCACTCCAAATCAGGCCCCAGTAAAACCCAAGGAATATGGAAGTCCAAATTATTTCAGCTGACTTAAGGAAAAAAATATATATAATCATAGTAAGTATGCATTAAGAAGCACTTTTTCTAATAAACACCATCTAATGGAAGAGGAATAAAAGCCCCTGGAGGGAAAATGATGTTTTTAAGCAGCTGATTAAATGAGAGTTCCTCCAGTTTTAGAAGAAAATCACTAATGAGGGCAGGAATTAGGAAACTATATAAAAAGTCCCGTGTGAAGCCTCTTAGGGGAAAAATAAGCCAGGCAGCATGGAAAGATGAGAAGATATTTACAGCGTTATTTTGATGACAGTGACGGCATGAGTCAGCGCTATGGATTCCATATAAGCGCAAAGTGGCCTCCGGGTGTCATAATGTGGTCTGCATACTGTGAGAGGGCACGGAGAAGCAATTTTCCAGAAATCAGTGAACGCATACATCTGGAAGAAGTTTGGGTTCTGGCACATTTAAATTCTGTTCTAAAGTTATTTTTGCACAGATACTAACACAGGATTGCCTCATGTGCTCTGTGTGCCTATGGTTAATGGGATCAACTCTAGGCACAAACTTTACATTTGTTTTACGAAACATAAACAAGAGGGTTTTTTAAAATTCCCCAACATTTGCATATAATGGTAAGGTTTTGTGTCATGATGGCTACTTCTAGGGCATGTATTCTGACTCCATAGAGTCCAGAGTGTGAGATAAGTTTATTGAGGGAAGAAAATTAATAACTCACCTTTAGAGTGTTCACCTTTCTATTGTTCATACTGTCCTACAATGTGTAGGCATGGTGTCTTATAAGAAACACTGCATGGTAAATGAGCATACTAACAAAAGGACTCTAAAGAGTATTTATGCTACAACTTAATTTTAAAATTTATTTCAATTTTTGAAAAATATTACAATTGTCTTCAATTCACAACATGAAGTCTTGACAGCAACTGGCATCAGGAACCGAGGGTAAATGGATGAAGGAGACACGGGCTTGTGTTCAAGGAGGTGAAAAGTGATTCACTGGGTCCACAGTGGTGCTTCCAGAGGGAAATCCGGATACACGGCTATTCGTGTTTGTTTGGGATTATCATCAAGCTTCTTCTGGTGTGAATTCTTTGGCCCTCAACTGGATTAAAGCACCTTAGCAAGAAGATTGATTTATTTTGTAGCTTCTGAAAATACTCAGTATAGCACTTTGCCCATAGTAGATGTTCAGTAAATTTTTACTAACTGAGACACATAGATTTTATCTCTAATTTATACCAGCTGTAGCATTTAGGTTTTCAATTTTCATGTTTGCTCAATGATGACCATGAAGCTCTTTCAGAAAATATTTTAAAACTACATACCTGCATTTCTATGTGTATTATGGGAATTCATTTTATTTAATTGTCTAAAACAAGTTTTTACATTAAAATGTTAGTAACTGAAGAAGAATGTTTGGCTGATTTCATCAACAGCGTGCTGACTCCGTGTTCTCAAGACTCGCAGCTTCTCCCTTCTCCCCATCACCAGCTCTTAGCAGGTGTTGGCATCAGGAATCCCGAGGAAGCTTCTAATAAACACCAGATACAGGTTCCACTCCTGGAAGCCTAAAACCATACGTCTGTGTTCAGGCCTGGGAAGCTGCATTTCCAAACGGGCTTCCCCACGTTTTCGGATCTGCACTGACTGGGAAATTAATCCTACACCCTTGGGAACAGATGTGGAGCTGGCTGCTCTGTCTCCATTAATTGGTATTTGAGAGATTTGTCAGTCCTCCTGGGCTTATGTTCATACTTCACCACAATAGGTTTCATATGACAAAATATATGGTCTGGTTGCAAGACCAGAAATTCCATTCTTAAAAATCAGAGATGTTATTATACCAAATTGTGCAATAGAGAAGGGAGAGGTGAAGTGTGAAAACTGGACGTGTTTGACCTCTGAAACTTGGCCGAAGGCGGTGCTGTGTGGGAGGGAGGTGGGCAACAGGTAGGAGACAGGCCCTAAGCACAGGCAGCCAGGGTGCTGATCTGGAAGAACTCAGTGGGTGTCCGTATCCATCCCGGGTGCCACGCATGTGCTCTGTTGTACTGCCGCTCCCTTTTCTATCCCAGATTCATAGAACTCTAGGTACGTGCGCACATATGAGGGCAATGTGGCAAGCTGCTTACCATTGCTGGAGGTCAAGAAACAGACCTGACTGTTTTCCTGGCCTTTGAGTCGGAGTATGTTGGGAGGAACTGAATGGCTTCTTGGCAAGTTGTGGCAATTCTGACAGTAGGGCTGGCTCTGTGGGGCTGGAAGAAAGCACTCGCCTTTGTTTGATTCATTTCAGAGAGAAGTTCTGAAGAACTCTTTCAAGAACCAACAGATATGATAGAATATTTGATTTGGCTCAAAGAAGTCAAATGGTCACACTCACCTAAGGATCATGAAAAAATAATCTGATTACAGAATGTTGACTATAAACATGACAGGGGTTTAAATACAGCAGTTTATAGAAAAGCTAAGATTAGCATGTGATTTGAGTAGAAACTAAGGGCATCAAACTGAGTAAAGTTTCATAAATGTTTGATGGTTTCTTTGTGAATACAATTAAAAATATTAAAAACAGCAAAGTTTTTTTTTAAATCAAAGTGGAAGCAAGGACACAAGCTTTTCAATGTTGAGAATGTCAAGAAAATGCTGACATTTCTGTAGTGGTGACAGCAGTAAAATGTAGTCACCAGAATTGCTGGCAGTGAAAGCCAGCAGTCACACGATCTCCCTTCACATTGGAAAGCAAAGAATTGAGGTGATTGTTTTTTCTAATGGACTGTGGCCACCTGTACTTAGCAACTGTGCACTGAGTATCTGCTACAACTCTGCACTATGATGTGGCACTACACAACAGAGGCTGCTGATGTGGGAAGAGCTCATCGGTGGGCATTCTTTTTCTTTCTTTGGAAATCAGTTAGTGAGATAACCATGCTCTTCAGCTGTAGAGGTTATTCTGTTGGGGGCAAGGTCCAATCTCTTGTCTTATTTTTTTCTGTTTTATCCCTAACACTACTCTCATTCCCAGCCAGCTCCTCCCACCTCCCCTTTACATAAGTTCACACTCTTTTGAGTTTGATATATGTCTTTGAACAAATATACTCATATATTCTTGAAAAATATGTAGCAATGTTTAGTGTGTTTTTCATTTTCCCAAATGATGTTATGCCACAGACTGCCTTCTATTTCTTGCTTGTTTCACTCAAGATCTCTACCTGGTATTGTACGTGTAGTTAGTTAGTTGCTTCTACTGTTGCAAAGTGATATCACAGTGCACATCCACTGCCTGCCACATTTTGTCTAACCGTTTCCCTGGTGATGGACATCAAGGGCACCTCCACTTTTGCACTTACATGAACTGTGCCAACAATGACTATCCTCATACATGCCCCCTTGCAGACGTGAGCAAGAATTTTTTGGGCATAATCATTCAGGAATAGAATTGCTGGGTCATAGGTAGGTATAAAACTGAAGAGGAAATATTTTAATGTTTCTGCACAATTTGGGTTTTCTGAGCAAATTTTACTGAAACTCAGGACCTGGGCTAAAAGTACAGGCTTTAAAAATTAATTTATGACTGATTAAGAAGTGAGAGACCATCTAGAGAGATTTCTCTTCCTTACAAGTACAAGTTTACCTTTCAAGGTAGGGATGAGACCCAGGATTTGGAGTCATCCCTGCCTGTCAAGCTAGAGACACTAGTCCTATCCTCTTCTGTAGAGATTTAGGTATATCTCAAAGGGCAAGAGTAGGAGCAGAGATTTGTCTTCCCTTTCTTCAGATGAGTGGGAACAGCTGTCCATCCCTATTTAAAGATCCAGATTCATATTTCCAGGGCTCCCTAACTATGGTACAGACCCTACCATGTATAGGATGATATCTGGTTCTCAAAGTGTTGCTCCAGGCAACTGAGGCAAAGGGAAACTGGTGAGATTATTTGTTGTAAATAATAATAATAATAATAATAATAATAATAATAATAATAATAATCTTCTCTGCTCCAGAAATCTTGTTTGCTTGAAACATGGAAAGTTTAACATTATGCACATCCTTAATTCACTAGGTACTGATACATTGCTTTTCAAAATGGCTGTACAATTTCCATTCCCATCAGCACAACATGAAGTTTCTGCAATAATTACCATCCAACAATCCTTTCCCATGTCTGAGTCAGGCCCTCTTCTTGGTGACCACAGACATATTGGTTTGATTGCACTAGGGGCTTGAGGCAGTCTCCAATGAGTTCTTAAACCATTACTCCTCAAACCCTGGGAAAAATCAGCCGCACTTCTGTAGCAAGCATTGTATTTCTGTCCATTTTATATTGCCTTTGCTATCATAAGAAGCATTCCAGGTTTTGGGATTAGACCGCCGTTTTTAGGTACAATTATTTCTAATACACTAGTATGTACCAACATTTGGCCAGGGTTTAGTTTTACTTTAAGGACTGTCATTTTATTGCTGTGTTTACTATTTGGCACAGTTACAAAGAGGAATCAAACTACCATGACTCTGCCATGGACTTAAGAGAGAGAAGGCATTTCTTCCCATGGTGTGGGAATTTCAAGCGTCTCATTTAGTCATTCAGCAGATGGAGCACAGTACTGGTAAAGTAACAGTGATCAAGGCAGACATAGTAAGTTGAACTGCCCCTCAGAGGAGAGCTGGATAAACTGAACTATGGTCTGCTTACACAATGGGACATTTTACAGATGCTAAAATGAATGAGCTAACTCGTATGAATAGATATATTTTAAAAATATAATCTTAAATACAGAAAGCATATCGCAAAAAATATGTAAAGAATATAACACACATTAAAAAAAATTTAAAAAAAAAGGTTCAAAAACATTCATGGAAATAATACAGACCAACCTTGGAAGTATATTTGCAACAGTTTTCTTCTGTTTGTAAAGAGAAATATTTAAAGTAAATAGGAAGAAATGAAAGCACCTTTTCTATCTTGTGGCTGGATCAGTATCATCTTTCTTCACTATTCTGAATTTGTCAGCTATTTCTGAATTTAGCGACAATAAAAGTGAGGCAGAGAATACAGCTCAGTGAAGCAGAGTCTAGCAGGGGTGAGAATCTGTGAGAAAGCAAAGTTCTGCATGTGCTGGGGGCTCCCTCCGTACCCCTAATGTCCCTCGGACAGGAGACCCTTTATTTTGCCTGTATGAGTCTGGCCTTGGGGTTAAGATAATTAAAACACCATTTCTTTCTCCTGATTTTTGCATTTATTTCTGTTGTGTGTGTGGGGGTGCTCCATATAAAGGCTTCTTTAAATCTAGCTCTTCAAACTGGGTGATAAAGAAGTAAGCACGAAATGCAAAGTGTTTGAAATAAGTTCTGTTGTTCTGTTTTAGAAAAGAAGCCAAACTGGCAGTGTGCTGACGTCAAGTTCTATCTTAGTGTCACAGGAGTGGGTAAATGACAGAAGTAACCCTTAGAAATAAGACCCTGTTTCCCCTGCAGAGGGTGTGGAGTAAGGAGGGTGGTTGCAAGGCCCTGGGGTCCGAGTCTGTGCCCCGTCACTGTCATGGACTGGCAGCTCTTGAGGAACACCTTCATTTCTCAGGGCTTACAGTGCACTCCTCAATCTGTGAAGTGACAGTGATCCCTAAGCTGTCTCCTTTGGAAAGTTTTTGCCCCAAATCAATTCATGGTAATTACACTAACTGTAGAGAAATAACACAAAGGAGTGATAATGATGATGATTTGAACAAGGCAAAGTACGAAGCTCCTTTTTATGCATATAAAGCATAGTGTATTTTTGTCTCTTAGCTACATAAATACATGCAAATCTTTCTGAAATGAATGACTTGTTTAAGAAACACTGATGCTAGGTGCCTGAGAAACATATTTCATTTTCTAAAAGCAAGTAACATACTTATCTGTCTGTTTTTGTTAGTGTGTTGTCAAACCTAGGGATATTGAGTGTAATGAGATGCAAACATAATAGGATGTAATGCAATGTGAACATTTGAAAGGGGAATAATGACTTGTGCATGTTCGATGGGGCCATAATGAGATGTACAAATAGAAATGCACATAGAAATGTGCATGGGTAATGGTGTAATGAGATGCATAAATGGATGGGTGTAATGATAAAGGCATTCAAGGGGATGTAATGTGATTTATAAATGGAAGCATTAAATGGGGAGGGCGGAAAGGGCAGGTTGTGATAAGAAGCAGAGAGAAAGAATGCAGCGCTATGCATGAATGGGGGAGCTAATAATATGTGCATGATGAGGATGTAATGAGATAAAAATGGAATGGCATAATGAGGTTCACAGATGGAAGGATGTAATGAGCTGTGCAGAAAGGAGGGAATAATGACAAGCATGAAAGGAAGGATTTAATACTACAACTAAAGAAATGGGCATAAAAGGATGTGAGGACTGAAAAGAGGAGCAGGAAAAAAGGAACATTGGTGAAGGGATGGGAAATAACAAGGTGGGCAAATGGAGCACTCTAATGAGATGCTGAAATTAAAGCATGCAATGAGGTGTGTCCATTTAGGGAATAATTAAGATACACGCATAGGACTATAATGAGGTGCCTATGTCTGGTCAGACACAGACCATAGTATTCAGTTTTTACGAAGGAGGTGAAAATGGGAAAAAATTCAGAGCACAGAGCAACAAGATATAACTCTATTATACATCTAAAGGTTACAAGATATGTAAATGGTTACAAATCCAGAAAAAAGAAGGCTAAACAGGGGATTTAACCACAGCCTCAAAATTTATGAAATAATCGTTCTACAAGCGCTGTCTGGGGCATTTACTCTGCGTCAGGTGCTCTGCTGAGTGTTTAATCAAATGCACCTTCTCATTTCTCCTTCCTAGCAAGCTTGCGAGGTGGTTGGATTAGTTCCTGGTTTATGGATGAAGGCTGTGGTACAGGGAGGTCAACCGAGTTGTCCAGAGTCCCAGAGCGTGTCAGTGGTGGAGCTGTGACTTAAGCCAAGTCAAGTGGATTCCAGCTGCTTTTGTTTTTCTTCTGGTGTGTTTGTAGAAGTAGCCTGTGCCACTTCCTGCTTCAGAATCACCTGGATCACTTGTCACATATGCAGAGTCCCAGGCTTGCCCCAGCGAGTGCCATTTGCAAGATCCACAGAGGCCCTGGAAACTTGCATTTAAAGAAGCTCTCCAGGGAGACCTGCATGCACTAAGGTCTGGGAACCACTCAGCGAGACCAGCACGAGAGTGGGGGTATTCCAATGCTTCCCATTAGCTCTGGGGAAAGACTCTGAAGAAAGGGGCATATGTTTGGCGTGAGCTACTTGTGCTGGCTGCAGGGAGACTATAGAAGGAATTTCCAGACCCCGGAGTGAGGCTTTAAATGATTCCGTGCACTGCCGTTAACAGAACTTTTAAAAAAGGCCTCTTACTTTCAGACTGGTCTTCAGTAAGAACCACAAATTATATTGAAAATAGTATAAAATACAAAAAATATATTGAGATTAATTAGACTCTAGGAAATCTTTGTTTATTGAATTAAAACAAAAAAAGGATCACTCCCTAGTCTCGTTATCCCTCTGGGCTTTGAAGAGGGTACTGCATCCTTAGAACCTGAAGGTGGCCAATCGCCATGCAACTGTCAGGTTCTAGAAGTAAAAGCCAATAGTGTCGCTGTTTTCTTTCCTGATTTGTCTAATATTGAGATACTTAAATTGCTCTAAGTTTTTTTTTTTGTATTAGAAGCCCAGAATTTATGTTTTGAAGTGAGTGTTAAACTTGAATGACCACTGCTGACATGGTACAGTTTAGTGACATGGCCGCTGCTCAAAACATTTTTAAAAGTCTCTTTTGGGATTGTTTCTAGAGTGTATTCATGAGCCACATAAGAAATAGTGTTATTATTTTAGTGAAACCCAGCTTTTAACTTGCAAAACTATTATTCAGTTGGAGCAGTCTCCTTTTATAATAGGCCTGGGTGGACCCGGATACATTTTTGGCTGGTGGAAATAAAGCCCATTCTCAAGAGGTGGCACCTTTGCCTTTCCTTTTGTTTGGGGGATTCTTATGGAAACAGTGCAATAAAATAATATTAGTTACCTTTTCTTGAGCACTTACTATGTGTCAGTCACTGTTCTAAGCATTTTATACGTATTGTATCTTCTAAATCCCATAAGCCCCGCTGTGAGGTGGGTCCCAGTGTTTTCTGCACTTGGCAGGCAAAGAGGATGAAGCACAGAGGACATCTGTGAAAGAACTGGCAACTGGTAGGGCCAGGACATGAACCAAGGCCCTGAGCTTGTAACTACAACACTCCCACTTTGCTTGAAAAGAGGTACTGTTTATTCTAATAGTTTAGTGCCCACTGTTTGTAAGTACTCACACACTATCTGTGATGACATTGAGGGGAACAGAAAAACATTTCCTCATGCACTGATTGTTTAAGGAAAGAACCTACACCACTACTGGATTAGAACAGGCATTTCAGGGGAACTGCATACCTCTGTTCCCCCAGGAATAGAGTTATTTTGTTAACTCTTTTCTAAAGTTTTTTTTCCCCCCCCTGACTGATGCAGAACATCTGGCTGACTGTGAAGGAATGTTCACTACAGTAGTAAAATTGACATGCTTCATTATGGGACAGTCTGGCCTGTGTTACATGAAGAAAATGCAATGCACGTAATAAACCAAGATTTAAATAATCCAAGAAAATATTTCTTATGCCAATTTTAATTTCTTTAAAAAAGGTTATGTACAACAGAGGTACAGTATACATGGGTCACTGTTAGGGAGATATTAATAGTGTATATCAATTAGCTTGGTGTAAGATTAGTGACTTCCTAATTTTTCAATAGAAAATGGAACTGTCACTCAGGTTCAACGTGTTTACAAAATCATGTGCCATCACTTAATGCAAAAAGTTGTGTGTAAGGAATTGTCTAAAGGAAGGGTCCTATAGATTGTTATAATGTACAGCTCTTAAGGGGGGAAAATGAATTGAAATGAAGGTAGAGACAGTATTTTGGGAGGCAAAGTTTAGAATTTGGCTGAACTTCCATACTCAGTGGTCCCAAGCCATCAATAACAGTCATGCTCGTAAAAGTATCCAGAAGACGTGTCAGTTCTCAAGGACTCTTTCCACCTTCGAGCCTCTCCTCTCACGTTAATCATGCTAATCCCAGTTGAACTATGATGTGGCTGCAGGGGAGGAGTGTGAGTCCACTGATACTACATAAACTGTGCTAAACATTCATCTTGTGCTTAAGCTAAGACTCCCCGTGCTACCTGGCATTGCAAGCCTTACGCAAAGAGCATGGCGGACACGCGGCCCTGGTTACCATTAGCCTCTCTCCCTTTGCTCGGCTGGCTGTCCGCCTTAGCCTTGGCCAGCCTCGTGATAAATGAGCTTGTGCCCTTGTTTCCAAGGGGAATAGCAGAGCATCTGTTGGGGGTGGAGGAAAAGCAGAGGGTTCTTGGGAAAAGAGGCTCAGCACAAATCCATCATCTTCATCATTTAGAAAATAACTTTTTTTCTGGGCTCTGAAGAGCATCTTTCTGTTTCTCAAGTCAGGTTTCCTATGTATAGATTGTTCTTTAGCATTTTATATCTTTCCTTTCAGTCTGCATCCTAAGCCTCTATTGCCTCCCAAACACAGATCTTCCCTACCTCCTTGAAACCTGGTACCATTTCATTACCACTGAATTAAAAAAAAAAGAAAGAAAAAGAAAGGCCTATTTTAGCACCCTAACAGCTGATCACTGCTGGAGAAAAACCGTATTTCCACGTTACTTTAAATCTATCATCTCAGATCCCAAATGAGTGCTTCTCATCGCCTGGTGGTCCTGCTGTTTTTCTCTGGCAAGGTCATTCATGGCTGCTTTCTCTAAGAATTTCATTTCAGACATTCATTCCTCAAACCTCCCACATCCTACCCCTCCTTTCCCTACCCGACTTTTAACTGGTGGTCTCACCTCTTATTTTACTGAAAAGATGAAAAGCCAACCGAAAGAACTCTTTCACTTTTCCACCATCGAATCTACATGATCTGGGTCTGCATGCAGTGACTTTCTTCTCTCATCTGCTTATCATTTTCACTCTCTCTGTTGCGTCATCCCAACAACGGACAAACATGCTCTGGGGTTGCCACAGTAAGCCGTCTCCATACTGGCTCCACGACCAACCCGTTCAGCACCAAAGTTTTACAACAGCTCTCTCCGTGTGCCATGTTTCCTTCCGTATTCTTCTCTTCTCACTTTCCTCCGCCGACTCCTGTTTGCACCTTGCCCTTAAAACTCCATTAAAGCTGTTCTTTCCAAGTTTCCCAAATGGGTGGACATTTTTCTGTACTTGTCTTCCTTGATCTGGCCTCCGAATCCCAGCTGTGCCCTTTCTCTTTCTTGGGCATTCTCTTAATATCTGTGACCTCTATACTTGCTGGCTTTCTTTTGTCTCTTGGCTGCTTTCTGGATTTAATCCTGAACTGTGGACTTTTCCTCTCGATGCTCTCTTCCAGGTTGCTTTAATCTCCCCAAGGCTCTTTCATCACCTCTGTGCCGACAATGTCCTCATTTATATTTTTGTACTAAACTGCTTCACATTTGCGTTAGAGAATTCCACTGGCACATCTCAGTGGGTATTTTAAAATTAAGATATTCAAAAGCCTCCCTCACCCTAACCTCCCACACATCAGCTTGTTACATCCCTTTTATATCCGAAACTGATACTGATGTGTCATTTATTTCATCCTGATTAGGGCCATCCCAGTTAAGCTACGCTCCTCTCTCATCTGGATCAGTAATCGTCTCCTCCACGAGCTCCCAGATTCTGCTTTTGCCGCTTCTGATCTAGTCTCCGCACACTGAGTGATCGTTTGAAGACAGGCTGGGTAATGTCTGCAGTTCAAATCTCTTTGGAGACTTCCCAGAGGCTGCAATAAACTCTCCCCTCCTTGCTGTGGCTTACAAGGCCAGAGGTCAGTTTCCCCAGGTGAACTCTCAACTTGCCCTTCTTCCAACGCTGTGGGAGGCCAGCGAGGTCCCTCCTGGGCAGGCATGACCATCCATAGTGACGCAGGAAGAAGAAAATGTTAGATCTTTCACTTTATTTCTCATCTCACCCTTTAGCATTTCTATTTTTGAATGTGTTTTATAATGGAAATGAATAATAATAATACATGGATATAACTTATAAGTAAATAAATACAAACATTGAGGGTGATTGCTCAGAAATATTTTCTGATGGCAAGTGTGATTTAAATTCAGAGGAGAATATTAGACATTAAGGTTTCGCCTTGTTTTTCTCATTCTTTCTCTCTTTTTGGTTCTTGATCTCAAGGTCTTTGTGCAACGTACTCTCTTTGCCAGGAAAACGCATCAGACACCGCCTCAGAGAAGTCTTCCCTGACCAGCCAACAAATGCTCCTTTCATCACTTCCTCTGGGCATTCTGTGTTTCTACGGCCTCCATCAGGGGGGAATTGCGAGCTTATTTACTTGGGTATTACTGTTTCCCTTGGGGCAGGGCATGACTGCTGATGTTGGGTCTCTGCACAGTGCTTGGCGAAGAGTAGGTATTCCCCCAAAATATTTTTAACTGAGTGATTGAATGTAGGGTCACATTTGTGATGTCTTCACTGTGATTTTTTTTTGTCTCCTCCATGTCATTGCTGATGTCATTCTCTTTACAGGGAACCATTCTCCTCTTTCTTGAAAAAACCCAGACTCCATAGTTTAATGCCCACTCTTCTCCCAACTGGCTCGCTCTCCACAGGATTGCCCCACATACGTGCATCTGCATGCACACCCACCTTCAAGTCACCCTCCCAGGCCCCTTGCTTTCAGTTTCCTTTCACGAACTGCATTCCCATGGAATTTAGCCCTTAACCACTGGATTTACCCTGAAGGGTAAAGCCACTTGAAAGTGGCTTCTTGGGATAGGCTCTTGTTCACTCATTCATTTAATCTCTTTACCTCGCCTTTGGCTTTTAGATACTGCCTATCAGATTTTCCTGGTTCTGAGCTCGCAGCCCCTACCTGCCACCCACCCCTCCCGCCCTGGCTCTGGCCTACCCCTCATCTAGGCTTTTGAGATCCCAACTTAATTCCTATTACCCCATTCCCATTGTGCTTGCTCTGGAAGGGAGGATGAACGTAGCTGACCACTCTCAAACACAGGATTCACGCTGCTGTCCCTTGTAGCTGGCCTCCAATACTTGACACTCACATCACTGTGGAGACTTACATTTCTCATAAGAATTTGAACAGTGAACAGCCTTTATAAGAAATAAGCATACTCCTTATTTACTTCCTTATGCATATTATTTATTTATTAAAGCACGGTGTTAACAGTGTATCTCCAAACACGGAAGCTAAGCCTTGGGAGCAACAGAAGGCCTCCTTTTGTTCCACACAGGGTTGGTGCTGTAGTTTTATTTATGCTTTGACACTACTGCCAGTTACCCTGAGAACTGTCACGTGTGTTTGTAGCGATGTGGACTGCAAACAAATCTCCAAATGTTAGCCAGATGGGGCACGCTTTATTTCAGCAGCAAATTTTAATTTTTTTTTTTGTGTCCACAATGGGCACAGTTTTGAGACCTCATTTCTATGGCATATTGAATTTCTCCAGGCTTTGGGAACTGGAACATGTGTGTCAATAAAGGAGACTTCGCTCTCATATTCCGGTCCTTTAGCAATTACCCGGTCAGCTTTGTCAGCCGCCTGGTCCTCTGCTGACTGGAGTGCCTCCCTGGCGGAAAGGCGGGAATATTGACCATCTGCAGTGACTCCTTGGAGGCTATCCTCCAAATAATCTTTACATAAACAATTTTGTATATTGCAATCGGTATTTGACATAACTATTGTTTCATGTCATTAAACATTTCCCATAAACATGATTTTCATAGTTCCTCAATATTTTTTTCCATATGGATGGATATATTACTATCATTCTCCCATCTCAAGGAATATCTCTACGTTATATTTATATCTCTATATCTAATATTCCAATTCCCCTTCTTTAGACATTTAGGCTATTTACAAATCTCTACTTTTTTGGTATTTGGATCTAAAGTTTTGTACACATTTCAGATAATTTCTTTAGAACAGATTCCTAGAAGTAAAATTACTATGTTAAAGGATATGCTATTTTTAAGACTCTTGACCAGCATTGCTAAATTGTTTTTTTAAGAATGTTGAAATAATTTACACTTCAACTAGAAATGTGTGAAAGTGTCTAAACTCCCTTAATCTAGCCAGCATTGATTATTGTCTTTTAAAAAATGAACTAAGAAGGGTCATGTTATTTTATTGTCAGTTGTTGCATCTTGACTACTAATGAGGCTGAATACTTTTTCTGGACTCCAAGTCTCATGTTCGCATGTCCTTGGGCCATTGCTTATTAATTTGAAGGAGCTTATAGTATCTTAAGGATATTAAACTTTGTCTTTTATGCTTGTTATACCATTTTCATTTTAGTTATTATATAGACGGGTTTTGGTTTTTATAAGTTTAATATTTTTATGTAGCAAATCTATCAGTCCTCGACTCTTAGATATTACTTACAAGTTTAATTACATTTTTACAAAGAGAAAGAAAAACATGCACAATGGATAATGTAACAAATACCCATGAACTTGCTGGACAAACTTAATAAATACTCATTTTTTCCTTCTGAATTTTTAAAAACAAAATTACAGATGAAATTGACATTTCCTTAATCTCTTTTCCAGTAACATTTTCCTCACTCTTTCCCCTGCTTCCTCATTACCCAGAGACAGCGCCATCATGAATTTGGTATGATTTTAAATATAGTGTTGTATTTTGATCACAAGTATATGTACCCATAAAAAATGCATAGTGCTGCTTAGTGTGCTTTAAAAATTCATGCAATCTCTCATACTATTCATGTCATCCTCTTGCAACTTGCTTATTAAAAATCAAATTATGTTTTCAAGATTTATCCTACGTTGTTACCTGCAGTCCAATTAATTTCCTTTTACTGTCTGTATAGCATGACTACACCACAACATTTTCCTTCTTTCTTCTACTGATGTACATTTTCATTGCTCCTGATTTTTTGGTGCAAACAGTGCTCAGTTAACATCTGTACCTGTCTTCTGGTGCAGGTTTCTGAGTTTTACTTAGACATGGAACTACAAGATAATAGGGTTCAATGAATTTATAATGTAACTAGTGACTGCCAGATTGCTCTTTTAGAAAAATTGTAAAGGAAAATTTGTCTTAAACCTTGTCTAGAACAGAAAAAATTTGCACCTTATAATTACAAAAATTCCTGTGGAAAGAAATGAGCATCTCTGTAAAATGCTTAAGCTCTCTTAAGAGAGAACTTAAATGTTTCCATGGAAAGGAGATAAATACACCAGGTAATGAATCTATTAATTAACTAGATAGGGGAGTCCTTTGTGGGAATGGTTAAGCATTTTTAAAATAAGCTTTAAATGAGATTAAGACTTCTGGAAGGCTACTTACTCACCTACATTGACTGTGAGCTAGCTGTCTAATTTAATTATTATATATATTGTTATTATATATATTTTTGTGTTTGAGTCTGATTTAATTATTACATATATTTTTCTTAAGTACTTTTTTCTGAGTTGATAAACATGTTTTATTCTCATCTGTTATGTATAAACACTCATTTTTTCATGTCTTTGCAAGACTTTTATTGCCACAATTTTTTATTCTCATCAGTTTGATCATTGTAAAATGGTGTATCACTTTTAAAAATTTAAATAAATTATTTCAATAATTTTTAGTGAGTCTAAACATCTTACATTTTTGGTCATTTGAGTGTCCGGTTCAGTGACTTTTCCGTTCATGTTCTTTGCCGAGTTTTCTCTTTGGTTGTCTCTTCTGTGTTGATTTATAGAAGATTTTTGTGAGTTATGTATGTTTCAAACACTTTCTTACAGCTTGTACGTGCCTTTTAACTTTGTTATGGTGTGTTTTGTCACACAGGAATTTAAACTTTTTATATAGTCAAATCTGTTCATATTGCTTCACGAGTTCTGCTCAGTCATGTCTTAAGAAATCCTTTCTTATCCTGAAGTCATAAAGGCAGCCTTTGGTTTTCTAGTTCTAAGGTCTTGTTGACTACATTTAGGCCTCTGATCTGTCTGGAGTTGATATATCTACATAGTGTCTGGGAAGAATCTAATTTTATCTTTTCAATTTGAACAGTCACATGTCCCCATACTATTTAAAAAATATTTTATTTTCTCCTTACCGATTTGAAATCCTCCTTTTTAATCTAGGAAGCATCTATATATGCCTGGGGCTCTTTCTGGACTCTGTTCTTTATAGTTTATCCCTGCAGCAATAATCATGCTCTTATCATAGCTTTAGAGTAAGTTTTATTTTCTTAGCAGAAAAATTTCCTCTTCTATGTTCTTTTTCAGAATTGTGTGGGTTATTCTTAAATTTAGGATTAGTTTGTCAAACTATCAAAGAGTTCCCCATCTTTTCTTATATCATTCCTTATCAATTGGTTGCTGTTATAAATGCTATGTTTTTATTGCATTTTCTAATAGTTATTCATATTTAGGTTTATTATTGATTTTATATATTGATCTTATATCTATTAACTTCACAGATCACCCTTACAAGTTCTAAATCTTCATTAGATTCTTTTGAATTTTACATACAAATAATCTTATTGTCTGTAAATAATTTCTCTCTTTCTGTATCTCTCTCATTTTTCCTCTTTCAATTCTTATTTCTCTTATTTGCTTTTTTTGACTTTCTGTGCTGGGTACTATAGTAAAATGTTAAATATTGGAGCGTCAGCTTCTCTAATTTCTAATTATAAAAAATGCTTTTACTATTTTTATATGTACAAAGTTAGCTCTAGGATTTGGTATCGAGTTTTCTTTTTCTAGTTTAAAAAAAAGTACTTATTTGAAATTTTATTTTTTCATTGTGGGAAGAACACTCTTTAAACTTTATTGTATTTTTTCCGTTACCATTTAGTCCCCTTGTCCCATTTATCCCCCCAGCAATCACCAAAGTGTTGTCCATGGGAAGAAGGCAACATAAGATCTACCTTCTTAACAAACTTCCAAGTGTACAGCATATTGTCATTGACTATGGGTCGTGCAGCCCCTCTCTACAGCTAATTCATCTGACCTGACTAGTCTTTTTTAAAGGACTTAACTTGTTTTATGTGTAGTTAGTTATGTACTCTATATCAATATATTATATGTGTACATTAGTGTCAGTTTCTGGACTACATAGTCTATTCCGTTTATCTGTATGTTAATTCTTGCCTTAAAAGCAGAATGATTTAATGATTATAGTTTTATATAGTATGTATTAATAATTAAGGAAGTTCTGTTTTATTTTTTCTCTTAAAAATTTAAAAACTAATCTCACCTGTTTATCCTTTTCCTTATATTTCACCATCACTTCATAAAGTATCAAAAAACACTGCTAGAATTTAAAATGGAGTTTAGTTAACTTGTTAATTAACTTAGAAAATATTAACATCTTTGTAATGTTCGGTATTCCCAACCAGGACCCTGGTATGTCACTACGTTTATTCAAGTCTTATTTCTCTCTATTGCTCTGTGACTTTGGGAAAATTAATCAATCTCTTTTCTACTTAGTTTACTCATCTGTAGGTGGAAATAATAATGCTACCTATCTCAAGAGGTTGCTGTTGGAATTAAGTGAAATATTTAGTATTACATTCACACAGCAATGATTGGCATATTCTAAATGCCCAGTTAAAGTTAACTGTTATGATGATGATGAATAGTATTAATTCTAATAGTTTTTTAAATTCTCATATTATCTGAGATCGACATTATCTGAAAGTAACATTGATTTTATTTCTTTCAAGTAGTATACTCTTTACTTCTGTCTTGTATTCTATTTATTCAACTTATTATTATTATTATTATTATTATTTTTAATGCCTACTATGAGCCAGGCATGCTTTTTAAATACCCAATATGCTGTACCAACAAGACAGATAAGATCCCCGCTTTCATGGAGCTTACATTCTCATGTTGCCTGATGCTTTTGAACAATACTAAGTAAAAAAGATTATAATGGGTGTTCTTGTATGTAATAATCATCTTTAGTAGTTCATCTCTAAGTATAATTTTTCTTATAAGACAAGTATTTATCATGCTAAGAAATATCTAGTTATTGGTAGTGCTCATTCATTTTATTCAGCCAACACATGTCATTGAGTGCCTTTGTATGCTAGGTGATAGATACTTTGGGTGCTGGGTGTATAATGACAAACATATACTCTCATGGAAAACAGTCTAATTAGGGATGTAAACCTTAATAAGATTTTTATATAAAATGTGTGATTATTAAAAACAGTTGTTGAATTTTATCAAATTCCATTTAAATATCTATAGATAATATTTTACTATTTAAATATTGAACTGATGCATTATACTAAACTTTTTTTATTTTTTGTAACCAAAAAAACATAGCATTTCAGTATAATAAGGATTTTCATAATTGTACTCCTGCATAAGATTGGCAAATAGTTTGCAAATAATAATTTGAATTTTATACAGCAAATTCTTGTTTGACATTGGGAGAATGTTTTTTGAAAATATTGGTCTGATCAAATTAGAAAAGTATAATTATTTGAGAGACTGTTCTTGAGGTTCATCTTTCTGCCTCTGTTCTGAGCCTCTCTTAATGCAGCTGCAACAGATTTGGATTTGTGTTCTTTTTTTGAGGGTGAGAGGGAGAGGGGAAAAGAGAGAGAGATTGAGACAGAGAGAGAAAGACAGACAGAGAGAGAGATGCTTGGCTAGGAATCAATATATTAGTTAACATTTTACTGAGAGATCACAATGGTGGTCATTGTTCTGAGAGCTCTCTGTGTATTAACTCATTCAACCCTCAAACAGCCATGTGAGGTAGGCAGTACTACTGTCATCTTGGTAAAGGTGAAGAAACTGAGGCACAGAGCCAAAGGCCTCAGAACTGGAAAGCGGTCGAATCAGGTTTTAAACCCAGGTAATCTGGCTTCAGAGCCAACACGCTTAACTACTCTGGTAGGTATATATAAATCAAGACAGGTAGGTTATGACACCATAACTAACTAAAATCAAAACTTAGTCTTTAACAAAACAAAAGATTGTTTTTTCCCAAGTGAAGTGTGTGGTGAGTCTGGGTGGCTCTCCAGAGTGGCAGTCCTCTGCATGGTGGTTTGGATGGAATTCTAGGTGTGTCTTCTGTTCTGTGTTCATCTTCCGGCAGCTCAATATAAACATTTGTATCTACAATCACCAGGTCAGGAAAGAGAGGGAACTTGGAGAATAACATACTGGCTTAAGCTTCTGCCTGGAGTGACACATCCCTTTTCAGAGTTCATTGGCTGCAGCAAGTCACATGGGCCAACCCTCACTTCCAGGGGCAGGGAAATGTAGAGAAGACATTTCCCAGAGTAGAGAAGAACCAGTTATATTGTTGACAGCTCTGATGTCACCATGGTATGAACTTGTACTCTAGCTCTGCTATTGACTCACTATGTGACCTTCCCCAGGTCCTTGTGCTTCCAATTTCAACATCTAGAAAATGACAACATCACTATTCAGTTGGTAGCCATTATATATTAAGCACCTACTATGTGCCAGGCACCCTGGGACCCTGGAACAACAATAGTAACCATGGTGTAATCCCTGCACCCAAGCTGTCTGCGAGTTAATAAATACCATACTGTTGACTTTCAGTTCTAAAATTCCAGAATTTTATGAAAAAGTAGCAGTAATAACAAGCCTTCTAGCATTATGTTCTAGAGAGTCAGACATTTCCTTAGCAGTTTCCCCCTTTCTGAATCTACTTAGCTACAGCATCCAATCCATCACACCAGCGGATACACAAACGCTTATCATTTTCAGCCTCTAGCGTAGGTATACACTGTACATGTAGTAAAAACTAGAGCAGTCTTTGGACCAGTCTCACAGTGATTTTGAGTTTAGTGGGCAGAACACTTCTTAAAAAACAGAAGCAAATCAGTCTGATCGGGAAATACCTCAGCAGAGAACTTTGCCAAACATTGTACATTCCAGACAGTAAAGATTTTTTTCTGTTACTTATGACTAAACCAAATTATAAAATTTAAAAAAATTTGAAAACATTTTGCTTTACAGTTAATTTTTCCCTAGAGGACTATTTATTGGTCTCAAATAGGAGAAATATGAATACGTATACTTATGAGCATGTGCAAAACTGGTCTGCCAAGTTTTTTAAATCTCTTAGGACTTGAAGTGGCTTGCCAATTTTTAACTTACTAGTTGCCTCTAGTCAATATACAGTTCACAATGAAAAATTTATAAGAATTTGAGGCGTTGTCTCTAAATATGATGCACCAGCTTAAAATTTGAGTGAAATAGACAAAGAATTCCATTCTACTTTGCACTGGTGCAATTGTGGTGTTTCCTTCAGTTTTTAATACTGCATTCCCAGTTCTTAAACCAAACCCAAAAAGTAGTGACGCAATAGTTGAATGTGCCTTACTCAAATAAACTTCTGGTTAATCACACCCGTTTCCCACCCTTTTACAAGACTTTAGCGCTTCAGAGATATTGAGTTAGTTTCACAATATAACAGTTTTTGTCCAATTTGCTACTCATTTGTACTTTGAACTTACTCAATATTGGCATGTTTGTTCCCTTCTCGACAGTAAAACGAGGACCAGACCATGATCATATACTCTCATAACCTTGATCATGTACGCTTAACTCTGGTTTGCTCAGGAAGCACCCAATGCTTCTTTCTGGGTTTTCTTCAAGGCAAAATAAGAATAACCAAGATTTTGAGTATGGCAAGGGCTTAGAGAAGCTGGTGATGTTTACTAAGGAGAGATCAATAACCTTTCTCTATCCTCATTATGCACATTCTGTTCTCCCTGAGTAATCCAATCTACTGTCATGATGTCAAGTGCTACTTTTTGTCTCCCAAATCCACATCTCCAGTCCTGGTCTTCCCAAGGTCCGTCTCACCACTATCACCACCTGGTTGTCTATGCAAACAACTCAGACTCAAAACACATGAGCCAGAATGCTGTCTCGTCTTTCCCCACAGCGGCTTCTTTTCTGGTCTCTCTTTTCCAGGACGGTGCCATCACGCATTTAGCCATGAGAGGCACCTGGAGTCATCCCTGGTTTTTCATCTTCCTTATCAGGCACCAGGTCCTGTTAATTCTACCTCTTTAATAATTCTTGAATCGTTGTCTTCCTGCAACTTCCAGCTTTGAGCTTTGGTTCAGGTACTCACTTCTTACCTGATTACAGTAACAGCTTCCTAAGTAGTCTCCCTGTCTCCAGTCAGGTCTTCTCCCACTCTTCTCTCTGTACCCAGGCCTGTAACTTTCCTCACATGCAAATCTGACCACGTCAGTGTACGTCCACTTCCAATTTCATTCTGTTGACTGGATAGGTGTCATTCCACATTCTGGTCCTCTCCAATGTTGGGGGCCTACTCGGGAGGTCTCAGGACATAGTGGCCTGAGAGTTATGCCTGTTTCCACACCCCTAAAATGCTCTGTACCTCAAATCATCATTGCCTGCCTCAGCAGAGCTCTTTCACCCTGACTATACTCTGTCTCTTCCTGCTCATCTTCATTTTCTTTGCTTTGTGATGACTGCAGAGAAAAAGGGGATGAGAGCAAATATAGAGGGAAGAAATGAAAAGCATTGAAAAGCCTGGAGCCCAGTTTCCTGATGCACTTTCCCTTTCAGTCCATGGTCTTCTTTTGTAAAATGTTCTCTATTGCATACCGTGTGTATAGTTTTTGAGTGGCTTTGAGTGGGTTGTATTGTGTCAGAATTTGAGCTTCAAACAGCAATGTCAAAGTTTAGCGAAGCTACTCCATTTTGTTTGGCCGAGAAGCCTGTGGGAGCCTTAAACTGATGCTAGCCCCCTAATGCAAGTGTGTGTCCTGAACAACAGCCTGCAGAGTCACAAGCAAATGTACATTTCTGATGTGACTTCCCCAACAGCCCCATGATCAAGTTTTCCCTGCTTGCCAGGCCCTTCACCTTGGGTGCCCATTTAATAAGACTTTTGTGGGGCTTAATGAAAACTCCATTCTTTAAGTTTGGATTGACCAATCTGGCCTTAGCTTGGGAAGCCCAAAGCACTCTCCCCACAGACTCAGATGAAGGCATGTGCCCTAGGCCCTGCCTCCCTCTCTGTCTGCACCTTCCCTTAACCTCTTCAAGTGACCTCTCAAGGCCTGCTGTGTACTTCCTCCAGGACTTGTGAGCAATAAACTTATCTATTTCAATTTCTCTTTGGTCTTTTGTTGAATGGGGCTCACCATCTGGCACCCTGCATGCCACTTAACAAATCATGATGTAGCAAAGTCACAATAGGCGGTGACCCTGTCTACTGATCTCACTCTACCCCGAATTCACTGTATGACTTAATAAGTGATTTTTTTAAGTAATAAAGAAAAAGGTAAAAGAAAGAAGGAAAACATCAAACTGTTGAGAAAAAGGCAAACTGTTTCAAGATAATCATGAATTTTAGTTTAAAATAACATATCCTGGGGAAGAGGCATTTACCTTCTGCTGCGGAAATGTGGACTCCATCATGGCTGTTTCAAAGCTGTGAGCACCAGCTGCCTGGGTCTTCTCCCACAGAGATCTGAGAAATTGCACAGAACGACTCTGTATAGACAGGGGCTCTGGAAATAGGCTCTGAAAGGGCATTAATGAGAAAAACATGTTATCTCTTGTCACAACAATATTGTTTGATTGACTACAATGCACTATTTCGGCTTGGCCTGAACTTTAACATGGTTTAAATTTAAATAAAACAATAAAGAAATCCATCTTGAAGATCAAACATATGATACATTTTAGGCTTTTCCTTTTTTAACAGAAAAATTAAAATTATTGAAAAGGATTTTCAAGGCAGTTGATATTGATCTCTATCAATATGCCTAACCTTTGTAACATAGCATTTACTTCTATCATTTCCAAAGCATGTTCTCCAATTGGAAAATGATTGATATAAACATTCATATTTATTGTTCAAAGCTCTGAGAATTAAGGTATAGAATTAAATCTGAAACACAAATATCAGCGTTGATCATAACACTGGAAATTAAACAATTGAGTGTTCATTTTACATGTACTCAAACATGAACAGTGTGAGTGGGTGTAGGGAATAGAAACACTTTTAATCCTGAAATATATAATGAGTGAATAGTCCTAGAGCTTTAAGATCTTCTAAATTTTAGATAATAAAATCATTAATGTAAAGAAAATCACATTTATACATATTTTATTGAAGCTAATGAAAATAAAACTTTCGAAGGAAGATTTAAATTATATTTGTATATTTACTCATCAATTCTGTGTTTAATATTCACTTACATGTTTTGATGTTATACCTAAAAATGTGAGAAGCATTTGCAGTCAAGGGAACAATTTTATAAAAACATAGAACATATTCAACCTCTGGCCAAGATGGAGGCATAGGTAGATACTCTGTGCCTCCTCTCACAACCAAAAGAAGGACAATAATTTAAAAACAGAAAACAACCAGAACTGACAGAAAACTGAACTGTATGGAAGTCTGACAACCAAGGAGTTAAAGAAGGCACATTCATTCAGACCTGTAGGAGAGGCAGAGATGGGCAGCCAGGCAGAGGTGATTCACGGCAAAGCCACAGCGGGCGGACCCAGTGAGGTGGCAGATTGTGGATTGGGTGGTTGGTCCCACATTCGCGTGCAGATAAACCGGGAGAAACAACTGAGGAGCGAGACAGACTGCATGACCTAGAGCTCCAGCTCGGGAAAATAAAACCTCAAACCACTGATTGAAAACACCTGTGGAGGTTGAGACAGGGTGGGGGGTGTTGGTAGGGGGAGAAACTCCCAGCCTCACAGGGGAGTTTGTTGGAGAGACCCACAGGGTCCTAGAACGTACACAAACCCACCTACCCAGGAATCAGCAGCAGAAGGGCCCACTTTGCTTGTGGGAAGCAGGGGAAGTGACTGAAAGCTGGCATAAAGCGGAGCAAGCACCGTTGTTCCCTCTCGGACGCCTTCCTCACAGACAGCAGCACAACAAAGCAATGTGGGTTGCCGCACCCTGGGGAACACCTAAGGCTCTGCCCCTTACTAGGTAACAGGTGCACTGAGACAGAAAAAAAAAATGGCCCAAATGAAAGAACAGATCAAAGCTCCAGAAACAATAAAACTAAGCAATGAAGAGATAGCCAACCTATCAGGTGCACAGTTCAAAACACTGGTAATCAGGATGCTCATGGAATTGGTGGAATTTGGTCACAAATTAGATGAAAAAATGAAGGCTATGCTAAGAGAAATAAAGGAAAATGTACAGGGAACCATAGTGATGGGAAGGAAACTGGGACTCAAATCAATGGAGTGGACCAGAAGGAGGAAAGAAACATCTAACCAGAAAAGTATGAAGATACAAGAATTCAAAAAAGTGAGGAGAGGCTTAGAAACCTCCAGGACATCTTTAAACATTCCAACATCCTAATCATAGGGGTGCCAGAAGGAGAAGAGGAAGAGCAACAAGTGGAAAAGTTATTTGAACAAATAATAAGGGAGAACTTCCCCAATCTGGCAAGGGAAATAGACTTCCAGGAAGTCCAGGAAGCTCAGACAGTCCCAAAGAAGATGGACCCAAGGAGGAACACACCAAGGCACATCATATTTGTATTACCCGAGATTAAAGATAAGGAGAGATTCCTAGAAGCAGCAAAAGGAGACAGATACCTACAAAGGAGTTCCCATAAGACTGTCAGCTGATTTCTTAAAAGAGACCTTACAGGCAAGAAGGGGCTGGAAAGAAGTATTCCAAATCATGAAAGGCAAGGACCTACATCCAAGATTGTTTTATCCAGCAAAGCTTTCATTTAGAATGGAAGGGCAGATAAAGTGCTTCTCAGATAAGGTCAAGTTAAAGGAGTTCATCATCACCAAGCCCTTATTATATGAAAGGTTAAAGGGACTTATCTAAGAAAAAGAACATAAAAAGTATGAACAGTAAAAGGACAACAAACTCACAGCTATTAACAATCACACCTAAAACAAAAACAAAAGCATACTAAGCAAACAACTAGAACAGGAACAGAAACACAGAAATGGAGGTCACATGGAGGGTTACCAACAGGGGAGTGGGAGGAGGAGAGAGGGGGAAAAGGTACAGAGAATAAGTAGCATAGATGGTACTTATGGAAATGTAGAAGCCAAAGAACTTATATGTATGACACATGGACATGAACTAAAGTGAGGGAATGTGGGTGGGAGGGAGTGTGTAGGGCAGAGGGGAGTGAAGGGGGAAAATGGGACAACTGTAATAATATAGTCAATAAAATATATTTAAAAAACATAGAACATAAACAAAGGGAATAAAATATTATTTATATACATATAAAACCATAGATATTGTATTTTAGATTGAGGTATGATAAAATAATGATACTGGCTTATAAAATCCTATTTTCTATCACAGTGATATTCAAGCATTGACTTATGAGAATCTCCTGGTAGTTCGTATATGAAATGTTTCTATTTAGTAAATAAAAATTAATACTTTTTTTTCCAGAAATACATCATTATTATCATCAAGATGAGCTGTTTTTTTGTACAGAGTGGGGAAAGGTGAAGAATTTTATACTCTGAGTAAATGGTCCACAGATTTAAAAAGGCCAAGAGCCAGTAACAGTTAAATTGATTATGCAACCACAATGTGGACACACCTTGGAATTTCTTGATTATTCTCAGAAGCTCACAAGCACATGATTTTTTATTTAAAGAAAAGCAGAGCCTGATTTTATTAATCACCAACCCAAAGGAGCATTTAAGCTGGAATGAGTGAACCCGAGAGCTCCACGAATGCGTTACGTTGACAGAGAAGAGCTTCCGGCCCAGCACACAGCGCTGGGTTTGTAATTATCAAGTCAAAGCTTTGATTTTTATTCAAATCTTTCATTGATAGTGTGAAGTCAAAGCTTATCCAGACCGCACAATATTAAAGGTGTGGAAAAGAAAGGAATCATTACAGTAAAATGAACAAAGGAGAAAAGCAGTATAAACATGCTTTTTGGTGATTTTGCTTACAGAGAAGGACAAAGAACCAGACTAAGTCAATAAAATAAGGTAAAGGGGCAAAAATAAAAGCAAGTTTCCTTGATTTGTTTTCAGAAAACTGACAACAGTTAAGAACAAAGCCAAAGATCAAACCAAGTACAAAATCACTGATGAAAACTATTTGAAAACTGTAAGTAAAGTAAGTAAAGAAAAATAAGGTCATTCTTTGAAGAACTGGAAGAAAAATCAATGCTGGTTTGGTTTTTTTTTTGTATTCCAATGCGATTTGATTCACATCAAAATGTGAGTTGCTCTCTCTAAGATATTAGTAAGCCTAACAGAAAAAGATGGCAGTCTTAAGACATGTCTAAGCTGTCTCTTTTCTTAATTACTATCATTCCATTTTATGATATATTCAGCTGCCTTTATTTATAAAAGATATCTGGTTGGTGACTTTTGTAGGGGCCATTATAAAAATATTTTATTAATAGAAGGAAATAAACTATCTTACCACTTGGCCTAATTGTTAAGCATCTTATAACATTTGAATTCTGTTCCCCCCCAACCCCCCGTCTTACCTTACCTGCCTGCATCCACTCATTTTATTTTATTTTTTTAACACATTTGCAACAGTGAAGAGGTGACTAGATCAGGAGACAGATGGTCTGAATTCTGCCCTTCAGTTTTCTTATCTGTAAAAATGACATCTAGGATCTCATCTATTACTAACACTTTATACTTTATATACAAATTTTATGTGAAAATTTAATGCATTTAAGAGAAATATTTCCAAATAAGAATCTCTTTTGATGCTAAAATATTTGCATCAAATCTTGTGTTTAATCTTTATTGTATATTTTTCCTGTTACTATTTGGACCCCTGATACTCTTCCCCTCCAGCAATCTGCATCAAATCTTCTATTGTTAAGTTGAAAGTTCCTCATTATATAATTTTGCCTATATACATATATTTTGTGGAAAAAGTAGCAATTGCAGTATTTAAAAAATGTCAAAAAGGATGTTTTGACATACAAATTAATTGGAGATTGGAAGACTATAAATCAAGGCTAGCTCTACATAATGAAAGCCATATCCCCAAATAAAAAAATCCTTATTAAAAATTAGTGATGAAATGTGTATGTATTGCTGTTCCCTACATACCAAGTTTGGTCAACAGATAATTCCGTAAAAATGTTTATAAAGTCATACTGCATGACACATTAAGGGGCCACCATGAACTTAAATCATACACACCTGCTGGAACAGAAACATGATCTGGATCCACGGCTGAGGTTCTGGGCTGATGAGAATGAAGCTGGACTTACTGTACAAGCAGTAATGGCCCTTCAGGGAGCACGTGAAAAACAACTTGGCTACACAGCTTCTAACGGAGTCTAGAAACAAATACACATAGTGTTGAACATTAGATTCTTCTCCGAGTTACACTTTATATTTCAACACACACACACTTTCGGAAATACATTCCTCAGTTTTCAGTCTGTCAACTAATACCTCCAAGCAACTGTGTATTTTGGAGTGGCTCCGTTTCATGGAATGTAAATTTAAATGTGGATGCTTTTTAAAAAGTTGTTTATACATTTTTTGGTAATTAACGATGCATGAGGAATCTCCAAGGAAACTCACATGGAAGAGAGAAATCTCTCTCCAATCAAACAGGAGATACTGTGTCATTTCTTTCTGGTTGGGCACCTGGAAATGATAATCTGGGAAGAATAAGTAAATGGATGGAGGAAACCCAGATGTCTTTTAGATAGTGGATGGTAGGTCATGAACCAGGGACACTATTCATTTGCTTATGCAGGGGCCACACAGACAGCTTCCAGAATAACTCTGACCAGAGGTGTGGCTTCCTGTGGACTGGCCTGGTCTGATTTGAAAAGGTCATTTCATCTCGAAGAGCTTCAGTAGGGAAGCTTAATGAGATCATCCTTTAGGGACAAGAAAGGGGGGAGGGTGGTGGTGGTGAAGTAGAGCAGAAGTGGTGAGAAGTTCTAGGTGGGAGGAGCCATTTAATCTTTAAGTCCTGCAGGATGGGCATTATTATATCTAGTTTTAAAGATAAGGGGACTTAGCCCTTTTGAGTGTCACCTTAGTGAACCACTGACTGCCCCGCTCAGCACCGTGACCTTGGTACATAACACATAACACTTGTTCCACAGAGAATATCGGGATGAATGAATGATGCTCAGGATCCAGGAAATATTGCTGAAGGCTACCTCATCTGTGGCAGAGGCAGGATGGAAACTCAGCCAAGCTGATGCCACGTTGGAATGCTTTAGGCACTACCATACCGGGGATCTTAGAATCTGTTGTTCATGGAGTATTTCTTGTTGTGGAATTCATATGACATTTTACATGAAACATTTTGAAGATTAATAGATTCAGTATGCCCTGCTGTTAACAATGGAAGTGGATCAGAGTTTATGAAACGTGTATAGGGACGCTAAGAAGGTGAAAGAGTCAGACCCTGACTGTGCATGTCAGGGGTCAGGTGCAAAGGCATAACAGGTATTTCAGGAAGAGTTTGGAAGCTTTCAAGTAGAGTGGCTAATGAAATCTTAATAATATTAACAGCTCTTTGTGATTCTGAAACTTTGGTATGAAAGACAGCTAGTTTTCAGGAAGTTAATTGTTTTGGGAATTAAACAAATCTTGGGTTGAACATTTAATATCCTCGTTTAAAACAAGAAATTACTCCTGCATTCTGGGCATGAATGGATCACGAGATGTAAAGAGAATTTGAAGGTTCAGTGGAAAAGACCAGGAAGCCTGGCTCTGAGAAATAAGAAAAAGGAAGGAAGGAAGGAAGGAAGGAAGGAAGGAAGGAAGGAAGGAAGGAAGGAAGGAAGG
>PVIA01001755.1:0-251675 GCA_004024845.1 Tonatia bakeri
TGGAGGCGCGGCCACCAGTTTCCATGGCTTTGGGGTTTTCCTGCTCAAAGGAGTTCACCTTCGAGGGCTCCCTGCAGCCCTCCTGTTGGTGACACTCACTCAAGCGTAGCAGTTCATGCATCTCCACTCCGTCAACACCCCAGCACTTATTTCTGTTCCATTCTCTCAGTATGGGTAAACATCGCTTTACCTGCTGTTCCCCACCAAAAAACAATTCCCAGTGCTACTTAAAATTTCCTTAGGTATGGGGTTTTGTTTTTAAAAGCTTAAAAATTTATTTAAATATACTCATGTAGTGATTAACTTTTTTTACATTCACATTTTAACAAATAGCCAGTCCGCATGCCAGTTATGGAGACCATGCTGGTGGGTTATGATCATAAGCTCCCCCCACCACCGCCTCGGTCTTTGGTTTCTAGGGTTCCAGAGATGCCCCGTGGTGAAAAGTGGCCACGCAGGCAATAGGCCAGGTCACAGAGAGCCACCTGTATTAACACTGATGGCTCTTTAATTTTAGCCTTGCATCCTACCAAAATTCGGCCAGTTTGATGATCTACCTACACTTAGTTCATTTATGAGACATTAATCCAGCAGTTTTCAGTCCGGGCTGCCTATCAGAATCATCTGGGAAACTTTTTAAAAATCACCAGTACTGTGACTTCACCACAGACCTCCTGCAGCAAAGCCGGTCGACCTCTGAATCAACCAGCTGGTTGGTACAGTGGCTGATATTTTGCCTTGTATTTGTTTTATCTATACTGATACTTATATCTACCTACACACCTATGCCTATATTTTGCAGAATCATCTGAAAGTGAATTTCAATACTGTGACACTTCCTTATATACTTCAACTTTAGTGTATGTCTTCTAAGAACTATCAGCATGCTATGAAAATTGGCACTTCTAATATTCAATGTATTCATTCCCCAAATTGTCTTTTGTAGCCTTTTCTTCTTCCAAAGTAGGATCCGGTCAAGGTTTGCTCATTGCATTGGCAAAATTCACCTTTTACAACTTGTTTTTATAACTATTGTTCCCATTCTTAAAAATCATACTTTCAACATATAACACTAGAGGGTCATTAGGACAGATACCTTTGGTCCACCTTTTTTGACACAATACTCACCCAGGTTACATTCCCCATTGTATAGTGGGTCCCTCAATTCATTCCTGTATCAATTCCTATTCACTGCTCAGATATAACTCCCATCTCTCTTTAAAAATCATGACTCTGACTCTGAGGGAGAAGGAACAGATCTTCCTTATGATAGAGTTCAATTAATAAATGTAGAAGGAACAATGAAAATAGAAAACGACCCCTTGACAAATATCACAGTAGCAACTGGGACCCGTGATGGCTACTAACATCGTGGATGAGAGTATGATAAGAAACAGGCTATTTGTATTGTCTGAAACTATCTGCCACAAGATACTTATTAATTGCAAAGGAAAAAACAGCAACTGTACAGGGACAAAACCTTGTAGACAGCACTTTAACCGAGTGATCACAATTAACATCACCCACCATAAGGTACTGACATCATCTGCCTCCTGATATGACACGCTGAGACGGGCGCAGCATTCCTAACCCGTCTAATCATGAGAAAACACGAGACAAACTCAGACTGAGATATATTCTACAAAACAAATTGCCAGTGCCCTTCCCAAGTGTCAAGGTCAGACAGACTGACAAACTGTTTTGGATTGGTGGAGATCAAGGAGGCCTGACGACTAAATCCATGTGCATTCCTGGACTGTATCCTGGACCAGAAAAAGGACATTCATGGGACCACTGGCCGTATACGAGTGAAGTCTGTAATTTACTTAATAGTACTATATTGATAATTTTCTGGCTTTGATCATTACGTTACAGTGGTGTAGTGCTAAAATTTGGGTAAGCTGTATGAAGACTATCTAGGTTACGTATTATTTTTGCAACTTTTTTGTAGATCTAAAGTTGTCTAAAAAAACCCCAGAAAGACTCTCTAGTTAATATATAAGTTTCTCTTCCAGGGCCAGTGAGTTCAATGTGATCAAACCGAAGACTTAAAGAGCATAATTAGTGGGACAAGTATCTCATAATCGTAGCCCCTGTTGGTTCTTACCTGAGAGCCTCTGTCCTCTGACAAACACACTCCCATTTCTGCTCAGCTTTGATTTGGAGTCTGATCCAGAACGTCCCAGATTAAATATTGACTTCCACTTCTTTGATTTACTGGAGAGCTTTCTTCTAAAAGAGCCAAGCCATAAAGGGTTAGTTTGGTAACTAGTCATTTCAGTGGGACTTTTAAACTGAGAAGGACTACCCCAAACGTGTCCTAGTTAAGAATGACTCTGACATTTCAGGAAATTCCTCTGTAAATGCCAAGTTGAGCCTGACTCTCACCGTATCTGGGAAGCCCTCCTTAACCAAGCTAGGCTTTCATGAGTCAGAACAAAGGACTGAATTCCTCAGAGGGAGAGGCAAAGGCATGCCATTAAAGGCAGTGGTGATGCAAACAGAGGCCAGGATTGATGCGAGACTCAGGTCACAAGCAACCACACAGTTCTGGGAATTCTGGTGGTAAGCACTTTAGTCCTGGGTTTTCAAAGGCACCTATATATATATTTTTTTTACAGGAATAAACACTAAAGACCATAGGCCTCAGTCCTGTTATGCTCCCAGCACTGTGGGCCACACTGCTGTCACATCCACAAGTGAGAAGAGAGCTAGTGAAGACTTTCGGGGACTGCAAAGGGGGTGTATGAGAAAGGAACTTGGAAAAAAGTGTGGCCTGGAGGAGTGGCAGGTTGCTGGGTGTGGTCAGTGGTCACGGCAGAGAAGTACCCTGGGTAGTTAGCTTGTCTCTCATTTTCCTGACGCCTGGCACCAGGCTGCCTCAGTAGGAGGCAAGGAAATTAGAGTGCTGGACTGAATTCCTAGAGCCTGGCACCACCGGGGGTCACCACCAGGGGTCTCCACAGAGGCTCTGCCCTGTCCTTGCCAGGTCTAGCGTTCAGACTTCATCAAGTTCCAGGATAAAACCCTGCACACTGTGGGCTCCACAGAAAACCTTTTCTCTTCAGGGTTCTCACAGAACACCCAGATCTCAAGCCCAGCACGTTTTTACCTTCAGTCGGAGATCTGCTATGTTGGGTGGTTTCTTTGAATCTAGCCAGGTTTTTTCAAGCACTTGGCCTTGGGGTGGATTTCACAGGGTGGCATAAACTGGGTTATGCTGCACCTCAGGTGTGGTTGAAGGCACAGAGAAAATGCACTTGATGATCCTTCTGAGGTATGCTTCTTCCTGATCCCTGAGTGGGAGTCTTATTCTCCAGGGATTCAGGGGGAGGAGCACTGGGGCTCAGTCTTGAGAGCTTACCATCATGTACTCTAGGAAGCGGAGGGGTTCTGGGCAGGTCAGTTCCAGGTGTTCCATCCCCACGACATGCAGTGTGACAGGTGCCTGCTACAGTTGTGTAATGTGAAAAACTCCTTTCCCTTCCCCAAAGGGAAACAGTCCTGCCATCTGGGGGAGGACACTGACAAGAGTTCTGAGGTGTGTGTTTTCATATTGTCCAAACAGCAAGGATGACACTCTCCAATGAAAAGATTGCCTTTCAGCCCCTCCACCTACTGTCTGCCTACAATTTATGACTCCGGCTACAACGGCTGCCTCCTTTTTACAGGGGAGCATGAGGGTGAGGGCAGCGAAGGGACGTGCTGAGAGTAGGGTTGCAACAGAGGAAGTGAGAGGGAGGACTGAGGAAAGGAAATATTCCATGATTTAAAATGATGTTCGGTGTGTTTTTGGAGAAGAGCGGGGCTCTGGCGGGTATGAGAGGAGGAATGGAAGCCAGAGATGGCATCTCCAGGTCCTGTGTGCCCCGACCTCCCGGTCCAGAGTGGCACTACCTGTCAACACGGCCTCCATTCACCTCTATCTTTTGTAAAGTTTTGTGGAGGCGAAGGACGGGGGAAGAGAGTCAAGTTTTTATTGTTTTGTTCATTTTGTTTGGATTTTTAGCAAACTTCCTTTTGAAAATGTTAAGGGTGTTTTGTCTAAACTAAGGTCTAAGGGGTTTTATTCATGACTCTTGATACCTCTGAGCCCCAGTTCCATCGTGGTACCAGGGATCTCAGGTCTTGACAACCTTGGGACAGTGAGCAAAGGCACCAGCCACTGGTGAGAGAGTTGTGGAGACAGCTCCTTCTCTTCCGGAAAGTTTCCTTACACCCCAACCCAGACTGCAACCCCAATGCATGCTGTCATCATGGCCCTGAGACTATGTTTCTTCCTCCTCTGTGCCCCTCCACACAATCATCTCCCAGAATTGCAAATAATGCCGCTTACTTGTTGTCTGGTAACTCAAGGACAGTGTGGAAGAGGGTGCCCATGGGAGGGACAATCTCAGGCAGGCTATTCTCCCTCCTTTCTTTTCGAGCAGGATGGTTAGTAGCCAAGCTCCGGGCCTGAGCTTCTTCCAGGCTCACCAGCTTCATGGGCAGGGAGAGGGCTGGCAAGGTCAGGCTCTTCATGATGGGCCGGTTTTCTGTACAGAGAAGAGAAGAGAAGAGCTCACAGACTTCTGGGAGGAGCCCTGTGCACTGATCCATCCAGATTCCCTATCCACAGCTCCTCCCATCCTGACCTCCCGACAGGGCACTCCTCTTGGGTCTGGTGGGGACTGGGGTAGAATCTGCACACAGGAGGAAACTGACCACCCGTCAGGGGGGACTAGCCAGAAAGCACACAGGGTCATCAGGAGATAAACTGCACTAACTGTATTTTTCAAAGAGGGATCATTCGTTCATTCATATGACAAACATGTACTGAGCACTTACTGTGGGCCCGAGTAGCAGTAGTGGGTCTTTAACCCTAGGAACTGCCCAGTGCTTGGGCCACGTGGGGGGTAGCCTCACCTGACTAGGCTAAGGCAGGAGACTGCCCCTTCTCTCCGCAGCTGGAAAAGAGGGGCTCTGAGGCAATTTAAGGTTGGAGCCTATACTTTCCCTAGCTAACCTATCACCTAGGCTTATATCTCTACAGGAAAAAATGCATTTTACAGCCTATACTATTCTCTAAAAGATAAGAGGCTATTTACTCACTAACTAGTCATCTTCTAGCATATGTAAGCTAACCCTTTCTTTCTATACTTTTTTTTTTTTAATACAAGTGATGACAGCTCAGTGGAGTTCAGGGTTACCTCTTTTCTCCAAGTCAGTGGTTCTCAACTTGGGGCAATTTTGCACCACTTCCCTCCAGTCAGGGGTATTGGGCAACGTCCGGAGACATTTTTGGTTGTCACAGGTACACGTGGGGGTGTTACTGACACTATTGGACACAGGCCAAGGATGCCATAAAAAAATAGGTCTAAGTTTGCCTCTATTTAGCCTTTTGTCAACTTTGCCAGTTTTCCGTAACTTTGGGAGGTATAAAGAAATTCAAAGATAACTTGGACTAACTAAGACTCAGAAATCATTTTTTGTATAGACTTGCCTAATTTTCAAAAAGCACATTGATAGTACTATTTATCTTCACAGAGCATGGCCCTCTCTGGGTAGAGAAAAATAAACCCCCTGAAAAAGGGCCTTGTAGAAAATGGAGACAGAAAGGGATCCCGGGGCGTTTCCAGGGAGGGTAGCAGGGCGGCCGTTCCGTCGATTCAGTAACTCTGTGATTATCCCACAACGTTTTTGACTTTAACTCACTTTTCCTCCCTAATCCAAAAGAGGTTAAAATATTTAAATTTAATTTGCTTTCAATATTTGCTTGTAGATTCTAGATTATTTAGTTATTTAATTATTTATTTACTTAACAAAAAATCACTGTGGGAACAACTGGAAAAGGGGAAGAACATACGCAGCAGGGTCAGGAGACCTCGGGTTAGCACCTACCTCTCCCCCTCCTTCTGGGTTCCAGTGTCCTAAGGCCTACTCACCATCTCTGCTTAGACGTTTAACAGGCATTTCTAACTCCACATTTCATAACGGAGTTTGTGATTTCTGTTCTCACTGCTAGACCAGTACCTCCTCCCATCTCCTCCAAATTCGCAAATGGTACCATAGATCACCCAGTTGTGTACCCCAAAACCGGTAGTAGTAATTTTCCATTCATTCCTTTCTTTGATGCATCCCCTTCTCCCACATCTAGCCTATAATCAAGTCCTGTAACGCAACCTCTGAAACACATCCTGAACCCAGCCACTTTCCTCCACTCCCATTAACACGCTAGTACAGACCATGATGATTTCCCTCCTGGTTTCTGCCATAGCTCCTGAACTGGTCTCCCTGCTTCCAGCCTTATTGCCTGTATGTTGCTTCTTCACACAACAGCCAGAATGCTCAGATCCTCAGGTCACTCCCTGCTCCAAAGCCTCCAATGCTTTCCACAGCACTGGAAACACACCAGACTCTTAGCACAACCTGCAAGGACCTCCATCTCCTTCCCCTCTTCTCTCTGCCCACTGATCCAGTGGTCTACAAAGACACACAGTAAAAATTTTTAATGTATGCTCCCACAATATATATGTAAGATTTGTAAATTATACATATTTACCACTGTATTAGTATTAATATAATAAAAACATTTAAAATCATAGAAATTACAAAGTATACAATAAAAATAAGTGAAAAAAGAAATTGTAATAGTTTTTTTCTAACTCCTAGACTTCAGTGCTTTGGTCTCTGGTGCCCCATAGGTGGAGCACCCCAGTCTGGAGACCACATCAGCTCTCACAGCACCGGCCAACTTCCTGCAACTCTGTGAGCCCTTTCCCACCTCAGAGGTTTGACACTCTCTGTCCTCTGTGTGTGGGACTCTCATCCCTCCTATTCTCACATGACGTTCCTTTGGTCATTCAGTTTCAGGCCAAAGATCACTTCCTCAAAGACCATTACCACTCAGACCCAAATAACACCCCCAAGTCATTGTCCATTTCATCACCCTGCTGTCTGTTCTTCTTGGCACTTACAGTCTTTAAAGTGATAATGTATTTATTTGTAAATGTACTCACTGCCAGTCTCCCCAGCCAGACCACAGCTCTCTACGCAGGGCAGTGTCTTTGCTGTTTGAGCAATGACACTGTCCTCAGTGTCTCCAGCAGTGCCTGGCACACCAGAGGTGCTCAAGTTATACTGATGTTTTAATGAATCTCGCTGCTCTCATTTATCAGTTAAAGGTATTGGACTCTATGGCTTCTATAATCCTTCCAGTTTGAAATAGAACCCTATTTCCAAAACTAGAATTCCAGAGGATATGACTTATTCTGTGTATAAATTAACTATGTTACCTTACCAGACTCTATGCAAATTCATAATACGAACATTTAAATGACATGTATTGAATAGTAAGTATCATAGGCAATCAAGAGTTCAAGGGCCAAGAGTAAACTGGATTTCAATACGCAGGACAAGGGATGACTAAGGCAACGGTCACAAAAAGAACAGGCATTTCCAGGTTAGAATTAGGAACAACCTTAACACTAAACATGGATTTACTGTCTAGAAAAATACTATCCAACCATCATTAATAATAAATAAACCACAGTGATTTATTTATATTTTTTCTTCAGAGAGGCAGCACAGACTCAAGAAAAGAGCAAGGTTGGAAGACCTTACGCTCAATGTCCAGTCCCACCAGTTATTAGCCATGTGGCTTTGGACAGTTACTAAGCCTTTCTGGTTCTCCAGCTCTTCACGTATAAAATAAAGTTGATAACAATTTCATGATGGTTGTTGCAGTAAGTCAGTGAGATGATGTATGTGCTTGCAATAGTTCTTAGTATAGAATAAGTTCACAATATATTATTGGTTGGCTCAAAAGTCTGAATGAATGAATGCCTATTACTTTTCATTTACTTTCAAAAAGGATTTATATAGCTTACAATAAATAATACATTTAAAATGGGGGACTTAAAATAAAAGAAATGTCAGCCACTTATAGGTATATAATCAAGAGAATTGAAAACATATGTTCACATAAAAATTTGTGCATGAATGTTCTCATAGCAGCATTACCCAAAACAACAACAAAAAACAAATCCCAAAATGTCCATCAACTGATGAATGGATAAACAAAATGTGGTATATCCATACAACAGAATATTATTCTACCATAAGAAGAAGTGAAATCCTGACACATGTGACAATATGTATCAGTATAAGTGAAGGAAGTCAGCCACAAAAGACCATGTATTATATGATTCTATTTATATAAAAAGCCAGAAGAGGTAAACCCACAGAAACAGAAAGCAGATTAGCAGTTGCTTGGGTCTGGGAGGAGGGAAAAAATGTGGAATGACTGCTTCATGGGAGGGGGCTCTTTTCAAAAAGAAATACTTAAAACCTTTTTATTGATTAGAGAGAGAGAAACATTGGAACATTGATTTATTGTCCCCCCTTATTTATGTAAAAGGTGAAAGATTTATACAATTTGAACAGAAACCAGAGTATGCTCCATTTAGTTATGCATTCATTGGTTGATTCTGGTATGTGCCAAACAGGGATCGAACCTGCAACCTTAGCATATTGGGATGACGTTCTAGCCAACTGATCTACCTGGCCAGGGCTGGGATTTTCTTTTTTTTTTTTTTTTTTGAGTGATGAAAATGTTCTGGAATCAGATAGTGAGGATAGTTGCAAATTCTCTGAATACATACAGTGAAAAGCACTGAATTCTATACTCTAAAATGATAAAATGGTAAATTTTACAGTCTATAAATTTTATCTCCATAAAAAAGTTTAAAAGTTCAAAAACCACATAGAAGACAGGGTGAGATGGAAACAATTATACCAGGATTCAAAATTTGATCATAATTGCAATAGATTACTCTGATTAGCATACTGGTTTTTCTTTCTTTTTTTTTTTTTAAAGATTTTATTTATTTATTTTTAGAGAGGGAAGGGAGAGGGAGAGAGAGAGAAACATCAATGTGCGGTTGCTGGGGAACATGGCCTGCAACCTAGGCATGTGCCCTGACTGGGAATCGAACCTGCGATGCCTGGTTCGCAGCCCGCGCTCAATCCACTGAGCTACACCAGCCAGGGCAGCATACTGGTTTTTCTAAATATACTAGCTAAACTGGAAAAGAATGAATTGATTGGCTAACACAAATAATGTGTAATATGGTCTCCATACACCACTGGCTCTCCAAGTGTACACCCTGACCACTAGCAGCAGCATCACCTGGAAACTTGTTAGAAAGACAAATTTTCAAAAGCACTCCAGCCATGCTGAACAGAAACTCGGGGATGAGGCCCAATAATCTTTGTTTTAACGAGTCCTCTAGGTGGTATTGATGTGCACCAACGTTGGAAAACCACTGTCACACAAATGGCAGTTACCAGCTTTCT
Organism: Tonatia bakeri; assembly: GCA_004024845.1. Lineage (NCBI taxonomy): Eukaryota > Metazoa > Chordata > Mammalia > Chiroptera > Phyllostomidae > Tonatia > Tonatia bakeri. The sequence goes on from PVIA01001755.1 coordinate 9,337, forward strand.
TTCTTTTTTTTTAAATGAGATATTTTTCCTTTTTGTTTTCCCAGTTTAATTTTGTATTGGTTTCAGGTGTACATCTTAGTGGCCAGACAATCATATACTTTACATAGGGCTCCCCTAGATATTTCTAGTACCCCAACTGGCATCACACATACTGACTGTGATACTATTCACTATATTCCCACGCTTTTCTTACATCCCTGAGACTAATTTGTAACTGCCAATTTGTACTTAATCCCTTCACCTCCTTCACCCAGTTCCCCAAACCCTATCCCCCTCTGGCAACCACCAGTTTGTTCTCTGTGTCTGAATATGGCTCAATTTTGTTTGTTCATTTATTTTGTTCTTTAGATTCCACATATAAGTGAAATTATATGGTATTTGACTTTCTCTGATTGACTTATTTCACTGAGCATAATATCCTCCAGGTCCATTCATGCTGTCGCAAATCGTAGGGTTTCATTCCTTTTTATGGCTGACTAATATTCCATTGTAAATACATACCACCACTTTTTTGTCCACTTGCCTATTGATGGGTACTTGGGTAGCTTCCATATCTTGGCTATTGTAAATAATGCTGCAATGGACATAAGGGTGCTTATGATAGCTAGATGGATAAAGCTTTTATGGATAAATCCCCACAAGTGGAATTGCTAGGTCATAAGGTGGTTTCATTTTTAATTCTTTGAGGAAACTCCATACTGTTTTCCATACTGGCTGCACCAATTTGCATTACTACCAACCCAGTGCATAAGGGTTCCCTTTTCTCCACATCCTCACCAGCACTTGTCATTTGTGGATTTAATGATAATAGCCATTCTGACAGGTGTAAGGTGGTATCTTATTGTGGTTTTAATGTTGAGCATCTATTCATAAATCTATTGGCCATCTGTATATGCTCTTTGGAGAACTGTCTTTTCATGTCCTCTGCCCATTTTTTAAATTGGATTTTTTTTTTAGTGTTGAGTAGTATGAGTTCTTTATAAATTTTGAATATTAACCCCTTATCAGATGCATCATTGGTGAATATGTTCTCCCATTTAGCAGGTTGTGTTTTCATTTTACTGATGGTTTCCTTTGCTGTTCAAAAATTTTTAGTTCTTTTCCACTTTGGATGCTTTTTATTTCTTCTTCTTGTCTGATTGCTGTGGCTAAGACTTCCAGTACTATGTTGAATGAAAGTGGTGAAAGTGGACATCCTTGTCTTGTTCCTGATCTTAAGGAAAATGATTTTAGTTTCCCATTGAGTATAATGTCACATGTGGGTTTTTCATATATGGCCTTTATTATGTTGAAGTATGAGTATATTCCCTCTATTCACACCCATTTTATCAGATATGGGTGTTGAATTTTGTCAAATGCTTTTTCTGCATCTGTTTATATGATCGTGTGATTTTTATCTTTCATTTTGTTTATGTGGTGCTTTACGTTAATTGATTTGCAGATATTGTACCCACTCTGCAGCCCAAGAATAAATCCCACTCGAGCATGGTATATGATTTGTTTGATGTATTGCTAACATTTTGTTGAATATCTTTGCATCTCCTTTTATCAGAGATATTGGCTTATAATTTTCTTTGTAGTATCTTTATCTGGTTTTTGGAATTAGGATAATGCTGGCCTCATAAAAATACTTGGGAGTCTTCCCTCCTCCTGAATTTTTTGGAATAGTTTGAGAAGAAACAGGTGTTAGTTCTTCTTTAAATGTTTGGTAAAATTAATCTGTGAAGCCATTTGGTCCAGGACTTTTGTTTGTTGGAAGTTTTTTTGAGTACTGCTTCAATTTTATTACTTGTAATCAGTCTATTCAGATTTTATGATTCTTATTGATTCAGTTTTAGAAGATTGTGTGTTCCTAGAATAAGAATTTATCCATTTTGTCCAGATTGTCCAATTTGTTGGCATTTAGTTGTTTGTAATATTTTCTTACAATTCTTTGTATTTCTGTGGTATCGATTGTTACTTATCTTTTCCCCCCTGATTTTATTTATTTGGGCTTTATCTCTTTTTTCTTGATGAGTCTAGTTCAGGTTTATCAATTTTGTTTATCTTTCCAAACAACCAGCTCTTGATTTCTTTGCTCCTTTGAACTTTTTTTTTTTTCTCTATGTCATTTATTTCTGCTCTGGTCTTTATTACTTCCTTCCTTCTACTCATTTTGGGCTTTGTGTGTTGTTCTTTTTCTAGTTCTTTAAGGTGTAAGGCTAGATTGTTTATTCGAGATTTTCCTTGTTTCTTGTGGTCGGCCTGTATTGCTACTCTTAGGATTGCTTTTGCTGTGCCCCACCGATTTTAAGTTGTTGTTTGTTCATCTTTGTTTCTCTCAAGATAACAAAATTTTTATTTCTTTCTTGATCTCATTGTTAACCCATTCATTGTTTAGTAACATGTGATAGCCTCCATTTGCTTGTGATTTTCAGTGTTTTTCCTTGTAATTTATGTCTACTTTCATACCATCGTGATCAGAGAAGATGCTTGATATGATTTCAATCTTTTAAAATTTATTGAGACTTGTTTTGTGTCCTACTTTGTGGTATATCCTAGAAAATGTTCCATGTGCGCTTGAAAAGAATGTATATTTTGCTGGTTTTGTGTGGAATCATCTTAAAATATCAATGAAATCCATCTGGTCTAGGGTGTCATTTAAGACTGATGTTTCCTTGTTGACTTTCTGTCTGGAAAATCTATCTATCAAAGTCAATGGAGTGTTAAAATCCTTGACTATGACTGTATTTCTGTCAACCTCTCCCTTTATGTCTATCAAGATTTGCTTTACATATTTAGGTGCTCCTATGTTGGGTGTATAAATATTTACAAGGGTTATATCTCATTGTCGGATTGATTTTTTTTATCATTATGTAATGTCTTTATCTCAGAGCCTTTGTTTTTAAAGTTTGTTTTGTCAGATATAAGTATTGCTACCCCAGCTTTTTTTTTTCATTTCTATTTGCATGAAATATCTTTTTTCATCCTTTTACTTTTAGTCTGCATATCTTTTATTATGAGGTGGGCCTCTGGTAGATAGCATATATATGGGTCTTGTTTTCTTATCCATTCAGCTACCTATGTCTTTTGATTGGGGCATTTAAGCCACTTATATTTGAAATGATTATTGATAGGTACATATTTATCGCCATTTTATTCTTTATAACTCTGTTCCTATTTTTTAAAAAATGTCTTCTTCTTAAAGAAGACCCTTTAACATTTCTTGTAATACTAGTTTAGTGGTAATGAGTTTCTTTAGCTTTTTCTTATCTGGGAAGCACTTTACTTCACCTTCAATTTTGAATTATAGCTTTCCTGGGTAGAGCAGTCTTGGTTATAGGTTCTTGCTTTTCATTACTTTGAATATTTCATGCCAAGCCCTCCAGCCTGAAACATTTCTGTTGAGAAATTAGCTGATAGTCTTATGGGAGCTCCCTTGTAGTTAACTGTCTTTCTCTTGCTGCTTTTGCGATACTTTGTCTTAAACTTTTGCCATCTCGATTATGATGTGTCTTGGTATGGGCCTCTTTGGGTTCATCTTGTTTGGGACTCTGTGTGTTTCTTGGACCTTCGTGACATTTTCTTTACCAGGGTAGGAAAGGTTTCAGCCATTATTCCTTCAAACAGGTTCTCAATTCCTTGCTCTCTCTCCTGTCCTTCTGGTACTCCTATGATGAGGATATTGTTATGGTTCATGCTGTCCTAGAGGTCCCCTAGATCATCCTCATTTTAAAAAAATTCTTTTTAACCCCCTATTCTGATTGCGTGTTTTTTGCTACCTTGTCTTCCAAATCACTGATTTGGCTGTCTGCTTCATCTAGCCTGCTGGTTGATTCCTCCTAGTGTATTGTTCATTTCAGATATTGTATTCTTCATTTTTGACTGGTTCTTTTTTATGGCTTCTATGTCATTTTATATGTGTGTTACCTCTTGTTAAAGTTCTCACTAAGTTCCTTGAGTATTCTTATAACCACTGTTTTGAACTCTTGCCTCGATTTCATTCAGTTCTTTTTTTTTCTTGGGATTTCTCCTGTACTTTCATTTGAGGCATGTTTCTTTGGCTCCTCATTTTGGCTGCCTTCTGTATTTGTTTCTGTGTATCAGGTAGATCTGCCATGCTTTGGTATGGTGACCTTACATAGTAGGTACTTGTGGGACACAGAGGGGCTCTCTCCCTGATCCCCTGAGCTAGGTGCTCCAAGAATGTACCTTATGTGGGTTATGTGAGCCTTCCTGTTGTAGTTGAGTTTTGAGTGCTCTTGGCCATGGGTGGGGCTGCCCCACCAGCTGGCTATAAGTATCTCTCCTGAGGGCAATGTATGAATTTCTGAGTGGGGGCTGGCTTCACAAAGCTGAATTTACCCCAACATTGTCTGGTGTCTGCTGAGATCTTCCTTTGTGGTCTGAACCACCAGGTGTGTTGGTTCTAGGGCCCCTTGGGAGGGAATCCAGTGCAGGTCAAAGTCAGGTGCTGGCACTGATAGTTGCTGGGCTACCTGTTTGGAGCTACAAAGTGATCCACAGTTTGTGGCTACCTCCATGAGGCCTGGATTTGTGTGGGAGGTGCCTAGGGGTGCACCAAGGTTGATTTCTGTTCACACTTAGTCCATGGACAGGTCAGCAAAAGGTCCAAGTCTCCTTGAGATCTGCCCTCACCTGTTAACTGTCTGGTAGGTCAGTCAGTGTTCAAAAAAGCCTCTGGCAGTATGTGAGTTGTGTGATGCAGGCTCTCAGTGAGTGGTGTTGATCAGACTGATATAGATTCAAACTTGGCACCAGTGCTATGTTGGAAGCTACTCAGTAGTAGTCTCAGGTTACACCAAGGTCAGCTCTACCCACCAAGTGCCTGTGGACCTATGTGTTGGGGCAGGGTCTCAGTGATTTATCAGGGTGAGGCCAGCCGAGGCCCAAACAGACAGAAATGTGGCCTGTGAAAAGATAATTCTTCATAGGAATGGTGACGCTGGTCTGGTGCGTGAGGAAAAAATGGTCCAGCCCAAGAGTCAAACAACTCAGTTCTTCCGAGGGTCTACCCAGACCTCCTGGAGAGTCTTTTGTAATTGGGGACCAGGATGGCCACAGCCTGTTAACAATATTTCAGAGTGAAGCTAAGCAGGGCCAGCTACTGGAGTTGAGAGAGTGGAGCTAGTGGCTTTCTCAAGAGGGGTTGGGATGCTACTACTCTGACCCACGTGGTACAGGGTGCAGCTTCTCAGGCATTCTATAATGTATCAAGGCTACTCTGGCCCACAGTGGGGGTTGGGGTGCAGGTACTCTGGTCCTCAGGGAGCAGGGCACTTCACATGCACTGGTGCTCTGGTGTACTGTGTGTGAGGGGGCAGGGTAAATGGTCTCTGACCGCAGGGCCACACAACTCTGATTTTTTCTAAGTTGACTCTCAAGCTCCCTTCAAGAAAATCTCTACCACAGGCTGCTCAAGCAGCAGACTCCGGTAGGTCATGAGCATGGCTGGAGTGACAGAGGGTGGGAGGGTGGGGCTTGTACAGTCCCTGCAGGCCAGAGCAGTTTGGAGGGGAGAGCTCGACCCAGGAAAGATGGTGTCTGTGGGCAGAATGGGAGAGGGACTCAGCACAGGGACCCTGGTGGCTGTCCCTTCAGCTCTCTACCCAGAACCACACAACTCAGTCTGTCCTCACAAGACTGTAGTCTGCTCTGAGCTGCTCTTCCTCTGCTGGAGCCTGGGGCGAGTGGCAGTGAACAAGATTTCATGAGCTGGCCCTTTAAGAGGGCACCTAGGTCTCTAGCAGACAGCTGTCTTTTCCTAGTGATCAAATCCCCAGATTTTTACAGCCAGACATTATGTGGGTTCCTCTTTCAGGCTCTGGTGCTCCAGGCTGGGAAGCCTAGCATGGGGTTGAGATCTCATGCTCCTTATGGGGAACCTTTGTAGCTGAGGTATTCCTCTGGATGTTCAGCTGCTATACATGGATTCAGGGTCAGTCCTTTTCATATCTCCACCCTCCTTACCAGCCTACATGTGGCTTCTTCTGTAAGTCCTTGGTTATAAGACTTCTGTTCTCCTAATCTTCAGCTGGTTCTTTAGGTGGATTGTTCTATAACTTAGTTGTAATTCCAGTTCAGGCCTGGGAGGAGGTGAGTGTAGCTTCCACCTATTCTACAATCATCTCCCAGGCTTCTTGAACAACTGGATTTCTGGTTTTTACAAATTGGATTTACATGAGTTCAAACAACATCATCCAATTCATTCCTAGGGTTCACTGTCTATTTTAAGAGCTATAGGACTAAAATATAATATTTTGCATCCCATAGTGCTCAGCCTGATATAGTTATATCTTTCTCACCAATATGGCTACACTGTATGCTAACTAGTCTCTACAAACTCATTCATGCCTACAAACACAACACACTAATTTTTCTCTGGTGGTGCCTGGTTTAAGGAAGAGCAAAGTGAGCGATCAAGAAAGGCTTGAGAAGAAAATGCATTCTGAATATACATGTGAGTATGAACATGCTGTCTCTTAAGTAATTCACTTAAGCTTCAAGATGAAAGCATAAAGGTTTTATGAAATGTATCATACTGAAAGTAAAGATGAAATCTAACAGTTAAAAAAGGGAGGAATGTTGCCAGTGCCTCTAGATAGTAACTCAAAGACTTTAAGAACTTACTAAAACCAATAGAACATTATTACAGTTTATCATGCCATGTTCACGGGATAGTCCAAGTATGCAATTGATCAAAAACATGCTACAGCCACCTGCAAACATACCACATCTTTGCTGCGCACACACACACATGCACAACCCCCAGACACTGGCACACACACAGTAATCAGCATACACACAGTGCCAACACTCAAAGCTGGGACTTCCTAACTTATCCTTGGGCCCCATGACTATGGCAAGAAAGGAGGATGGGCTGGTGGGGAGTATGCCAGGAGGAACCATTACCATCGTTCTCTAGAGACCCAGGTGCGCCATTGTTAAAGATTTGATCCACATGATTCAGTATGAACTCAATCACCACCTGCTGGACCCGCACGGCAAGGAAGGCCGCATCTCCATTGCAAACCGTAGCTTCAATTTCTTTGGACCTAAATCGTGAAAGAAACACATTAAGTTCAGTGAGTCAACCCTAGAGCCGTAAGGGGGAGCTAGTAGGCCTTTTATACAGGCCTCCTCTCTTCAGTGCATATGGTTGATTAATCTGTAGAATATATACATTCTCAATTCTCACCTAAAGATATGTCTATTGATTTTAGAGAGAGAGGAAAGGGAGGGAGGGAGAGAGACAGAAACGTTGACATGAGAGAGAAACATTGATTGGCTGCCTCTCATATGTGCTCCAACCAGGTATTGAACCTGCAACCTTTTTGGTGTACAGGATGATGCTCCAAAGAACTGAGCCACCCCGCCAGGGTGAGTATTTTAACCACTAAAACCTACTAAAGGGACTTTCCAAGTGCTGTGAGGCCCAATACACTGAACAAATTTAAAACAATTACCAGGAATTATACATTGCAAGACTATAACACTATTATTAGTGAATATTCAGGAATTGATTTCTTTCCACAGGATCTGCCCCACCTGATTGTCCTATGGGGCAGCTCATCATTTATAAAGTCACATGAAGCAACTGATTCAGGTTACAGCCAGCTGTGACCCCACTAAAACCAACAAAAGCCAATGAGCCACAGAGACAAAAAAGGCCTTTTAAAGAAATTATAACATACAGACCCATAATTTTAGTCACCTCCCAGTCACAGCCAGAAAATGCCTTTAGAACCCAGAGTTTCCAGGGTAGCAGGCAAAGAAGTTAGGCTATTAAAATCACCTTTAATCTGTATGTGTTACAAAAGACAACTTAGTTACAGGTTTGTCTTCAAGGGTCTTCAATTTTGAAGAACCCAATCTTCATTTTAATCAGTGGGCTGTTCTGAGCCCACTGCAGGGATGGTGGAGTGAGAGGTGAGGGTGTGGTGGTTACCTGAGGAGGTTGGGCGCCCACACGAGGGCCAAGTTCCTGGCATGCATGTTGGTCTTGCTGCTGAAGGAGGCGATGTGGGCCAGGTGTCGAATCAGGTATTCCAAGGTCCTGTAATGGTTCATTCTTTGTTTTTACGAAGTAAAAAACTTTAGGGCCTGTGTGAAGCTTAGAGATAATTTCTAAGTTTGGATTTGAGAGACTAAATAAATATTTCTATCTTGTGAGTTTTGGAGGAATACCAGGAAGATACCAGGACTGATGGAAGTGATTTTCTAATTTTCTTGGCGCTCAGCATGTTGGCCTAGGGTGGGGAAGGGGGATATTCTTGGATAAAGAACATCTATTATTGCTAGGAAGTTCTATCTCACACTACATCAAAATCTCCCCCCTGTAACAGATGGGCAGGCTAGGGAACACTGGGAAAGGTGGTAAGATCGGGGGATAAGAGGGAGAATTAAATGACAGGATGGGATGATGCTCAACACTCAAGAGCTACAGTCAAACTCTGTTTTCAAACCATCTTGGTTTTCACAGATTTGGTTACTTTGTGAATCTGGGTAAGAATCTAGGATATCACTGTGAGGATATCCTTGTGTGATCAGAATTGGGGTGAGACTCTTGCGAGTAACTGGGACATGGGCTGCCCCTTCCCATCAATGTCTCTAGTCAGACATCAACTCATTCTGATAAAAGTGACCTATTCACCCATCTCAAAATCCCCCAGGAAAGCCACTGTATGCTGCATTTGTTCCCTTTTATGACACCAGCCTGCATCTGTGGTGGTATTACACCCCCATGAGAGGCTGTGACTTTTTTCCACCAAGGATGCTTACCTGTAATGGGATGGGGGAAGCTCCTGGATAACATTCTGGATGCGGGCCAACCGGCCTTCTTCTGGGCAACGCGACACTGCCTCCTGCAGAGAGGACACGAAGCACCCAGTGAGTGCCAAGAAGGTGGACACACACCTGCATTGGCTGGTTTTATTTAGGCTTCTGGGACTGCAGCCTTCCAACCTGGCCTAGAGCTCATCCTTCTGAGAGGCATGCTTTTCTAGTAAAAACGTACAACCGAGATCTCTGAGGGTTCATACACGAAGCCTCTAGCACTGCACACACACAGAGGATTGTCTGGGTCTCTGCATTCTCAGAGGGGTGTTAGGTATCTGGTAGAGAAGGTGTAGAATCTCGAGTGTGTCTCGTGTGGCAGAATGAGTCACAGAGACTCTGAGAGAGATAAAGAGACAGACACAGAGGGAGACTGGGGAGGTGAAGATGACAGGGTGGCTCAGTGTTTGCTCAGCCAGCTGTCTTCTTGGGTGCAGAGAGCCACTTCCCATCCAGCCTCAGACTATTCCATGACCTTGCTACTGCTCAGCAGTGGCACGTTGTAGATGCTGGGAAGCAGGGAAGACGTGCCTTCTCAGCCAGATAAGAGCTTTTTCCCTGAGACCCAGTGGCCTTGCCAGGTCTTGCTCTCCGTTGTTTCCTATGTGGGTATGCTGTCTCCTCTCTCCAGCCCAAGGGCCTTATGGGAGGGGTTTCAGTAAAGGCAGTGTGATCACAGGCTTGTCCAGGAATTCTGTGCAATGCAGGTGTCCCTGGGCAGATTCCCCCGCATCCCTGTCCTGAGAACCTATCCTGCCTGTGCCCAGGCTCAAGGGCCCTTCCCAGTACATGGCTGAGTGCTCCAGAACTGCCATCATCGGAGCAGCACCTAAATTCAAGGTCAACAGCAGTCACATCTTTCTTTTTTTGTCTGAGGTGTAATTTATATATATTAAAAATGTACAAGTCTTAAATTATAGCTCCGTGAGTTCTTTCATATACATATACCCATATTACCCAACCAAGACCAAGGTACACTTCAAAAGGAGCTCCTGAGCTCCCTTCAGTCCTATGATCTGCATCCACAGGCACATACGACTCACACAGTCTTGCATTTCCTCCCCATGCTGGAACCTTGCTTTACATTTAGGCAGAGGGTGGGCAAAAGTAGGTTTACAGCTGTTTATATGAGAAAAGGTATAATACTATAATACAAGAATGAATAATTATACAAGATTAAACTCTTTGTTTCGTGTACTCACAACTATAAGCCTACCTTTGCCCACCCCATATGCAGGGTGTATCCAGAAAATAATCAGCCCCATAATATGAAAAAAGAGACAATTACTGAAAAAGATACAAGATACAGGAAACACTGCACATAGGACAATGATGTCTCAGTCCCCTTCAAAGTAGGCACTTGGGACCTCATATAGTTCTCCTAATAACCATCAGTTGCCCTGTCGTATTTTCCTGAATCTCACTGACGGTCAGAAATCTCTTCCCTTTCAAAGATGATTTTAGTTTGGGGAAAAGCAAGAGGTCACAGGGCACCAAATCTGGGATGTAGTGGAGCTGAATCATCTGGGCGATGTGATGTTTTGTCAAAAAATTCTGCATGAGACGTGATGCACGAGCAGAAGCATTACCGTGATGAAGTTGCCAATCACCAGTTGCCCACAGCTGCAACTGAATCAGAAAAACAGTTCCCGCAGAGGAATGTTTAAGCTTAATGCAAAATTTGTTGCAGATTTGTTGCTCTTCTTGCTTAGTTATTTTGCATGTGATGGCCACGCAGTACACATGCTCACTCAACAGCATCTACTGTCCCTACTGACTAGTACAGTGAAGTCGTCATTGTCCGCATGCGTGTGTTTCAGTACACTCTCCTTGGTTGTCAGGTTACATTGATGTTGTGCAAACCATTCTCATTATATTAACAATGGCTGGAGTTTTTCTGGACAGATCTCATGTATTGTAAAATATAGTGTTTAATTTGATGAGTACTGCCCCCTGCAATACAACTAAAATAAGATCCATATTATTCACCTCTGCTCAGCATTTAGCTGTCATCTGCTTGCTGTGCATAATGAGTGAAGTTCAAACTCGCAGTTATGAGAATTTTTATGCACAGAAATGTAGAGGGAAGTTAACTTTATGGGGCACCTTCTGGTTGCCAGGTCTGGCGAGGCTACACTTGCTAGGTCTGCTGTGTTCTAACCAGAGAACTCTGAGGCGCTGCCCCGGCCAGCCTTCCCAACCCCCTCACCTGTCTCCATTTTTTCCCACAGCACTCGCCACCTTCACCTATACTAAATAACGTGCCTATTTATCAGGTCTACTGTTTTCTCTATCTCCCTCACTAGATGTAAGCTCTGTAAGTGCCAGGATGTGATGATTCCCAGTACCTGGCGCACAGGCATTCTCTCCAGACTTGGTGAATGACTGACGACACTCCATTGCCCTCCATGCCAGGGCTTTATCTGTTAAGGTTTTTGGGGGGTGTTTTTTTTTGCCTTTTTATTTAATTAAAGTAAAATATATATACAGAAGCTTACCATTGTTAAAGGCAATCAAAATTCTCTACATGGAAAACTTGACATTTTGTTTTTTAAGCAGCAGTGGGGAGAAAGATGAGAGTGGGAGGGGCACAGTCACAGATGCCCCGACCTGCTGGTGGGTTTGCAGGCCTGAGAACGGAGCCGGTGTCCGCGCAGCCTCTGACTCCGTCCTCACTTTTTGAGACACGCAGGATGAGGAGGGCGGGGACAGGAAGGGGGGCCGGAGTAAGCACCCTGACACCTCTGCTCTCTTCCCGGGAGTGGTCGCTTAAAAAACATTTGTGGGGAGGACTCTGGCTGCCAAGGGAAAGCCTCATCAAGGGAGTAAAGGGAGAGAAACTCCAGGGGAGGGAGGGGCATGGAATGCAGAGTGGCGCCTCCCACAGTCTATCCTGCAAAGGGGGGAAGGGTGGGAGGCCTCTTACTCTCCTCAAAAAGCTAGGATGAGCTTGGCAAAGCTTGCACACACTCACCCCACCCTTTCTAAAAATGTATCTGGGGAATAAAGGTGTAGATGAATTTAACAGACCACATGGAAAATTCCTTTAACATTTTAGGAAGCTGTTAGTCATCTTTGTTCTCTGAGAGGCAGGGCGGGCTCATCCCCTGGTGCCTGTAGCTCCCATTTGGGATTGGCGTTTATTTTATTATCCATAGCCTCTCCCCATCACACCCCAATCCTATTCAGAGGCTCTCTAGATCTTTGTTTCTCTCCTGGAACAGCCCAGTCATTGCAAACTTATTTTTAGCCCATGCAGCCCTGTCAGCAATGTCGACAAACAACCTGGGGCTCCTCCTTCCAACTATACCCCCGCTGCAACTCAGCCTGCCTTTTATTTTGTATTACTTATTTAAAAATTATAATTTTTATTTTAAATTATTTACTCAATTGGATTAAAAGAAAGTAACTCGTACACATAATTTTTAAAGTGCAAAGCAACCAAAGGAATACACAGAAGAAAGTTAGTGTTCTTTCAACAGCAGACCTCATTCTCCAAAGGCAACCACTGTGTGTCCTTCCTGACAGTCTCTTTGCCCATCTGTCTCTGTCACACCGTGGAAGCAAGTGTGACTATAGGATCTGGCCCACCTGCAAAGTCCCTGTCTCCCATCATTTCCCCTTGCTTGTTCCACAACTGCCACGGTAGCCTCCACATATTTTCTCAAGCAAGCTCAGGTAAGTCCCCCACAGGGACTTTGCACTTGCTGGTCCTTCATGACATCCTCTTCTTCTAGATAGTGGCCTAATTTGGCCCCTCACTTCATCCATGTCTCTGTTCATATATCACCTTATAGAGAGAGGTCTGATTTATCCAAACAAAAATATCAGTCTCCATCATTCTCTCCCCTGTACTTGCATAAGTTCTCCTCATAATACTTATCAACAGTTCTCTTTAAGTAACAGCGAAATGCTTATTACTCTCTTTGACTCTGTTCTAATTCTAGTCTGCATTTCTCCCCTGGCCTTCAGGGAATAGCTCTTGCTATAGATATGCTAATATTAGAAGATTTCTGCTTTGAGGCTTGAGCTTTTGGCCAAGATTTGCAGGAGCCTCAAGACTGGACTCAAGGGAAGGGTGGGTGGACACAGAGATTTAGATTCCCCTCCACTCTTGTGGGTGTCCAGATGTCTGCGGTTAGTCATCCCACACACCTCTTGCCCAGCCTATCCTCCCTTCCCCGGACACAAAAGAAATTTAAATTCTGGGCTCTCTTAAGATGGATTTAAGGAAGCTCTAAGTGTGCTCGCCACTCACACCCACTCACACCCCCCAGTCCCCAATCATCTGCAGTTTGACACCTTCTCAATCAATAAATCTTTCCTTATTCCAAAATGTTTTCCCTGATGTTTTGAATATTGGCTTTTTGAAGCACTGGGCACATGGACCTTGAACTGATAATGCTTAGAGAACTATGCTTTAAATTTGTTTATCATCTGTCCCTTTCATTAAAATGTACATTGCATAAGAGCAAGGATTTTATAGGTCTTCCTCACTAAGCAATCCCCAGCACCTAGAACTGTACGTGCCGTACATAGTGTATGTAGCAGATACTCTACAAATGTTTGATGAGTAAAATGAGTAAGTGAATGAGTCCACATTTTGCTTTTCATTTGAAAATGCCAAACGGATGCATTTGTGCCACACTTCCAGGACAGTACTAACTGAGGACCATACCTCCATCACTGGGAACGTTAGCATTGCTGACTTTAACTTAACGTGGTCACAGGTATATTTAATAGAGGAAGGAAGAGGAAGATTTGACACAGAGAGGAAAAGGCAATGTGATCACACAGGCAGAGATAGGAGTGATGTGGCCACAAGCCAGAGAATGTCAGCAACCAACAGAACTTGAAGAGGCAAGAAAGGGGTTTTCCCTGAGAGCCTTTGGAACGGTCCTGCTGACACCTTAATTTCAGCCCAGGGAAACTGATTTCAGACTTCTGGACTCTCGGAACGTGACAGGCTCAATTTCTCTTGTTTAAGCCACCAAGTTTGTGGTAGGCTGTTATAGTAGCACAGGAAATGAATACATGTACTCAAAATTAACATGAAATATGAAGGGCAAAAACTCATCACCTACCCCACTCCCCAGACATAATCACTACTAATTTCCTAACATGTAAAGCATAAAAGAAGCAACCTTCCCAGACTTCCCAGTACCAAATACGAACACTGGTATCATTTCCTATTTAGTTACATATACTGCTTTATTCTATTTTATTTTGTATTGTGGCCATTAAATACGCTTCAGAAATGTGACTTTTCACAGAGTCACAGGATTGAAAACAACAGATTTATTATCATTTATTTAACCCATCCCTTATTGATAGACACATAGATACTCCCAAAATTTTGATATTATAAATATTGCAAAATACTCATAAATCAATACTCATAGTATTGATCAATACTATGTGTACATCAATACTCAATACTCATAAAATACTCATAAATCAATTATTTTTGCATCTCTGATTATTATCTTAGAATGGAATCCAAGAAATAAAGTTATTATATTAAAAAATATGAGCTTTTTAGGACTTTCTGACAGTAATTCCAAGCAACTTTCTGGATGCCCAACTTACACTTCCAACAAGAAACTATGAAAGAGTCCGTCTTACCTCAGTTGTCTAATTTTTCTAATATTATTGAATTGCTCCTTCATTAGTTTAGGATGCTTTCTTTACCTTATATTAAGTTATTTAATACCTGAGCATATTTAAGAGCTGTTGACTGTGTTTTAAAATAATGTGGTAGTTCTGAGACAAAATGTAAAATCTTTCCTTCCATTTAACATTTGCACCCTTGTGCAACCCCAGGCAAGAGCCTCTCTGGGCCTCAATGTACTCATAAAAGAGACAAAATAAAAACTAACAAAATAGTATTTGTAACAATAAACAGCAGCTATTAATCATTATTATTTTTCCAGTAATTTTTTCTAATTCTGTTATTCCATTGAGATATTATTCTACTTTAACAGTGCGAGTTGGGATTAAATAAGTCACTAGAAGAATGTGAGACAATGTAATTGAGCTATTTCTATGCCCCTGAAAAGGCTTGCTTACAGTAAATTCCTTATCGTGCCCAAAGAACTCTATTAAATGATAAATTCTTCAACATAATTAACTTCACTAGGTTCTAACTATGTAGAAATCAGTTGTTACAGCAAAACATTCTTATTTTATTTCGTAGTGTCAATAAACTGTTTAAACATAACATTAGATTTCCTTAAAATTTGATGACAGGTTGACAATAATACTGCTTTGCCATTTTTCTGTTGCTGTGAGAGAATAGAATGATTAGCAATGTTAGGGAACAGAATCAGGGAGAGATAAGAAGACTTTAGTTTCTGAAGTTTCTAGACAAGGCTTCTTATCTATGCCAACTGTCATAGAATGAAATTTAGTTAAAATAAGTTAGATTCATCCAGTTCTTAAACATGATGATATTCTATCATAGTCAAGTGTGATACTATTGCACTGATAAGAGAATTAAAACAACATAGAAAGCAAACAATAGTCTTATGTTCTAATTAAAACAACAAGATATATTTTGACTCAAAATGGCAAATAATTTAGTAAAGTGAAAATATCCGGTGTTGAAAGAGAGTGTGAGTGTGTGAGAGAGAGGGAGAGAGACCTGTAAGGACGTCTCCTAAAATGTTAATAGCAGATATGCCTGGGTGTGGGATTTCAGGTGATTATACTCTCTCCCTTATACTTTTCTGCATTGCTTTAATTTTTGAAATACAATTTTATTTTAATTTGGAAGAACAAAAACACCATGCCAACAGCAAATTTTAAAAGATGAAACAAATATCCAGATATTAATTGTAGTTGTCTTTGGTCTTTAAGAGGAGAGACCAAAGGTGTGTCTTCCTACTCTCCTCCATTTTCCAAATTGTCTTTTATTGAGTATGACTGCTTTTAAAATGAGGAAATATTCATCTATGGTGATGGTGATGATGGTCTGGCAGACTCACGTAGGGCCCACACACAACCTTTCCTCACAGTTCCTGGGAAAAGACTCCTCTGTGGTCTGATGGACAGAGTCTGCCATTATTTATGACTCAGGGTGGAGGCTCATTTGCCTCTGTCTTAGATCTCAAGGTCTCCTTGTATTTCTTAGGGTCCTCTAACCACTGCTATTTCCACATCAGTTGGTATATGTTTTTTGAGGGTTTGGCCCAATTTTTTCATTAAAAATATAATGTATTTTTAGTGGATGCAATTTTGAAAAAAGCAAGGAAAACTATAATCCATCATTGAAATAAATGGTTATTAACCTTTTGAACATCTTTCTTTTTTATCATGTCTTAATATACAATTGTATATCTATTTTTTCCAATTATCATTATGTTTTCCTCTATCATTAAAAACTCTTAAATATATTTTAATGGCATAAGCCCAATTCTTTAAAAACTTTTACTTATTCCATATCATTTTAAATCGAAGAACGTTTTATATGCTCAAAATAAGTTTATTACAGGAGCCATGAGAGAGATTCCTTCCTATGGCTAGAGTATACATCTGTCCTTACTGATTGCAATTGTTCCATAATCTTAATTTCTTTTTCTTTTTAAAATTTATTTTTAATATATTTTATTGATTATGCTATTACAGTTGTCCCATTACCCCCTTCACTCCCCTCTACCCTGCACACCCTCTCCCACCCACATTCCCCCCTTTTAGTTCATGACCATGTGTTATAAGTTCTTTAGCTTCTACATTTCCCATACTTTTCTTGCCCTCTCTCTATTTTCTATCTACCATCTATGCTACTTATTCTCTGTACCTTTTCCCCCTCTCTCCTCCTACTCCCCTGTTGCTAACCCTCCATGTGATCTCCATTTCTGTGGTTCTGTTTCTGTTCTAGTTGTTTGCTTAGTTTCTTTTTGTTTTGTTTTAGGTGTGGTTGTTAATAATTGTGAGTTTGCTGTCATTTTACTATACATGTTTTTTGTCTTCTTTTTCTTAGGTAAGTCCCTTTAACATTTCATATAATAAGGGCTTGGTGATGATGAACTCCTTTAACTTGACCTTATCTGAGAAGCACTTTATCTGACCTTCCATTCTAAATGAAAGCTTTGCTGGATAGAACAATCTTGGATGTAGGCCCTTGCCTTTCATGACTTGGAATACTTCTTTCCAGCCCCTTCTTGCCTGCAAGGTCTCTTTTGAGAAATCAGCTGACAGTCTGATGGGAACTCCTTTGTAGGTTATTGTCTCCTTACCTCTTGCTGCTTCTAGGATTCTCTCCTTCATTTTAATCTTGGCTAATGTAATTATGATGTGCCTTGGTATGTTCCTTCTTGGGTCCAACTTCTTTGGGATTCTCTGAGCTTCCTAGACTTCCTGGAAGTCTATTTCCTTTGCCAGAATCCCCATTCTCCTTTATTATTTGTTCAAATACCTTTTCCACTTGTTGTTCTTCCTCTTCTCCTTCTTGTACCCCTATAATTCAGATGTTGGAATGTTTAAAGATGTCCTGGGGGTTCCTAAGCTTCTCCTTGTTTTTTTGAATTCTTATTTCTCCATTCTTTTCTGTTTGGTTGTTTCTTTCTTCCTTCTGGTCCACTCCATTGATTTGAATCCCAGTTTTCTTCCCATCACTATTGGTTCTTTGTGCATTTTCCTTCATTTCTCTTATCATAGCCTGCATTTGTTCATCTAATTTGCGACCAAAATCAACCAATTCTGTGAGCATCCTGATCACCAGTGCTTTGAACTATGCATCTGATAGGTTGGCTATCTCTCAGTCACTTAAAAGTACTGGCTGAGAGGCTTTCACATCTGTTTGAGCCATCTTCCCCGCCCCCCCCTTTGGTCTGGTGGCACCTGTTACGTATGAGGGGTGGAGCCTTAGGTATTCACTAAGGCGGGGCACCCCAGTTGCTGAGTTGTGATGCTATATGTGGGGGCGGGGTCCAAGAGGGAACAATGGTGCTTTCTCTGCTCTCCATCAGACTTCAGTCCCTCCCGCCACTTCCCCAGAGCAAACTGGGCCCCTCTGGTGCCAATTCCTGTGTGGGTGGGCTTGTGCATGCCATGGGACTTTTCAAGGATCTCTCCTGTGAGGCTGGGAGTATCTCCCTGCGCCTAAACCCCCACAGGTGTTCTCAATCGGTGTCCCAAGGCTCTATTTCCAAGTGCAGTGACCCTGGGTTGCGCGCAGTGCCTTGCTTCACAATTCCTGCCTTGCTGGGTCTGCCGTTTGCCACCCCTCAGCCGGGGTCTGCCAGCTGCCGCGTGCATGTTCGGGGTCCACCTGCTGTGGTCCTGCGTGCCCTGGATGCCTTACATGCTCGGTCCCAACGCTCTCTGCTCTCTGCACCAAGACCAGAGCCCGGCTGCCCCACTCTGCGCCTCCTACCAGTCTGCATGAACAGGTCTATTTTAACTTCTTGGTTGTCCGACTTCCATACAGTTCAATTATCTGTCAGTTCTGGTTGTTATTCTATTTCTAAATTGTTGTTGTCCCTATCTTGGTTGTGTGAGGATGCATAGTGTGTCTACCTATGCCTCCATCTTGGCCGGAAGTCCCATAATCATAATTTCAAACATCCCCTCTGACCCCCCCCCCTCTAGCAATCTATTGACCTCACTGGATGATTAATCCATTGATCTTCTTTTCACTGCTATACACCTGCTTTCTGCCCTCATTTCTTTTCTTATTCAGATAAAATTTCATGGTCGGTCAATTATTTCACTCACTCCTTTGCACACACCCTCATCTTTCTCACTCGTCTTTTCCTGGCCAACATCAACCTTGGTTAAACTCAACTCTCCTCCACCACCCCTGAATCAAATGTTCAAGCCCTGTTTTTAATGCTATCTTTATCGACATCCTTTAAATACTTATTCTCTTCTCTACTTTCATTATGGGTGCCTTATTTGGTGACCACACAGCTGCTCTTTAGGTGTCATGCTCTTGACCATCCACCCTCCACCAAGCCAACTCACCAGTCTATCCTGCACTCTTTCTGGGCTGCCTTTCCCCGATTCTTTTCTCTTCCCTGCTTTCTGAGCTCTCTCTTGACTTCTGTTTGTTCTTTCTTCCCCTTCTACTTGCCTATGTCTTTCCCCAAACCTCAAAAGGAGTAACTTGATAAAAATAAAGTAGCAGTGGTACAGAAATTAGTCTCAGGTTCCTGTCCTGCTGTGTGACTTTAGGTGTCATTTCAGTTCTCTGGTTCTTAGTTTCCTCCCTAAGCAATAAGATACACTTAGTTAAATAAACCTGGAAATAATTTAATCCAGTTCTTAGAACAAACATGATTCTGAAAACTTAATAAAAGAAAAATTAGACAAACAGTCCCACTACCCTACTTTCTTCACTGTACCATTCTATGTCCATCACCATGCTAAGGTAATGTCATCCATCTGATGAGTATTATTATTATTATTTTCATGCTGAAACTCTCCTTGGCTCATCCACACGTCCCACCCAGGAACCATAATGGAAATCCAAACACTTACCGTGAATTTCTCATAAAGCTCGTAGGTCAGGAGGGGGTTGGGCAGCTCCCTAAAGTAGAGCTTGCAGAGTGAGCCCACACAGTGGATGTCCTGGAGGTACACTTCCCTCGTCAGATCTGGACATTGATCTGAGCCAAACTCTTGCCTGAAACAATACAGACAGAGACATAACAATCCCAGGAACCTGTGCTCCATGTCAGCAGCTTAGAGGTAAGAAAACCCTAAACTGCTGATCTGACTGTATATTGACCCTGATACAAAAAGACCTTCTCTTTCAGGCACAAGGAAGCTATGGGAAAACTTCCATTTCAGGTCCGGATCTTCCCTGTGGAAGCGGCTATCGTTAGGAAGACAAGTCCACTTACAAATGGAGTTTTCATGGCACCATGTTCATAGTCCCTGTCATGAACAGCGGGGAAATATGAAGTCGGTTTGCCAAAGAAAAGCCTGTAGACATTTCAGTTTTTCCAAAATGTTGTTCTAATGAAATCCTCTTTCTTGGAGGAGAGAACAAAGCCAGGATGAGTCAGGCTGTTATCACTCATCTCCACATATTCATGCCAACAAACTTGTTTTATCTAGAGTCTCCGACCTAATCAATGATCTCTTTGATGCAAGATGGAACCTTCTAGGCTGCCTGACAGTGACTCCCACAGGATAGAAGAACTTATAAATCTCTTGTTAAACAACCTGCAGTGGGGTGTTTGGAAACACTGACAGACTCCAGGCCTCGTTTCCAATGAAAAACATTTCCTAACAAGGTTACACAAATACCCTGATTCAACTAATACATACTTCCAATTAAAAATCTGTTTGAAAAAAGACAAATTTAAGCTTTAATGAGAAGAGAAGTTAGGCTTAATGAGAGTATTCACTTGGTCAACCAAGTAGTGACAAGGACAATGGGACTCCTGAAGCCAGCATTTCAAATCAGCTGGCCCATTCTCTTGCAGTTTGGTTCTGCCCTTGTAATAGCGGTAGGGAAACCACTGCTGCTGTCAGAACCCCTCCCCCAAATTGAGTGGGGCCTAGAAAGAAAACCAATGGCCTCATATATTCACAGCCATGTGTTTTTCTAAGAAGGCAGAACAAGAACAATTAAAAGCTTATTCATTTATTTAGCCAAAAGTTTCCTTTGTGAAGGTTACGGTCAGTCCTTAATTTTAAAAAAATGACCATCACCCAGGTGTCCTTCCATGATATCAACTACTGTGTAGTATATTTTAGAACTAAGAGTAAACCATTACAAAGTATTTGCTATTGAAAGTCTAAAAAATGTCACACTAGTCAGTTAATGAAATTATGTGAGCACATAGTTTCATTAAAATCCATGGTTGCAATTAACTAGTTAGCCATCACTTTTTATAGCCATCACTTCTCCAAGAATAAAAAGATTGTTTTATTCATTTAGTACAATTTTATTGCAATTGAGATTTGAAAAGGAGGGTCAGAAAACCAAATAGAAAAAAGAAGACAAAAAAATGAATTATTTGCTCAATCTCTTACCATATTTTGCTGTGTATAATGCATATTTTTTTATCAAATTTTTGAGGGAAAAATAAGGATGTGGGTATACACATGGTACAATGATTACATACCATGGGTATAATAATCCTGTATATGATGTGTGCCAAATATGGGTGCGCATTATAGATGGCAAGTATGGTAAATTTTACATACTTACTTTGTAACAAGAATGTTTTTATTGTTTTAAAACTCTACATTTACAACTAAAAACATATAATAAATACATAAAAATAACATCTAATTAAATATGTTCTTTTCATGTTAAAGTACATAACCTATTGTTTTAGTCACAAAACTATATACATTATATAGTGTATATGCATTGTACATTACATATGCATAGTGGTGCAAAAGTAGGTTTATAGCTGTGAGTACATACACAAAACACAGAATTTATTCTTGTGTTATTATTTATTATTGTATTATTTTCCATACAAACTGTAAACCTACTTTTGCCCCACACTGTATACTGTATATATAGTAGGTATATACTCCTTTTATTTCATAAGTAATACATATAAAATATACACACACATATCTGTAGGCTTTTTTTAAAAATTCTAACCCAAAGACATTTTTCATTGTTTTTTTTTTGTTTTTTGGTTTTTTTTTAAGAAAGAGAGAAAGGGAGAGAGGAAGAGAAAGACACAAAAACATCGATTCAAAAGAGGAGCATTGACTGGTTGCTTCTATCACGTGCCCAGACCAGGGATCAAACTTGCAACCTAGGTATGTGCCCTGACCCAAAGTTGAACCCACACCACAGCCTTTCGGTTATGGGACGACACTCCAACCAACTGAGCCACACCAACCAGGGCACACATATCTGTGTTTTGTGTGGATTATTATACTGTAAATTTAATGTGATAGAAATTTGTTCCAAAAAACTTGAGGAGAAATTTTAGAATTGCTTAAGGTAAGTTCATAGAAGTAAGAATTATTCATTATTAAAATTAATGTTAATAGTGAAATTCATTTTAATAATGAGTGATCCTTAATAATTTTTAAAATGCCAGCTTCAGTTAGAGAAATGTGCATTTATGCAGACTTCTGAGCTTTCCAGCAGATGAAATACCACGTGTCGAGTGCATGCCAACAGAAAAAACACATCCGTCTCTAAGTTTTGAACACTATGTAATGGGATCGAACTGAGCTTTGGGTAAGCAAGTGAGTTATAACCAATCATATTTCCTTAACTCAGGAATTGAAATCATTTGAGTTCAGTCGAATCCACCCAAGGAGGGTAAATCTAGTATAAGATAAAGAAACAGATTAAGAGCCCTCAAGAGCTTTTGTTGGAAAGAATTACATCAGACTGGAGAATTTCCTGATTAGATTAAGAACAGGCCTCTGAAAACATCAGCACTTGATCTTCTGCCCCTCCATGCTTCCCTCATTTCCCCCAGGTTTTTAATACCCCCAACACCTGTGGACAGAGACATGAACCTAGAAAGAATCATGCGAGAATTCTTTTGGGAGCTATTCTTTTAGCTTACCTTAGCCGTTGTATGTTGGAGGTGACTCCCGAAAGCCGATAAATTCCGTCCACGATGCCATGAGTCTCTATGAATTCTGCACAGCTCTTCAACACATATGGAACTGTGTAAAGGCAAAGAAAAAACAATAAAGTATTAGCAATAAGTCTGACTGTTCTTAAAAGATATTCTTTATAAAAAAATCCAGGTAGCTTCAAAGAGAAATAGGTGTGGAACACATATGAGCTACAAGTGGAAACAATTACTTGTAAATGGTAGATGTTCTTTTATATTTTTAAAAAGCACAGGGTTCTTTTAAAGTTCAGAAAAATCATGTATTTTAAGAGCTGGGTTTCTTTAACACTTTTGAAAAATATGCAAACACTTAAATTTTGAAACGAGCAGGGACCTGGAAATCCCACAACTCGTCTCCTCATTTCACAGGTTCTGCAACACAGTTTCCTGACCAGCCGCATCAGCATCTCCTGGGGACTCGTGGGGAACGCACATTCTCAGGCCCCACTCCAGACCCACCGAATCAGAAATTCTGTGGGTGGGGCCCAGCAATCTGTGTTTTAAAGAGCCTTCCCCATTCCTGACTGGTGTGGCTCGGTGGGTGGGGCATCGTCCCACAAACTGAAAGGTCATCTGTTCAAGCCCGGTCAGGGCACAGGCCAGGGTTGCAGGCCTGGTCACTGACAGGGGTGTGCGAGAGGCCGCCAACTGATGTTTCTCTGTACCTCTACCTTCCTCTCCCTCTATTTCTCCCTCCCTTCCTTCACCACTCTCTAAAAATAAATATATAAAATCTTAAAAAAAATTTAAAGTTTTCAGGTGACTGTTGTGCAATGAAATTGGAGAACCATTGTTTATTCTACACATGAAGAAACCAAAGTGCAGGTAAATTTACTTACCTCACTCAAGATTGCTATGTAAAAAGAAAAATTGCGAAGGAAGGATGGAAAAATGTCTGCCAGAATGTTAAAGGTGATTTAAGGTTAAAGTGTTTTATTTTGTTTTTAAGGTGAGAGCCACCCCACCCCATCACCACCACCACCACCAAATGGGTCCATTCAACATAGTCATTAATGTTACTGAATGGATCACATAAAAGGGACCAAAAGGCCTCTTGAATTCCTGCCCCTCCAGACATTCAGAGTTTGTGTAGAAGAGTATGGCGATGCTGCTCTCTCCTTGGGGCTGACCCTGATCAGCCCAGATAGCTCAGTGACCCAGAATGACAGCCGTAAGCTTTCTGGATGGCATGAAGAGAATGGCAAGTCACTTGCCACTTCGGTCCTTGGACAGAGCCACCTGAGGCTCCTCCCTGAGAGTGCTGTGGATAGGGGCTTGGTATGGAACTACCCAAGCCTCAGGCACTAATGTTTTCAGGCATAGAGATGGTGTGGGAAGTCCATGAACTAGTATTTGAGCTAGCACAGCGCTCACTCCCCCTAAACATGTCCAGTCCACTAACGCCTTGGATTAGACAAACGTATACTTAATGCACACGATCGTGCCTCTACACAGTTCCAAGCTGTACTAGACTTGTACATGAGTAGACACCAGCTGTTCGGACTCAACATTCTTCTTGGATTCGCCATCACAATGCTTTCTAAATGACTTCCCTGCCATTCCCTTCAACTACTAACTATAATTTTTGGTACTCAGTAAAATTCGTCATATTGAAAGTACTCTGCTCATCTCTCAAAGTCCATGAACCACCAGAACCACTCCCCTTTGGGACACATGGCATATTTTGCTCCATCTTTCAGGACTGAAATGGGGGGTGGGGGAGCTTCTTATTCCCCAGGTGGGAAGAGGGGAGGGAGTAGACTTGGGATTGGATACTGAAGCCAGAGACCACAGAGGTGGAACCGCTCCTACCACCACTCCCTGTGAGCGATGCAGGGTGGGAGCGGGCGTGGTGGAGGAGGGGCTGTGAGAGTGGGCAGGGGTCCAGAGCCTCTGCTCCTTCAAATGAAAGAGCTATACTTTGATCTGTTTTATAAAACAGGGCTCCTAGTCAGATTTTTGTTTCCTACCCTTGTGCCAATAAATAAATAAGCAAGCAAAGCAAATAAAGTTCCAATGCTTAAAAAAAGTTGTTTGTTTTTAAACCCCTGTTGTGCACAACCACGGTAGACTCTTTCCCATCACACCAAGCTGTTGCTCTGGCACCTGTCACATGTGGTGTACAGTTGAGAGCACAGGGCTAGATGCCATGCTGCCTTTGCTACCTTGGACAAAATATGTAAGGATTCTGTTTCTCAGTTTCCACATCTGTAAAGTGAGGACAACAGTGATGTTAACCTCATGGCTAGGATTAAAGTAATACCTGTAAACATTTAGCACAGAGCCTGGCATATAATAAGCACTTTAAAGTGATAGTTATTATTTCTACTTTGAAGCTTATCTGCGATATAAATTTACAATTTGTGAGACAAAACCTTGGTGAGAACAGTTTGCCTTCCCCCACCCAACGGGCAATTAGGGCAGAGCTGACCAAATTCCTACCAGTCAACACTCATCTCTACTGTTCAGAATGGCTTTTGTGTCCTCCTTTGGTTAAATATTTCTATTTGAAGGTAATTACTTCAATCGCCGTTGGTTTCCTTGCCGGGCACTTCAGTGAAATCTCCTGACACAAAGGCAGGAGAATCCAACAGTGAACACATTTTGAGTTACCAGTCCTGGAGTGTTCCATCCACCATGCGCATCTGTGCTGGGTTATGTGGTGATTGTGCCACACAGGGAGTATTCCCAAGGAGGACTCGAGTAAAAAGCCTCAGACCCAAAGGGCCTTTATAGAACACTCCATGAAAGGGGTGGTGCGGCGTCACCACCCTGTACCAGCCAGTGCTCAGAAAGGGACCTCCCATTCCCATAACTCTCTGCTGCAGCGCCTCAGCCTCTGTTTGTTTTAAAGGTGGGAAAAACACATTCCCGGATGGAGCCAGTGCTGTAAATTTACTCTGGCTTCGGTACAGAGGCCCTAGAACCTCTCATCCACAGCTCTGTTTAAACAGGGGGCAGTATTAAAACAGCCCAAGGCGAGAGGCCCTGATCACAGGCCCTGAGGAGTGTTAGCTTTCCTGGATTCTCGCCTCAGGCTGAGTTGGAAGGTGTAGGGCTTCTCTGTCATACTCAGTAAATGGGAAAGGATCCACTTAATCTGTTCATTGATCATCTGGCTGTAGAGCCCAGAGCAGTGGTTCTCAGACTGTGGTCCCAGATCAGCTCCAGCAGCAGCGGCAGCCTCTAGCAACCACGCATCCAGACCACAACTTCTCATTCTTCAGTGTGCATATAAATTACTAGGATCTTGTTAACATGCAAATTCCAATGGGGGGTGTAAAAAATTTGCATTTCTAACAAATCCCCAGGTGATTAGGGATACTGCCAATCTGCAACCCACACTTAGGGTAGCAGGGGTCTAGAGGTAATACGGGCGGGAGGTGTCGCAGGGGCTACTAAAAGTTTAGTCAAGCCTCAGAGTTCTTTTGACTATTGTCTCTGGGGTCCAATCCAATTGGAGACACCCATGATTTTGGACAGAGTAGAAGCTTGACACAAAATAGCTGAGTAGTTAGATAGGAAAGAAAGCTCCCATTGTCAAGTAGGCATACGAGTGATGCTGGTTGGGGCCGGAATCACACAGCTAGTTCTGTGGGATTTATCCCGGACCTAGCGAACTCTGCCTCCTCCTACAGAGGTACACAGAGTTGCTTATTATGATACTGTAACTTCTTTGAATTGTTTCACTGATGGTTCTCTAAGTTCCTTTTTGTTTAGTTTTTGTTTTTCCTGGATCAGCAGTCTGAAACGTTACAGTTCCATCTGAGCACAAAATAAACGTTGAGGTAGTTTCTGATGGAAAAGACAACCTTGCCTTCGGTTTATGCTTTACCATTTATAAACACTTTAAAGTCCTCTGTCTCATTTAATCCAACCTGGTACAAATAAAAGACATTTTATACTTATAAATACTGTGGGGCACTTCTTTCCTCAATTCCTAATCTCATCAAGGGTTTAGTGCAGAAAAGGCCAGCAGTCCAGTTGTTTCCCTGAGTGCCCCAGCAGTGACGTCTGCCAGTCCGCTCCAGTCCCCTGTGTGGCCAGAACCCGATCGGAGCAGGAGACAGACCGGAACAAGCACCATTTTATTTGGCCGGTTATGTGGTCACGACAGTCGAATTCTTTCATGTGCAAATTACATTTGTGTTGTAGGGAAATATGGCACTCCTCCCTCCCCACTCTGGGTTTTTATGAAGGTCTCATACTGGTTGGATTTCATTCCCACCCACCCCACCCCCATGTCCTGCATTCCTGTTCTTCAAAGTAATGTCTAGTGGTGTATACACACAGTGGAATACAACTTGAAATAAAGAGGCATGACATAACATATGGGGGATGGGAGCCACAGTATGAAAGAGTACACAGAATATTCCATTTAGATAAAACTCTAGAAAATACAAACTAATTTATAGTGGGACAAAGCAGGGGAGAGGCAGGCTGTAGGAATTTTGAAGGGACCGAGGACAACTTTGAGTGCGATGGATCATCTTGACTGAGGTGACAGAAAGGACCGAGAGCCACAGTGGGTGAATGAGGATTGACCCTTGCGAGGAGATGAGCCACTGCACATAAATCTTTCAAGAACCTGGTGCTGTGCGCAGAGGAGAGATGAGGGATTCAGACGCTTTGCTGGGCTGTGAATACCCACTGTGCGGCATTTTTTCAAGAGATGGAATAAAGAATTCAATTACTTTTCCATTATTCTTGACTGTCAGCTGAGAACCTCCTGGCTTTCCCCGGGGAATCTAAGCAATATTACTGTGGCTCCCCTAGTTTCTTTCCTCCTCTGCCAGTCCCTGCTCTTTATTTCTGTTCCATCCCTCTTCTGCCCTGCAACCCTGCTCTTTTGTCCCACGCTCCTCCCTGGCCTCACGGGGTCTCTGCATGCCTAGAGGTCCCTGTCCCCCCAAATTTTTCCTCTGATTCTTCTTTCTATTTTAGCTTGTTTCTACTTTCTTCCTCCTGGCCTAATGCAGAATTAAGGAAAATTTTGAAAGTGTCTCTGCTTTGTTAAAACAGCTAATTAACTGCTTTTTAAGTTTCTAAGGCAAAAAATTTTTAAATATGTTCAAGCTCTGGCTGTCTTTCATGGAGAAAAGTTTCTTTTCTTTTTTTAAATCTTTAGCTAAAAACTGAGATATAATTCAAATGCTATAAATTTCAGCCTTATAAAGTACACAATTAAGTGGTTTTTAGTGTACACATTTACAGCTAAGCAACCATCCCATTTCAGAACATTTTCATCACCCTCGTTACAGAACACTTTTATATGAACAGGACTATCATTGCAGCACTTTTTGTGACAGGGCAAGATTGTCCACCAATAGGAAGCTGCTTTATATAAACAATGGAATAGCCACATAGTAGAACACTACATGATTGTTAAAAAGAATGGGGAAACTTTCCTGTACTAATAAAGGATGGTCTCCAAGATGTATTATTAAGCAAAAGAACAAGGTGAAGACCAACATAACATTATGCTAGCATCTTTTTTTTGAAGAGAGAATAAAAGATTAGATAAACAACTCACTTGCATATATGTTAAATATCTGTGGAAGGATATAACTTTAGTTGTATCCCTACAGGAAGGGATAACTTTAGTTGCTTACAGGAAAAGGAACTGGGAGGCTAGGGCCAGGGCTATGAGTAATAAGGAAGAGTATATATTCTCATCGTACATCCTTTTTACCTTTGAATTTTGAACAATAAGAACATATTATATTTTCTAATTTTTTTTCACAAAAACTTCAATTCAACAATATTTATTGCAAGTCTCCTCTGATCCAGCACGAGGTACCACGTGTTGCCTGTACCTATGTCGTCTCCATTAGTGACTTGTGAGATCCCTGGGGACCTTGGGGGCAGTTCTGTACCCATTTATCTAGAATAGCCTGTAAAACACAAGCACTTGAAGTGTGTTGTTGAACAGGAGATTGGTCATTTTCTCCAGATGGGTTTTCACTGTTATCTGGGTCCCTCAAAGAAGACACTTATATGTCAGCACTGCATTAGGTCCTTTTTCCCCCTTTTAACAGTATTCTCCATTCCATAATCATAGCAAATTTAGGAAACAAGTAAAATTCTCCATTTTGAAAATGTGAAAGCTGATTCTCAGAGACGTTAGGTGAGTTACCCAACATCACACAGTAAGTGCCAGTGTTGGGATCCAAACCCAGGCTTGTCTGACTCCAATGCCTGTGTTTTTTTTCATGGTACCACAATTGAGGAGCAATAGAAAAAGTGCCAAGCTACACCTACCTGACTCAAAACAAACCTTCTCCATCAAGAGGGCCGGTCCCATGAGTTGGTGGCGAAATATGGAGACACCATGTGAGGAGAACCAGTTGTTGCCTGGCCCTTGACTACTCAAATGTCTGCACTTCCACCACCACAGGCCCTGCTGTATGGGGGTGATGGCTTTTAAGTGTTTAACACCTAGTGGTTATTATCTACTTTTAAATTCCTTTTTAAAAAGTTACAAAAGCAATATATGGTGATTAAAAAATGAAAAATACTTCCTGTTTTCAAACTATACTAGGGAGTTATAGTAATCAAAACAGTATGGTACTGGCATAAAAACAGGCAAATAGATCAATGGAACAGAATTGAGAGCCTAGAAATAAACCCATCTATATAAAATCAACTAATATTTGACAAGAGAGTCAAGAAAACTCAATGGAGAAAAGGCAGTCACTTCAATAAAGAGTGCTCAAAATATTGGATATTTATATGTCAAAGAATGAGACTAGGCCTCTATCTTACACCACTTAGAAAAATTAAGTCAAAATAGATTAAAGACTTAAACATAAAACCTGAAACCGTGAAACTCCTAGAAGAAGCCCTGGGGGGAAAGCTCTTGGACATGGGTCTTGGTCAGGATGTTTGGATATGACGCCTAAAGCACAAGCAGCAAAATAAAATGAACAAGTGGGGCTCCATCAATCTAAAAGAGCTTCTGCCCAGCAAAGGAAACACTCAACAAAGTGAGAAGACTACCTATAGAATGGGAAAAAATGCAAATCACATATCCGATAAGGGGTCAACATCCAAAATACATAAAAATGCATACAACACAAGAGCAGAAAAACAAACAATCCTCTTTAAAAATAGGCAGAAAAGAAATAGGAAAGACCAACATGTACATGAAAAGCTGCTCATGTCACAGTAGCTCAGGAGATCAAAACAGCTTCACCTCGAGCCTGTTAGAACGGCTGGATACGACAAAAAGACAAGAGACAACAATTGCTGGAGCAGATGCAGAGAAAGGGAAACTCTCTGAGCACTGCCGGTGGGATTCTAAACTGGTGCAGCCCTGTGCAAAATGGTATGGAGGATCCTCAAAAATTAAAAATAGAGCTACTATATGATCCAGCAATTCCACTTCTGGGAATATATCCAAAGGAAATTAAAACACTAACTCAAAAAGATATCTGCATGGATCCCCCCACCCCACACCCTGCCCTGTTCATAGCAGCATTTTTTCAGTGGCCAAACCTGGAAACAACCTAACTGTCCATTGACAGATGGGCAGAGCTCAGTGGTGGCCAGTATGAAAACATCAAGCAGAATACTTAAAGCGCCCTAGAGAGGCACTAAAAATGTGATAGAAGTTCTTCCAAAAAGATTACATATGGTGGGGAAAGTCAGGCAAGGCTCTTAGATGTGGAACGAGAACAGGAAATTATGTGCATTTATTGAGAACCAACCGTACAAGGGGACTGTGGTAGAAAGTGCTGAAACAGCACCCCCACCTGAGGGGCTCATAGCATTGTGAGATAAGTGGGGAAAAGAACAAATCAAGGCGACACAATGAGAACTCTGACAAGGGTTCGCAGTGTGATTTGAGGTGCTAGGATGTGATATGACGTGATCCAGTGAAACGCAATCCACCCTACAATACCTGCAGAACTCTTAGTTAAGCACCTGACATACAAGAAAGCACTTCGTAAAGACCATCCAGTTTCTGGTGGGGGCGAAGCAGGGGATGGTATAAACAAGAGAGAAAGCAAGCAATAATGTGGTAAATTCCAGGAATGCTGACTAGACCATCTGGGGAAGAAGAGAAGCATTTGTTCAGGTAAATTGGGGGAGTTTTTAATGATGGCCTAGGAAGACTTTTGCTTTATCTTGATCTCTACTGCCAGACAAATCTTTCCCAAACTGCCTTGATGATGAAGCTCTACTACTCCAAAACATTCAGTGGCTACCCAGTGACTGTAGAATAACGCCTAATCCAGGCAGCTCTAAAACTAGAGCTTCTGCTGCCTGATCAGGGCTAACCCTGCAGTTCTTTCCCTTAATGGAGTAGTCCCTTGAGAAAGGTGGGTGGGGAAGAGGGGATAATATGAGGGAAAAGACTTACCATAAACCTCACTCCAAAAAGAAAAAAATAAGGTACTCCTTTAGGGTCAGTGGAGAGGACCTCTTACGCTTTGTTGAGGGCGAAAAGGAAGTGAGAAGACTCACTCGTTTCTGATTGTTGCCTGAAATTTCTTTAAGAAAGGTAGTGTCTTTCTGACTCTGAAATAAGAGGCTGGTTGGGGGTGGAAATATGTGGGGCCAACATCACCAGCCAGCTAATGAGCAAGTGGAAACAGCCAAAGAAGGACTGTCACAGGGGCTTCTGGGAGGGAGGGGATTGTGGCCTCGAGGAAGGGTGGTGCAGAACAGAGAAAGAGGGTGGGATGTGATGAAACTTCACTGAGAACACAAATCTCCCAGGAGTCCCCATGAGACCTTGGGCTTGGAGCTGGCCTTGTTCACCTTGTATACGGGAACCATGCAGAAGGATTCTGTCCTGTTGCTAGAGATGTAGGCTGCTGGGCTTTGCATCATGTGTAAACCTCCCCTTTTTTGGGGGGGGCATCCTTCCTACTGTCTGACTTTGTTCTCTAGGGATTTGCAGGGCAGATATCACTCACCCCAGGAGGCTGCTCACAGGTGATGGAAAGACCCTCCAGTCATGCCCTGCACACTCCCAGGCCTGGACTGTGAGCAGCAATATCCCTTCTTTTGCCAACAAATCATTTAAATCCTCAATTTCACTGTATAAAGACCACAGTCAGCTTGCACCATCGGACCAAGACTTTATTTCCTGGACTAGCAGTGCCTCTTTTTCTCGCCACCTGCTCCTTGGGATGGCATGGATGGAGGCCCTTCCTTGGTGATGGATAGAGGATGGCCTCATACGCCTCTAGAGAGGGTGCTGTAGGAGAAGGCACAGGGCTGAGTGGGTTCATGAGAGTCCAACAAGGAAAACAAACTTGCTTCTTGAATTATATGCTTCACTAACATCAGTCATCTTAAGAATGAGGACAATGTAAGTTTTTTCCTTGTCTGAGGCATCCAGGCCACCTTCCTTTTTTTTTTTGCACACCTAGTGGGCGATCATGGGATGCACTAACCACGTGCTGTGTGATGTCCCATGCATAACAATCATTACTTCATTTAACTCTCACAACTCTGGCATGTAGGAATTACTATTTCTATTTTGTAGATGGAAAACTATGATTTGGTGTGGTTGGATCACTAGTTAATGACAAGACAGCTAATGGCAAAGCTTGGGTGCGATGACAAGTCTGTCTGAATCTCAAGTTCATGCACTTCTCAGTACATTTTATAAGCAAAACCTCCACACTAGGGGAATAGGCACCTACCAGGCCTGGGGAAGACCAGAAAGCAGAAGAAAGCAGAGGTGATTTCATGTCTAAGGGCAACCTAATGAGAGAGAAGGACTTAAGACAAAAAATTCAGAAACACGGGCTCTAGTCCTAACCTCCAGGTACTACATTTCAGACTTCCAAGGAGCTGGGCTAGAAATTTGGAGAGCAGACTGACTTCTTGCAATGCTCAGGTCCTCACTCCTACTGGTTCTGGTTTATATCTAGGTTTTCTAGAGTAAAACATTAGCATTATTTTTCTGTTTGTTAGTTTTGTTTTTCTCACTTGGACTGTTAATGACTTCCCAACTCGCCCCAGCCATCTGAGTGGAAATATGTGTTACATAAATACAAACTTCAACTTCAGAAAGTTTATACGTATCTTTTGGTATGGCTGGACTCCGGTTAACCCCAATGCTTTCTTTTTTTTTTTTTTTTAAATGGAGGCTGGAGTCCTCCAGGGACTTAGCTTTAAATGGGGCCGAGTTCATCTGAAGGTCCCTGACTGATGTGACTATGCCCTAACAGCTAGAAGGACCTCCTCTTGCTTACTGTACCCTTGGTTTCCCAGGAGGCTCAGCTTCCTAATGGTTTCCAGACCTAGGGCACCATGGGTTCTTTTTCATTTCTGTGTGTTTTTTTTTAAATCAATTTTGCTGATGAAAGATGAGGACCATTTAGAAAAAACGGCCATCAGTGGCCCACTAGGTCTATGTGAAGAAGGGCCAGGTAGCGCTTATCAGCTCCTCCCGGCATCCCCCCTCCCTGCATCCTTTCATTTCCTGCCCAATATTCCCAAGCCACAGGCAGCCATTGTTTCCAGACCGCTTTGCTTGGAAGCCTGGGTACCGTGGCCTCCCAGCGCTTCCTGTTGTTACAAGGCCTCTCTTTCCTGCTGAAAACAACGGCACTTCCCTGCTGTATGTAACCCTTTTGGGGCAACTCATTTCTTCAGGAGTTTGTTCAGTGCTTGCAAATACTGGGTGCTCATTAACGTGGGTTTATTTAACTCTTTTCCTAATTACTCAAGTACTGCAAATAGAAAATTTTTAAAATACAGACAAGCAAAAGAAAAAAATCACCAAATCTCAGCCCCCTCTGTTAGCACCTGAGACCTCTCTGGTGTTCATGCATCACAACTATGCATCTATATTCACAGAACGCAACAATGGGACCCAGGCTTAACGAGACGACCATATTCACAGTTGGAATGGAGGCAGGCGGGCCTGTCTGGAGACCAGCCTTCTGCAGGTCCTCATACATTGGAGGGCAACAAAGGCTCTCAAGAGGGTAAGTGCAGACCCCAGGAGATTTCCCTGTAAATTCTGGGGCTAAGTCTGAAACTCTGAAACTCCAAAACTCAGAAAGTGATCCTCTTTAAAATGTTTGTTGAAAGAATTTGGGAGGAGCTCATGGAGGAATGGAACATGAAGGAGTTAGGTGGCACAGCAGTGACACTGTTGGGACATTTAGGACTGCGAGTCTCCTCAGCCGATCTCCCTGATGGCTGCCAAAGGAGCTTTCAAAACACACAGATGGAACTGTATTTGTCTCTAGTGAAGACACGGTCCACAGCACAGCAGGCTGGGTCCTTTGGGACCCTCCCCCAACACTACATCTGTAGTCCCATCAAACTGCCCACAGTTCCCTGAAGAACACCCCTCTGGCCTTTGCACTCTCCTCATGATGGAAATGTCCTCGAGCCCCACCCTGTTCCTGGGTGTTTCAGAACCCGGCTGAGAAGTCCTCTCTACAGCCTTCCCTGTAACCTCAAACAGGGTAAGTCGCCAAAAAACAGGACACAAAGCTCTGCTCTGTTGAGAATTTCGGGCACTATTTTAGGATGTGAATTATTAATAAGATATCCTAATTTTTATGAGTTTCTGTTGTGTGGTCCAGGGAACATAGTTGTGGGATATGATATAGTGTATTTCTGGGACTAACACTCCCCACCACCCACAAGGGATGATAATATTCAAGCTTTTATCCTGAGGCTTTGCAGCTCAAAAAGTATTTAGTATTCTCTGAAATGTCTCCTACAAAGAACCAGCATTCAACTCACAGGCAGCTATCGCAATTACCGGAACCTACTCACTCCTCATCTAGCACACAGCACTGTCTTTAGAAGTAATCTTCAGCAGATACATTTAGGATTAAGGCTCAGAGATAGAGATGGCACAAAGGATTATGGTCAAATCCCTGACCACCTCTTCAGACGAGGAGGAACTCATAAATACTATATAAAGGATATAGACAACTAGTAAGTAACATGCTTGTTTACCACTCAAAGTCCTACAGTTAGAGAATCTAAAATCTAACAAATCTCTTTGAATTCTAACTTTTATTCTCCTCACCCTTTCCTAAACAGCTTCAGAATTGGCATTTTCTGCTGTTTGCAATAGAACATGTCAGCAGTCGTATGATGCCAGCTGGGTGCTAGAAGTATCAGGGGAACAGTCTGTAAAGTATATAAAACTGTCTACCACTATGCTGTACACCTGAAACTAATACAAAATAATTGTGAATGTAAACTGTAATTGAAAAATTAAAAAAGAAAAGAAAATATTGGCAGATCTAATCCAAGAATAGGGAAGGAATGGGCATCTTTATTTTATTTTTTTTAATCCTTACCCAAGGATGTTTTTACTGATTACAGAGAGAGAAAAGAAGGGAGAGAGAAGTGAGAAGAGAGACAAAGAGAGAGACATTGATGTGAGAAAGAAACATCAATTGTGTGCCTCCAGTATGCGCCTTGACTGGGGATCGAACCCCCAACCTAGGTATGTGTCCTGACTGGGAATCAAACCTGCAGCCTTCTGGTGCACAGCACAATGCTCCAACCAACCAAGCCACTCAGCCAAGGAAGGAATGGGCAGCTTTTAAATGGTAAAAAATGATAAGGCTCAGGTCCTGATCTCTTTTCTTGAGTACATGGAAGGGGGTCAGGGATGTACCTGGGGAGCTCTGGACACCAGAGGCCAACAGTCCATCCTATGAGCAACAGTCTGGATGAGGCTCTGAATGAAGACTGAATCTCTACTCACGCTTACACACAAGGAGGCCACTGCAAAGTTTTAATGAAGGAAATGATGGCAAGAAATCAGTATTTTCAAAGGTCTTCCAGGGTCAGTTATAGTAAGGAGAAATTGGTCTTCCAGGGTCAATTATAGTAAGGAGAAATTAGGGGCAGAGAGACCTTCTGGGAAAAATCCAGGCACTGTGTGATTCACCTCCAGTCACTTCCTCTGAGAAGCCATCCCTGCCCCCCAAAAGGAGGAAGTACTTGTTATACAGTTCCAGAGTAATCGGTATATAATTCATACTTATTTGAGTGGTTTTGGTTTTTGTGTTTTAAAACATGGGTTTTTTTTTCTATCCCATAAACTCCATGTGGAGCTATGTTCATCTTACTCAACTTCTAAGATGCTGCCCATGACGTTAGCTTGTAGTCCCGTAACTCCCCTGTGCCTCCAACAACACCTGGCACAAACGTGTGCACACATGGATGAATGTGTGAAACGGAAGGCTGGGCCAGATGTGTGGGCATCACCTGGGCCCCATGTAGGACGTGGCGAGATGACTTGTCTTAGCAAGGACCAGATTAGACGCAAAGTACGCCTTTGTCTCCAGTGCTTTTTCCCTTCCCAACTTCGTGTTTATTTTCTCCTTCACAGCCACCTCATTCTCACCCCCAGCATCTACTCCATACTCTATTCTTATTCTCCACTGGTTGGTCAACCAGAATTCTGGAATTTTGGAATGTCAGAGATGGAAGGGACTTTCAGATCACCTGTTAAACCTGCTTGATTCAGTGTCAAAAAATAGAGGCTGCAGGAAGTTTGGGGACTTATCCAAGGTCACCAGCTCCACAGTGGTAAAGCCTTGGAGTTGGTGGAAGACAGAGGGGAGGGGACAGGAGTGTTGACATTGATTAACATTTCTTTTCTTTCCAGTTTTGAAGATCACAGTTTAAGTGCCTGCGAGGACTCTCTTTGCCCCAGACTAACTGACCCTTTGATGTCAGAAGTAATGTAGGGTATTTAAATTTAGGCGCACCCTTAGCAGTCAAAGTGAATCAAGTATGTTTATTAGATCTCCACATGTAAAACACTGTGCCAGACTCTAGGGCTTCAAAGAATATTTTATACTTATAAGACACTGCCCATGACCTCAGCTTACAGTTTGGTTAGTTCAATTACATGCAGTTAAGTTGTGGGTAGAACAAAAATGTCGGGAAGAGCCCTTTCTTCTTCATTCTACAGCTGACAGGCAGGAGTCAGCTGGGTTTAATGATATCTTTCTGGAGAGAGAGGAAAGGGAATCAGCTGCCAGAGGCTGTCCCTCCACCTCTACAAATTAGCTTTCTCTTCTTAAAAAGCGGGTGGCTGATCCTCAACAAGGAGGAGGGGTTTGTTTATTATTTTAAAGACTCCTGATTCCTGTTTAAAGATAGTGTAGGCTTGCAATGGATTATTCCAGGCTTAAATTCCCTGAAGAGAGAGGGAAGTAGCAAGCTCTGCAGGGGTAGCCTTGGGCTAGGGCTTCGGTGGGAACACTGAGGAAAGTAGGCAGAAGCTGGTTGGGGAAAGCAGGGACTTACTGGGACTCAGCTCTACACAGGGGACTGAGCAGCCCTCGTGCCAGAGAACCCAGTGGAGGGCATTTGCCTGGTCAAGACCTAGGTGATATGAACCATTCTCATTCCAAGGGATCTGAGACAGTCAGCACAGGCAGTGGGCAGCTGGGTGTTCACATAAAACAGGTGGGCGAGGACTGTTGTATTCCTCACTGCAGTCCTAGTACCCAGCACTATGCCCTGTGTGATGGAGATTCTGACTTGGTGTCTACTCACGGGCACTGGGCCATGGGCTTGGCCACATGCATTAGGGTGCACGTGCAGAAAGGCCATGGTGGACGGCCCTGGACACTGCTTCCTATCTCGTCTCAGACAGAAGCACTGGGAAATGGAGGATGTTCTCCTAACTCCCTTTCAGACTTGCCAGGGAAAACACAGAGTACCCAGTCAAATTTGAATTTCAGAGAAACAGCAACAATTTTTAATATAAGTATGTCCTCAATATTGCATGGAACATATATCAATACATGATTTGTCTGTTTACCTGAAATTCAAATTTAATTGAGTGTCTTATATTTTTATTTGCTAAACATGGCAACTTTATTTCTGTGTCTATATCTCATTCTTTGCTGCCTGATGCTCCACAGCAGTGTTCTCTTTAAGCCTCATTCAAAGCCATAACCACAAGCTTGCCTTGGCTCCTATTTGCCCTACTGGCCAAGCCCAGGCTTATCCATGGCACACCTCTCACAACTCAGCTCCCTGCAGCATGAGAGGAAACTAAGAAAGGGATGGGGCAGCAGAAGTGTGACTATGTCAGGGAGCCAGAATCCTCATGGGGTCAGAGGCATCTGGATGTCTAGAGATGTCTAAGAACACACCTCCCTGTAGAGGAAAGGGGAAGCTATTTCCCCACGTGGTCTCTGACAGAAGAGGCAGAACAGGATGAAGCCAGTCTTGGTAGCTAATGAGGGTTTCTTTTCTCCTGGGTTTGATCTAACCCTGACTGCGTATTCCCACCTCCTGATGGCCCTTCTCCTTGGCTACCAAGTATATTTTTTATTGTATTGGTATGTGGATGGGTGGGGGCACCTTTGCAGCTCTCTTTTTAAAAAGAAGGAAGCAAGACCAGGCAACCTTTCAGTTTAGGGAGTGTCAGTTTCTGGAGCACAACCTCCCCCTGCTCCTCCATTCTCCTCAGCACATTCACTGCGCGCCAGGCACTGGGTTAAGTACCTCATGTATATTACTTCATCCAATCCATTCAACCCTGTAAGCCAAGTACAACTATACTCATTTTAGAGAAGAGAAATAGGGGCGGAGAGAGGTTTACTCCCTTGTTCATTGGCTTTTCAGTTTGCAAGCGGTGGAGCCAGCATTTAAGCTGAGTGTCTCTGGCTCCAAATCCTACTCTTAACCAGCCTACTACTCTGCTTTTTTCAGAATTCACCCTGACACCTTCTAGGTGTTCACTAGCAGTTTCCTGAACACATGTGTGATTGGATGTATTAATGAATGTATGCAGAATTGAGGAGCCACATTTACCTCTGCAGACTCACTGGACAATACCCATCAACAGAATGGCTTGTTATGAGGTGTCTACATATTTTTTGAAAATTCATCAAACTGTAATTTGTGGACAAATATGTCATTACAGTACTTTGTGTATTTGTTTGTTTTTAAATGAAAATGTTTCGGTCGAATGTCCCGAGTTCCATGCATCTTGATGCTCCTCGCTATATTTTGCATTTAATACACTGTTTTTGTGGAGCACATTCCCAGTGTAATTCAGGATTCACTGGCTTTTGGGGAAATCATCCTTGTGGGATTCTCAAATCATAGCCTCTGGCTGGTTCCTGCCTTTTTAAGAATTTTACTGAAACATGCTCTGACCTTCAATTTTATGTGAACCATCAGTAACCAACAGTCTCTGCATTGCTCTGAGTATTCCATTGAGAAATTTATTTTCTTTTGATCTTGATGTACATTTGGTATTAATTTTTTTTGGTGTGTTTCCATTTACACATGAATGACCTCAGTCTGTTTTTAGCAGAGCACTGCTAGAGCTGGATAAAGATGACGGCTTATTAACAGAAAACTGAAGCTGCTGACCTAGAATAGAACTGCTTTTTCAAAGTACATGCAGTCATAGTACACATTCTGTTTTACACACACACACACACACACACACAGAGTCACAGGACATCAGGCTGTGAGAGAGAGAGTGACCTTACTTTGAGATATGTGACAATGAATATGAAAAAGTTAAACAATCACCATCTAAAAAAGCGGTAGGGACCGGGCTGGGTACAAGCTATGCTATGTGGGGCCTGGTATGGCTTAGATCAACATTCTAGGAGCGCCCAGAACCCCTAAGTCTCATGTCAGAAAGTGAGAGGACAACTGGGAGACCCCTGAAAGGTAGCAAGAATGTCTTGCGTACAGATTTCTGGTTGCTACAGTGATGAGTTTTTCAACTGAAACATGATCTTGGACAAGCATTAGCATATTTAAGAGAAGAGAAACACAGAATAATACACATGGGATTGTCTCCGATATCCTTGGCCATATGGCTAACAAAATTAAACTTCTCCAGAAAGAGAGTCACGTCAATCCCTCCTAGAGAATGCAGCCTTGGCTTGTGTGCAGAAATAATATCCGCACCCATAACGAGAACAAGGCTGGGTACCTCCTATCCATGGGTTTTGATTTGATCTTCACAATACCCTGTAAGGTAAGAATTATCATTCTCATTTCCAGAGGAGGAAACTGAGTCTCAAACAAAGCTCCCTTGTCACATCACACAGCTGGTAAGTAGCCCAGTCTCTGTCCACCCCACAGAGCCGTTGCTATTTGACTGCTGGTGGCATCAAATGGTGCCAATTTTCATAAACACTAAAGATACTCCTCTATCAGATTACTCCCTAAAGTCACTAAATCCTCCTGGAATTACATATGGCATATGTGAGCAGTGCCTCTGGAGACCTCTGTGGATCTCCAATTTGGGGGATATCATTAGAGCACCTAATTTATATGATAAAATGAGAAGAGAACAAGTCACCTTAAGAGACGGTTGCTGAAGTGGACTAGGCTGTTGGCTAATTGTTCACCTCTACGGACCAGGCCCTCCGTGCGGGCCATAAATGTGTGGCTCAGCAAAATGAGAAATGACTGCATGACATGTATCTCACTGAGGTTTTAGTTTGCATTTCCCTAGTGGCTAAGGATGGTGATCATCTTATCTTGTGCTTATCCATCTATATGTCCTCTTCAGTAAAATGTCTGCTCGTGTCTTTGCCCTATTTCCTAACCAGATTGAGTTGTTTTTACTGCTCAAGTTTAAAAGTTCTTTAAACATTCTATACACTAGTCCTTAATCAGATATGTGGTTAGCAGATATCTTTTCCCCCTCTGTATCTTGTCCTTTTACTTCGTAACCAGGGTCTTTGACAGAGAAAAAGGTTTTAATTTTGTTGAGGTCCAATTCATCATTTTTGTTTTTGTGAATCATACTTTTGGTGTCAAGCCTTAGAACTAACTCATTGCCTAGTATCAGACCCCAAAGCTTTTCTTTAAGTTTTTTTTTTTCAAAAAGTTTTATAGTTTTGCATTTTACATGTAAGTCCACAATCTATTTTTTTTTATCCTTACCCACAGACATGCTTATTGATTTTAGAGAGGGGCAGGGAGGGAGGGAAGGAGAAAGAGAAAGAGAGAAAAACATCGTTTGGTTGCCTCCCTCAGGCGTCACCGCTGGGGACCAAATGCGCAACCTAGGTATGTGCGCTGACAGGAAATCAAACACATGCCCTTTTGGTTTATTACGGGAAGACGCTCCAACCAACTGAGTCACAAGCCAGGACCCATGATCTACTTTGAGTTTACTTTTGATAAGGCTTAGGTCAAGATTCATGTTTTGGCCTGTATATATCCAATTGTTCCCGCACCGTTTTTTGAAAAGGCTATTCTTCCTACATGGCATTGCTTTTGCACCTTTGTCAAAAATCAGTTGGGTGCATTTGTGTGGGCTATCACCATGTTCTCAATTTTGGTCTATTGAACTACCTGCCTGTCCCTCTGCCAACACCCCACTGCCTCTATGCTATAGCAGGCCCTGATACTGGGTAGACTGATTCTTCCCAAGTTTTCTTTCTTTGTCAAGATTGCTCTACCTAGTCAACGGCCTGTGCCTTTCCACCTAAATATTGGAATAAGCTTGTCTACGTCTACAGAAAAACCTGGCTGGGATTTTGATAGGAACTACATTAAACCTATAGGTCAATTTACAGGGAAACTGACATCTTTCCTATTTGAGTTCATAAGATCCTTTGCATTTGTTCCTTCTCCATTCCTAACTACCACCCAAAGGAAGAGGTCATTTGCTTGTATCTGAACTGCTTTACCAATGTTATAACACATTTTTGGATTGTGGTCTACTGTTGTCCCCATTCGTCCTGCATAATGCTTTCAAGACAATGGACCTCCAGCCCTCCCCCACAAAGTTCTTGCTTGGGAGTCTCAGTGGCTTTCTACCCCAGACCCAGGCCCAGGCTCACCCTCTTCTTCAAACTCCCCGAACTTCCCCTTCTCGTTCACTCTTGATGTACCCAGGTATTCATGACTCTGAACCTTTCCCTGTTATCTGTGTGCTCTCTTCCCTCTACAGTTTTCTCCTGTCATATCTCTCCCCCGCCCCCCACCGCCACTTCCAGCGCCACCAGCTCCACCTGAGGAGGACACGTTGCCCCAGAGGTTTCCGGCCTTTCTGGGCCTGGTTACCCACCCCCTACCCCCAACCTGGCCGGAGGAGTTTTTGTCTCCACTCTAGAAGGTCAGGGTTGAGGTTCTTGGAAACCTAAGCTGCCTTCTCCCACTATTATCAAGGGTGGTTAGTACCTATACTATTACAAGTGCAATTTTTTAAAGGACTTTTACACACATTATCTCCTATGCGTCTTGTAATGTTTAGAAGCTAGACATTTTCTTAATTTTGATGACAAAACTGAGCTCTGAGAAGTTAAGTAATTTGCCCCAAGTCACACCGCCAAGAAGTGAAAGAACTATGATACAAACTTAAGGCTTCTTCTTCCTATTCCCATTCAATATTACACAGAGGAGTAGACCACAATGAAATTACAGTCTGCAGAGACTTTTGTTGGTTGGTCCTGGAGCCTAACCATCATTTTAGACCTTTCCTCCCCTGTGGGAAAAAGCATTTCAAATTCTAAGTCACCAAAGCACAAGTGTCCCTTCGGAGTATCATTCCTGTTTAATTAGGGTGCTTTCTCTCTCATCTCTCCACCAAAGACTTCATGTTTATTAGTTCCATTGTTACACTGGTCAGAAGCCAAAGGGAGGATTGAAAACAATGGCTTTAAGTCAGGTTTGGGTCCACCACTTATTAAACGTAATCTTTTTTTTTAAAAGATTTTATTTATTTATTTTTAGAGAGGGAAGGGAGGGAGAAAGAGAGAGAGTAACATCAATGTGTGGTTGCTGAGGGTCGTGGCCTGCAACCCAGGCATGTGCACTGACTGGGAATCGAACCTGCGATGCTTTGGTTCACAGCCCGTGCTCAATCCACTGAGCTACGCCAGCCAGGCTATTAAACGTAATCTTAAACAAATTATTTAACCTTTTTAAATTTCAGTTTCCTCCTCTACAAAATAAGGCAACATTATACATACAGGATTGCTGTAAGAACTAAATGAATGAGGCATGGATGTAAAGTGCCTGATGTGGTACTAGGTGCAGAGTCCATCTGTGGTAACGTGCAATGTTGTTTTAAGGGGAGAGTCAGGCTGACTACAACTTGGACTATATCCCCATTGGCCAGGGATGGCCCTTGTTTATCCTGCTGTACATGTGAAATTATTAATAGCATGCCTTTCTACTTTTAAGGTCCCCAATAGGGATGATAAATTATATGTCACCCTACTTGCAGATGGCCAGCTGGCAGAGCCTGGGGGTTGTGACGTTAGATCACACAGCCCTGTGGCCAAAGCTCCCTAATTATAGGAAAGTCTGCCTTTGTCAAGAACATCTCACTAGGGAGCTAAGAGCTACTGTTTGGATGTTTCCAGAAGCAGGATCTGGGTTCCATTGAGGGTCTAAAGCCAGGAAGAGAGCTTGCAGGGATTGGGGAACCCAGCCAAAGGAACCAACGGTCACGCAAGTTTCTGGTCATCCAGGAGCCCTGTCAAAGAGCCAGGCCATAGGGCAGGAGCCAGGCCACCGGCTAGAGCAGGGGCCTCGATGGCAAGCCAAACAGGAGGTGAGGGTGAGCCGGGGCACGAGGTGTCAGGGACACCAGTAAGGGAGGTCAGCAAGGTGCCGGAAGGGCGATGGGACTTTGTGCATAGGAGGAGGTGTTGGGCAGCAGGCCCCCCATGGTGTCTGGCTCCATCCGTCCTCGTCTCTCAAGGGGACTGAAGCACTGGCTAGGGCACATCCGGGTTGTGCCCTCCACGATGCCACACATGTGCCAACGTTGCTCAGGGACACTGAGAAGTTTGCTGGTGATAACTAGGGGCAAATGTAATGTGGGCAGTGCCACTGAAACCTCCCAAGGTAATGTTTCCTCCATTGCTGGTGTCAACTAGTCAGGTTGGATACTAGAGTTGGCAGCTTATTCATTTTTACCTGAGTACTTGCTTAACTTCTCCCAAAGTGACTGTCATAAAACACGTCTCATAAATGAGCTGTAGTGATTGAAAGCCCTACTAATCAACAGGCACACTGGGGAAAAGACAGGACCAATGCGGTGGGAGTCAGAACCAGGTTGTCTCCTAGCTCTGCTTCTTCGTAACTCTGAATCTTGAGATAAGTCACGTCACCTCCCTGAGCTCATTTTCATCGACTGTCAATGATGATAATGGTGGCTGTGAAGGTAAACAGAGCACAGGTGTGCAAGCATTCCGGACTGTGGAGTGCTCTACAAATATAAGCTGGACGGTAGCTCCAAGAAAATAATAAAGTGGCAGTATTTTCTAAAACAAACATTTATCATTTGTATTAAAAAAGAAGCTCACAAAAACAACATTATACTTTAAAAATAGCAGAGCTGGGCCCTGGCTCGTACGGCTTGGAGGATAGAGTGCCAGCCTGCAAACCGAAGGTTGCCAGTTTGATTTGAAGTCAGAATCTGCACCTGCCTGAGATGCAAGCCAGGTCCCCAGTAGAGGGCGTGCAAGAGGCAACCACAGATAGATGTTTCCCTCTCTCCCTCTCTTCCCCTCTTCCATCCCTCTAAAAATAAATAATGAAATCTTTAAAAAAATACAAAAATAAATAAAAATAGCATAGCTGGGGCAAATGTAACAAATTCTAGTATATTAAAACCAGGACAACTTTAAACACTAAGGAATACTCCTTGACATGCTCTTTGAATGTCAGTAGGAGGTGCTAACCTCACCTCCTTCTGGAAACACCCCACAGTTAGAAAACATAACTACCTTCCAAAAAGGTTGGCTGATAGGCCCATACTAGAATATCAATATAAACAGAAATTCAAAGTCCCCCTTTGAAGAATAAAGGGCAATCTTTTTTCCCCCAATGATTTTCGAATCCCCTGATTTGAACCAGAGGTGGGCTGTGTTTCCAACAGATGGAACAAACAGCACCTTTGATCAAGGCAGCACAGTGTTAT
The DNA here is from genome assembly GCA_004024845.1 of Tonatia bakeri. Classification (NCBI taxonomy): domain Eukaryota; kingdom Metazoa; phylum Chordata; class Mammalia; order Chiroptera; family Phyllostomidae; genus Tonatia; species Tonatia bakeri. The sequence goes on from PVIA01001755.1 coordinate 53,617, forward strand.
AGAAAAAGCGTGGGCTCTGGCATCTGACGAGCTCGGGCTCCTTTCCAAGCCAGCCCCCACTGCTTCTCTCTGACTTTCAGCTGGTGATTCAGCCTCACCGAGCCTTGGTGCTCTCACCTGGAAAAGGAAGATCAAGTTGCTATAGTGACAATTAAATAACATCTGCCACACTTCAAGTGCAGTGCTTGACACAGGAGAGGGGAGTGCATTGAGTTTCTTATTGTCACTCTGGAAGCACCTTGACCTCTGCCTTGCACTGCCAGGAAGTCAGGGACAAAAACCATGGCAATTGTTCCAACTAGTTAATGTGAGTGGGCCTTGAGACAAGGCTGCCAAGAAGTTAACCCAGCCCAGGCCTCGAGAACAGAAACAGAGGGTCTGGACTTTGTGTGTGTGCACGTGTGTGCACATTCCCTGTGCATTCTGCTCTAGTCAGACCACATCCGGAGCTCTAGGTTCAGCTTGTGGAAACTCATCTTAAAATACAGGGAATGCAGAGGAGGTTGAAGAGGTGGCGGGAGGGCCTGAACACCACCTCGAAGAGTGGCTGAAGAAACCGGGGAGTCAACCTGGAAAAGAAAAGTCTTAGAACAAAGTCGGAACAGCTTCCAAATGGTTGAAGGGTTTCATGCAGAAGTAAGTGAAGACACATTCTTTGTGGCTCTAGAAAACATATCAGGACCCACAGGCAGAGATGACTAGTGCGTGCCATTGGGCTCAATAGCCAGGAGGACTGTGAATCAGGTGATGCTCTTCACCTGGAGGAATGTCACTGCAGGCCATCTGGGTCCAGATTCCTGTGTGGGCGGGGCTGAGATTAGCCACCCCTGAGGCGAAGGCCCTTCTGAGTCAATTAACCCCTAACAGAGTCCTGGTGTTTAAACCCTGGTGTACTTTTTGGTTCATTATTAAGTCACATTTTACAAATCTCAGTTTCTTCACAATGGTTGATCAAGGCCATTATGCCTGAAACGTTAAAAGCAGAAAAAACGGTGAAGCCACTGGAGCTGTGATCCTTTTGTCATTAGGCTCAGAATGCTTTTGATGATTTTCATTCCGGTCTAGAATTAATGAGTATTTACTGCCGTTCCCAGGCACTGCATACATACGTTCCCTGACTCTTCCCCCACTCTTAAAATCCAGCCTTGAATTAAAGAGCCCTGTTTGTTCGTGCTTTGTCTGGAAGTTAAGGTTTGTGGGTTTTTTTTTAAGTCTAAAGATAGTTAATGATCACTTTCTTTAACCCCATCCATTTGTATGCTTTTCTCTCAAATTGGTCTGAAGTTAAGAACATAGTTGTGCAGAAATACCATACACACACATAGAAGGAAACAAATTAAAAGGCCGATTTTATCCTCTTTTCTCTCCAAATACAACTGTGTAAATTACATTATTTATCTTGTCTCAAGTATAGAGCAGTACAGAATGTGATTCAATGCTCAAACAATACTCAGTTTTTCAGCATAGGGACCTTGGAGCTAAAGGAGATTTGAGGACCCTAAGGTCCTAGGCAAGCACCCCTTGGACTCATCTGACCAAGGGCAGGCCATCCGTGGTAGACATTTGAAACAAGTCAGCAGTTTCAGGGGCACACCCATGACATTTTATTCTGAAAAATTATAAACAACCTCACTCCCACCACCAGCCCTGCCACCTCCTGAGGAATGTGCAGCGTGGTGGATCTGAAGGAGCCACTGATAAGCAGAGAAGCTTTAAAGTGTAGCAGTGAGACAAGAGCCTGACAGCAGAGATTATTTTTGATGCTTTTGAAGGCACACGCTTTATAAATACATTACACGCAGAGAGCATAGGTCTGTTTCTACACATGGCATACACGACTGTCTGTTTAAAAGCTTTGCAAAACTCACTTAGTAATGGCTCCTGCTGAACGCTTCAGGGTGAAAGATAAAAAGGTAAAGAGGCAAGGCCTCTTCCCACTCAACCTAAGATGCCCTTTCTAACGACACTTCTGGACCGTCTCCATCTCACTCATTGGACATATGAGGAAACGGGGATTCCAAGACAGATGGTGACTTGCTTTAGGGGTGTTAGAAAGTTAGGCCTAGGACCCAGGTTTCTCGATTCTGAGGCTAGAGTTTACTATATAATGGTGGGAAAAAAATCTCCACAGTGTAAACCACAAAACAGTTCTAAAGACTGGCAAAGCCCCTGGGGGCCAGCAAAGGAAGGCGTGTCCTACTCTGTTTTTCTGGCTGCCACAACGCAGACCATAGGATGCTCACACTGGGTCACAGAACAGTCAGGCCGCTGAAGTGGAATGCAAGATGACTGGTCATTCCTATGAAGCCAGCAAGCTGAGCTGCTGTCACTACCCTGCTTGCAGTGAGAAGAAAACGCCCTGCCATGCTTCTTCACCCTGGGGCAGCCCTGGTTCTCTGTAGTTGGTGTTTCAATCCACTAAGGATTTGGAGAAGCAAACGGGAAAATACACAAACACTATCTCCTCCATTTCCCCAATGTGTAGCGCTTGCCTTTTGAGCCTGGTCGGCCCTTCTCCTGAAGGTTTTGATCACACATGAACTTGGACAATTAGATCAACGCAGTCAATTAAGTGGAAATATCTAACACATCAGTTGATTTTATGAAGCAACTAGCTGAGTTGCTAATGATAGTGGAAAAGCAACTTTGCTTAGACATAGCCTTATTCTCTTCTCCACTCCAACTTCATCAGTGTCTCTGTTTACCCAGACAAAGTCTTTATTTACTGGTTTCTCAGGACCAAGTGAGGACCCACACAATGAAGCTTGGCTAACACTGCGGCGGGGATGCTACAGACACGGCCTCTCAATACCCTCATGGTTCAGTCACAGAACAGTCTGTCCTTTCACTGGCTACTGTGGAATGAGTGCGAGCTCTGTAAGTGGGCACGCAGGGTATCCTCTGTCCGAGGGCCAAGTCATGTTTCCAAGTTCCCCACTGTAACCCTGGATACGGCTGGATGGAGTAGGAAGGTCTGTGAGGGGCCTTTGTTTGTCACTGGAGACTCTCTATAAGGAGGATGTGGATAGCTGGGTTCTGAGCCTGGCAAAGAAGCAGGGAAAAGAACTGGAAAGAGGGAACAGAGCTGCTGCAGGCCTCTAAGGAAAGGAGCCAGGCCAGGCCAAATCCACTGCAATAAGTTCTCCAGGTTTTGCAACTCCCCTTCCACGCCTCCTGAATGTTTCCTTTTAGCTGCTCCCACTCACACAGGGTGCAAGGATTTCACACAGGAAGACAGGGGCCTGTCCTTGGCACACGCATGTGCTTCTGGTCCTGCACTGGCACCATCAGGCCGCCCTTGGTGACTTGACGCAGCCTGTGCTGACATGTGGCTTCAGAGCACAAGCAGCAGAGAAAGATGAGCTTGGTGACCATCTGCCACCGTGATGTAAAAGGCAACGAAATGGCAGGGACCATGGCACTAGTTCAGGGTAGCCTTTCAGGTCTCCACACACTGGATTCACTTAAATTCTCAGACAGACTTCCTTCCCGTAGGATTGTTAGATTCCTTCCAAGGTACGTGAAGTGGCTACATGATCATGCCCCGAAGTCCCATCATGGATGATTTACTTGTCCAGGAGATATTTCTTGGAATAATAATGATTATTATTTTTACAGAAGCTATCATTTAAAGCATCTGTTATATGCCAGACGCCTACTTACATGATTTCATTTCCTCTCCCTGACAATCCTGAAAAGGGTATTATTATCCCCTTTAATAAATGAGAACACAGAGGTTCAGAGGTTAAGGCTACACAACTAGGAAGGGACAGACAGCAGCTTTCAAATCTAGATCTGTCCAACCCCAAAGCTTGTAACTTTACCACAATAAATACAGATGAGAAAGTAGTAAGCAAACACTGCATTCAACTTTTAAATATGTAATAATTTTTATCATAATATACATTTAATTTTGAGTACCATTTTTCATCTCTGAGGGCACGGCTCACTGGCCTGGTGATCATTCTAGAGGGAAGCACACTGTGTTCAAAGTGTGCTGTGGATGACGGACACTGACATCTCTCGGGGTGCGCCACCAGAGGTACAGCGTCCAGAAGGCGGGAGAACACACGCTGCGCTCCTTAGCTGATACCTGGAACACTGTGTCCCGTTCTGGGGAGCACGGTTCAACAGGAGCACAGGCAAACTGAGCCCCGTTCAGAGGAGTGTGACCTTGAAGGCAAGTGAACCCTAAGCAACGTCCTTCGCAGAAAAACTACAAAACCAAGGCCATTTGGCTTGGAGAATACCTGGAATTCCTGGAGACACATCAGAGTTGGGGTGGATGGGGCAGATAAGGGATATAATAGATACCTTGGAAGTTTGAAATGCTGTCCAGAAGAAGAGCGAAAATCTCTAATGTGAAGGTAATGAACAGTTCCATATACTTATAAAATGAGTGTAAAGATGTTGCTAACTGCTTAACAGACGGAAAGGCTTTTCAACGTATGGAACTGTTTGTAGATGGAATAGTCTGCTTTGTGAGGTGGTGAGTTTCCATCCCCGGAGAGATTCAGAGACAGGACTTGGTGTTCATGTGAGAGAGGCCAGTCAAGCGTCAAGACTCCATGACCTTTCATGTCCCTTCCAACCACCAAATCCCAAGATTCACCAGCAAATTTACCATCCTGAGTGTCCTCTCTGATTCCATAGTCCTCCCTCCAGATATCTCATTTGCATTTAATCTGCTGTACATGGTGGGCTTTACATTTTCCCTTCACGTCAATTTTATTTTTAAATACTCCAAAATTAAGGTGGTCACTGACAGTTTTATAAAGTTTTCTTGAAGAAATTTTTTTAGATACTTAATCTTTTTGCTCACCAAACATCTGTCCTAGATTTCTTGTCCACCGGGAGGACAATTTATTTTTATGAAAACGTTATTCCAAATTTTCCTACCTAGTGACCAAACGCTGTCATCATTTCCTCTTCTAAAATGAAACAGTAGCAAGATGGCTCCTTGGGTTGCTCCCGCCCCCGAAGGTTGAATTTACTTGTGTCGGCAACAGCGCTGTATATGCATTCAATCCAGTTCGTTCGTTCATTTGATGAATATTTGTGAGGTGTCCAATATTGTTTTAGGAACTGGAAAATGGCAGTGAATAACACGAAATTCTCTGCTCCTTTTAATGGAGCAGACAGACTGTAAGCAAGACAAAAAAGTAAACACAGGGCGGGGCAAAGTAGGTTTATAGTTCTGCATATGTGAAACACTGAACTTATTCTTGTATTATTGTCCGTTAATTATTGTCTCAGTTACCATGCAAGTAACCGTAAACCTACTTTGCCCCACTTTGTATATAAAGATAAACCAAATATACATTAGATGGTGACTTGTACTAAAGTGAATAAAACAGGAAGAAGTGTGGGAGGGAAAGAAAGAGGATGTTTCTATTTGCATAGGTACTCAAGTCCCTTTACATTTTATTTAAAATAGTGGGAGCCCCAGTAAGAAGACGACAGTTGAGGTTAAAGTTTTAAAGGAAGTAAGAGTAAGGAGGGGAGTAAGAAAGGTCAGTGTATATCAGAAGAACACCCCAGGCCTAGGGAACAGCAGATGCACATGCACCCCTCCAGTCATGTTCTGAACATCTGCCAAAGTGCTAGCATCCTGTGTGATGAAAGGAAGTAAAACACAGGTCTCTGCACATAGGATCTTGAAGAGGAAAGAACACATCTGCATCCAAAACCAACAGGCAGTCAACTGCCAAGGGCTACATTGTGTAGGTCAGATTAATAGAGAACTCTTCTTTGGTTGTACTGGACCAGCCACTATCCCCCAAAATACGCCCGGCATGACCACCACACAGGCCACGGTGCTCTTCCCATGCTTCTTCAGATTAGATCTTAAGTAACCTTTCAAGCCCAGCCTAAACTTGTCTTCCCTCATGGAGCTCTTCCTGACCACCCAGTGGCTCCTCCCTCTGAATCTAAACAGGAGCAGGCCTCACCCTTGACCCATTGAATCAGAACCCACATCCTCACAAGATCCACACACAAGTCATGTGCAGTGGCATTTGAGGAGCTCTAAGCCACTCGTTTTCAAGTGTGACTCTCCACTGTAAAACCCTGGGAATCCTTTAGTAATACAGTGCCCGATTCTACCTCCAGAGACTCTGGTTTAATCAACAGGACATGAGAGCTGGGTATTCAGGTTTTTAAAAAATTTCCATGTGATTCTAATACACAGTAAAGTTTGAGAACTACTGGTAGCTCCTCTTGCTTCCCTCAAATTCTCCTCCCTACTGTTTTTTCCTAGTTGGCACAGCCTGCTCTCAGACCTGGTCATCTTTCCCCCCCCGAAATCGCCTTTCTTTGGCATGTGGCACCAGTAGAGGAGCATCCCCTGCACCCTTGTTTCCTGACTCAGGACTCTGCACTTGGCCTCATGGAGGTCGTCATGGAGTGAGGATGGACAGTAGGGAGCAAGTGGACTCAGAGCAGACTCCCCACCCAGAAGTGTGGCCTGTGGCAGACAGCCTAGGACAAGCCACTTAGACTTCTCCTTAAAGGGCAACAACAAGATCTCCCGCTTCCTCAAGGAGTCACAAGGTCATGGTGAATATCAACAGTGGTCATATGTTAAGTGTTTTTAAAATAATAGAGTATTAGCCCTGGCCACATAGTTCAGTTGGTTAGACTGTTATCCCAATAAGGTGTGGGTTTGATCCGCACTCAGGACACATACAAGAATCAACCAATGACGGCATGGATAAGTAGAAGAGCAGGCTGATGTTTCTCTCTCTGTCCCTCTGTCTCTCTCTCTTAAATCAATAAATTTTTTAAAAAGTAAGGTATTAATCTGCATGAAAGTTGGCATGGCTTCCTGTTCAGTAGTCCTAGGATATTTGTTTTAAACTAAAAAATTTCCCTTTCCCCTACTCCCAAACGTAAGCAAGAATTTTAAGCAAAAATTTATTTTACCATCTGAAAGGAATGAATATGCCTGTGTAGTGTCCATATAGATGCAGGTAGGTGCAATTCAACCTGACGGTGCCAAAGTTCCCAGAAGGCAGCTGTGACTTGAGAATATTTTGATTGGCACCAAATACCCTGTGAGTGTTCAATAAATATTAATCAATGAAGCTTAACTTAAAATGGTACCATGTAAAACCACAGTATGCCACTACTAAAATGAGGATTACTACTTACTGCTCAACCACATGACCTAATTTTTACTTTTTAAGGAAAAGGATTGCATCTTCATTTAGCCATTCTGCTGATCTGCAAACTGCAAGACCAAAAGACTCTGGCTCATTCAAAATAGGTTCTCTGTTTTACTAAAAGGAGTAGTCCATTACAAGTCATGGTAAAAACGCCCTGACCAGTGTGGCTCAGTTGGCTGCACGTCATCTCGCAAAGCAAGGTTGTTGGTTTGATACCCAGTTGGGGCACATGCCTGGATTGTGGGCACTGTCCCACTTGGGGGCATATGAGAAGCAACAGATCGATGTTCCTCTCTCACATCACTATTTCTCACCGTCTCTTTTCCCCTCCTTTCCCCTCTCTCTAAAGACAAATAAATAAAATCTTTAAAGAAATCACGGTAAATGCTAAATGCCAGAAGCTCAGAATAGATACAACTGTGCTGCGTCTACTTAGACCAAGTGCTAGATGTTGAGAGAGTGTAGAAAGGCTCCTCTGACCAAATATATTTTCCCCACCTCTCTCCTTACAAATTTTGAGGTTTTCCTTCTGGCAGGTTTTTTTTTTAAATAGATATAAATGCCCCTATGAGGGGCAACAAGAAGGCCCTATCACCCTGATGTGAACCAGATGTTAAATAGAGCAATATCCAGAAGATTTGGAATTCATAATTCAATTTTAAAAGGTTTGGGGGGACTCACATAGGACTCACTAAATTTTATTTCTCTGTGTGAGGACATCAACTAACAATAATAAGGACTATTAGCATTTCATAGTAGAGCAGGCAGTTTAAAATAAAATTATAAAGAATATAATCTCAGAATAAAGGACTGTTCTTTTCAAAAAAGGATATCTGGAATCTTAAAATTGTGATGACATACACAGATAAATACACTACATAATCCCTACTTCTCCTATGGTTCTGCATTTGTGGGTCACTATTCTAGGCAGGTAGGAGGACTTGAAGTGAATGGAGAATGCTTAGTGCCCTGGACATGGCAGGTGCTAAAGAAGATATATTCTAAAAAGGGGGAATGAAAGAAGAGAGGCAAGCTCTGAGTCTACAGGAATAATCCTGCCTAGGACTACACGTGGTTACAGACCAGAGTCCTCCTTGTGCTGGACCCGAGGCGAACTCCTTCCCTTGGTTATAAAGCAGGAATGACAGGAGCTCCACACTCATCTGAAGAAAGACCACTCACAGTGGCAAAGGGCCTCTGGTGCTAACTTTTCTTTTTCATTCATGAGTACACACTATCTCTTTAGGGACCCATGTCCCCATTTTCTGGAGGGAAGGGCAAAAAACTTAAAGAAAGATGGAAGCTGTATCAACAGCCTGAATAAACTAGACTGTAACTAAGACACAAGGAGGGGAGAAAAAGAACTCTCCCATTCCAGTTGAAGACCATCACGATGAAACAAATCTTTCCCTTTGAAAGTATGGATGTGAGCCACAAAAGTGATACAAAAGTGATACAAAGTCTGTTAAAGATGTGCTCATTTTGCCTGAAAACAGGCAGCTCAGACCCGCCCAAGACCATCCTGCTGGTGAGATCTAGGGCCTCGCCCCGACCCGAGAAGGCAAGGCCAGCCCCCCCCCCCCCGTGTTTCCATAAGCTTCCCTCCCTCAATTGATTGTCACGTGAGGCAATAAAGCAATTTCCATAAGTTCTGATGTATCCTCTCTTTCTTCCTTTCCAGTGATCCGACAGGTTTTCCTTCTTCCTGGATGTGGTTAAAAAACAAACGAATCCCTCGTTTGATGTTCAGGGCACCCGTCCTCTCCAGTCCCGCTCCGGGACCAGGCGGGTCTGCACCCGCCCCGGGGCATGAGGTCCCCGCCCTCTCCCAGGGGCCAGACCCACCCGAACTGCGGCGGGGAGTCAAAACCTCTGGCCTCCCTTGGGGCTTCCCCACTCCCGGGAAAGTAGCGTGAGCACAGCCGTGCGGTGACGGCGGGTGACTCAGACCCAGCCGAGCCGTTCCGGGAAGCGGCGGGAGGCCAGCGGGGGCGCAGGGCTTTCCCGCAGCCGCAGGGTGCCGAGCTCCAGACGCCTAAACGGGGATCAGAAACCCGTGGGCGGAGACAGAGAGAGGAAGCCAAGGCTCCCGGGGAAGAGAGCGCCGTAGTTTCTTTTGGGAGGAATCAGAGGGCGGTGGCCTGGACGTTATTCAAGTCGAGGATGCCACCCCCAGGGGACAGGGAGGGCCAGTGCACGCCCGGGGCCCAGGCGCGGTTACCGGGGACGCCGGGCCTCCCCGCGGGGAGGGAGGCGGCGGGAGCGGCGGCGCCGGAGGAGGAGGAGAGCCGTGCGCCGCGTCCGCCCGAAACCCAGGTCCGCGAGCGAAGGCCGGCGGGGCGGGCTGAGGACTGCCGGCGCGGAGAGGCTGGAGGGAAGTGAAGTGCGCTCCGCGGGGAGGAGCCCCCACCCCACCGGCAGCGTCCCCACTCCCCTCCTCAACCCATCCCTTCCCAGCCTAGCGGGTTCTGCGTCACAGACCCCTTTGTCTTCCACGTTGGCCTTCCCGCACTCTGGTGGGAGGCGGGGGAGGGAGGTTGGGCAGGCGGTGGGAGTGGAAACAAAGATAGGGGTGTGGGGTGGGGGGCTGTCGGCGGCTGGAAGGACAGTGCAAGGAGACACCCATGACGAGCCCATTTGGAACTCAGGCTGGCCGCAGTGAGGAAAGGTGCCCGGAGGGGTAATGGGGTGAAAAGCTGAAGCACAGGGCAGGGCAAGTTAGTAAACAAGCTTGCTCGTAAAAAAACTTGTAAGGCACTTTAATTATATTATCTCTATTTGCATTTATCTCTGTAAGATAAATGCTCTCACCCATTCCAGAGACAAGGACAAATCAGAAAGTTAAATTCCAGTCTCAGGTCCCAAGTCGCTAAAGACAGCCCTGACCGGTTGCCTTTACCAAGGTTTGCTTATATGAATCAATAACCACCTCTCTCTCTCTTTTTCTTATGTAGTTTGAGTTCCTTTACTCCCAAGCAAAAAAAAAAAAAGCCCTGACTAAATACTTTTAGTCCCATAATTTTACTTCTAGGAATCTCCTCCAAAGAAATACCAAATATTCAATAGTGGTAAGGAGTAAAGTGGTATATTTATATGATAAAATATCACAGGACCTTAAAATAACGTTAAATGTGGGGTTTGATAACTAGAATAAAGACTTAGGTTATAATGTTAAGTGAGAAAGCAAGACAACATTAGATATACATATATAATTACAATTACGTGTTAAGTATAAATACAAAATAACCCTGGGAGTAAATTACCTCTTTTTGTGGTAGAACTAACAAAAGCACTTTTTTCTTTCTAAAACATTTACATATTTTCCACTTTTTCTACAATGAGGATAATCCTGTATTATTAATTAAAATATTGAAACATTTCAAAAATGTTACATAATGTATATTTTGTGATTTTATATACATATATAATATATATGAAATTGCTACCTGGGTGAAAGAAGATAAGATGTACTTGAGCAATTTTCCCATTAATTGAAATATTTTCCATAATTTAAAAGGGTATGTGGAAGTTAAAGGGAATGGGGCAACTTCTGTATGTCTAAAATATTAACGAAAGGGGAGGACGTGTCTCAGTGGGCCAGAAGAGGGACAAATATCTGAGTTTTAGAACACACAAGAAGGAAGTGATGAGATCGTAGCTGATTCCAGACTAAGAAGTACACGCTGATTCGCAGGTGGGAGGGAAGAACACTGGAGTGGAAACTTCAATAGCAAAGAAAAGAATATGTTCATGAACATAATTACTTAACATGTTCGTGTTTGGCCCAAGGTTGTTGATAACAGCATTTTGGCATCTCAACCCAAGCAGTAACAATTATGCTTAGTTTGGGTTGGACAATGCCTAGCAATGAACTGGTCCAGTATTCGGGGCCCATTCCTCTTCTATAAAGAGGGAAGGGAGAAAATCAAGAAAGCCTCATATCTACGAGGGTAGATCCCTATAAGGGATCTGTTCCTGCAGATCCTTATATAGCAGCAGGAATACACCCCAAAAGCAGGTTTTCTCTGTTTTGAGAACTGTCTAGTCTTATGTGAAGATCTGGTAGAATGAAGAACATAGCCTTCACTCCTTCAAGTAATTCTTACACTAGATACTGCTGGAACGTAACTGATGGAACATAAACTATGTTGAGAACCTATGTTATGGCAGAAGGCAAAGCCTAGATTCTGGGATCAAAACCTAGATTCTCTGGTGGTAGATGTGGAATTTACCAAATCATACATAGAAAGCCGTCTGGCTCTCTTGAGTGGTTCCAATTCCCCTCCCTGATTCTTCTCCTGCCTGGGAGATCCCTTGGTGACCTCACCTCTCTTGCTGATTTCACCTTGTGTGGACTTTTTCCTCACTCTCCACTCCTGCTCCCCACCCCTCAACTGAAAGCTGTACACCTTTTACTGGAAATGAGGTGGAGCACCCACTAGGTTGAGGGCTAGATCCTGAACCTTTGTGAAGGCACTGCCTTCCCCTAACAACACTCCAGTCTTCCCAACATCATCACTTTCCAGTCTCCTGGGCCCCATCACTCTGTTTTGCAATCACTGGAATAGATCATAGAAGGGGCAGGAGGAACCACTCATGGTTCTTCTCAGATTTTTAAAATTAAAGGCTACTAGAGCCAGGAGATAGGATGTTTCAGCACTATAAACAATGTTAGGATTTCTACAAATACTTGCTGGTTAAATAAAGAAATAAGGAACATGATGTTTGGGTTACACATGATTTTGTACTGGTGACTAAATGGAAGGTGGGAACTGTCTTGCTTGATATCCTGCAACTCTTGGAATGCAAGGAAATGTTATCTTCTTTAAGTACCTTATGCTACAATGTGCAATGATTTCTTAATACCTTTCATCGAAATCAAAGAAGGCGATGGAGAAACCATCTTATTTAAAAATTACAGTAGCAGAACAGAGAGCATTTCTGTTTACTTTGACTAAAATCTATCAAGCATAAGCATTTGTATGACACTTGGGCTCATAACAGGGAAGAACTTTCTGACCCCACCCTTAAAAGGAAAACAGCAAACAAAAAAACCCTCCACAACCCTCTAGAGGCTGCTTTACAAAAATATGTGATGAAACCCAGAAGGTGCTTTTATCTCATAACACCCGGACCAGAAGATCAATCTCTGGGGTCGGTGTCTTGTTCTGGTCGGGGTACGTTTCAGCCCGGCTTTCGAATCTTCTCAGTAAGAACATCTGTTCCACAGTTGTTAACGTTTTTAGGGACTGCCTGAAAGAAGGCTGGGGAAGGGAGGAATTTTTAACAGTGAGTCCCAGGATAGACTATATCAGCAGCATTGCTTATTTGGAAAAGGCAGTTTTTTGTGCAATGTAAACTGTATGTAAAATAGAGTGAGGCGCAGGTCGCTGGGCCAAGAGTGGGATGGCCACTTCGTACTGGAATGTAGTTTAGCTTGTTTTCACCACTTCTCTTTTTTTCCCCCAGAAATACCTGTTCATTGAATACTTGTTCATTATTACTACATTCCGCACTAGCCGACCTTAGTTTTTGAATTTTTAGACAGCGATCTGAGTGTTGTAAGTCAAAATTATCGTAAGTGGGAACGATTCTACAGTATTCAATGTGGAGTAGGCAGGACTACACAGTTCTAGCTCTCTTAGGAAGCCTAAGTAAAATATGTAAATAGTCTTTTTCATTTGGAAATTTGTTACCTTAGACAAGAAAAGAGGAAACTATCATTTCTTTAGGCTCTGTGAAACTGGACCAAATTACTTGATCAGTAAATGAAGTATTTCCTCATTTTCTCTAAATAATGTGAGGTTCAAGAAAAATCAAGCTAACCTGCTTTACAGAGTGGCAGAGTCACATTTAAGGCAAAATTCAAATTGTTAAATGATATTTTAACAAAGAGATTAGAATACAAGTCCTCTGTCACTAGCATTCTTTTTAAATTAGTCTTACTGCAAGAGTTACTATTCAAGAGTTCCAGTGGGCATAATTTGTATAGATTCTCAATCTCAGCTTTTGAAAAACCATTGAGACCTAGCATTTGAAAACTCTGTAGAAACAGCTGGGTTTAGTTTCAAAGCTTCAAAATTAAATTGAAAGAGGGAAAGATCCTAATCCCTCAAACCATCTGTTCAAAGAATAGAGAAAAAAAAATGACAGTCTTCAGCTAGAGAAACAACAATGACCCTGAGTCTATAAATCCCTTTCCTATTCACCATTTCAACAGAGCCTCACAAAATCCCTGTGAAATCCATAAAGCAAGTATCTTTATCCTCATATTACAGATAGGGAAACTGAGGCTCCTTACTCCCTGTCACACAAAGCACCCTTTGCAAAAGCAGTTCTTCCACCTGTGTTGTTCACTTCAAAAATTCTAAAGTTACTTCATTGTACCAGCTTCCAATTGTGTTTTTTCTTCTCTCCTCCTTCCTTCCTTCCCTCCTCTCTTTTCTTCCTTCTTCCCTTCCCTCCCACGGTAATTGGGATGCGTCAGTAGTGCCAGAAATTATGTTGCAAGTGTTCAGAGAAGTATTTCTACCCGCAATGGCAAAAGGCTTATAACTAATCATGGAAATCCAGCGAAGTTAATGCCAGCCATGAATCCTTGCCCTATTTCTTTACTGTTTCCAGAAACTTCATGTATCATATCAAACTTGTATCAAACATAAAACATCACATTGCATATGGGTGTTGACCTTCTTGTTTGTTTGTTTTTGGCCAAGGAACTGACTTTATGTGCATATTCTGCAGGCTCCTTGTGAAATGTCTTATTCCCCCCCCCCCCCCCCCCGCCCCTGCACCCCCCTCCGAACGAAACAAAACACAACAGGACACCTGAAATGTCCTGAGGACAGTCTCCAGGGTAAACCTAAGGGCAACAGATCTGAGAAAGGAAGTGTGAGGAGTTCAGGAGGAGGCATGGGAGATAAATGGTTGGCTGGCTGCAAGACCCTCAGGCAAAAATGTTTTGCTGATTTGCAGATTTAAGCAGCAGTGGTTTTCAGATTTATTTTTTTAAGCATTAAGTGTTGTGTTCAGATAAATGTCACTGTGAAACAAAACAAACAGCACTGAAGAAAGCAGACTGCTCTGGTTTAAGCAGGGTGGGACGACTTTCCAGGGCCCTCCCTCCAGGCCTCTCTAGTGGTCCTGCCGTGGGAAAAGCATAGCACGGATTGAAGGTTATTTGACTTTAAACACCTCTCAAAAATAGGCAGGCAATCCCAATTTCTTAGGATTAAAATATGTGTCCCCAAAAAAACATTTCAGGAAGAGCCCCTAACTCAAGCCCACTCCAACCTGGGGGGTTCAACAAGAAGAGGCGGCTGGTTGGGACACCTCTCCTTCCAGGAAACCTGGTTAACTTCACCTGCAAAGCTGACAATCGACCTGAATCTACAGGAGGTGCGAAAATAGAAGGTTGGGTTCACAGGGAACTGGCTGGGGTTGCTAGATTGTTGTAGGCTGTATTAAGCTTATCCAATCCTAAAATAACAGTTCCATTCAGAGAAAATTATTCTCAAACACATAATCTCTCAGCACTGTACTAGGAATTTAATCATACTTTATATTGCTTTAGTGCTTCACTATTTTCAAAGCACACTTTTTCTGCATACATTATCTTGTCAGACCTCCACCTTGTGAGGCAAGCTGGACAGGTATTACATTATCTCCATTTTACAGACGAGGAAGTTAAGGCTCAGAAAGATGAGGGAACTGTACACAGGCGCATGACAAACACACAGGTCTTCTCATTCCCTAAGCCAGAGCTCTAAACATGCAGGCTATGCACAAAAATCATGCCTCCTGGTGAGCAGTGAGTAGAGGCCACAGATTTCGCGTTACCAATTCTGTGTCCTTGGAGAACGTCAGTGTCCTCATGATACAGCAGGTAAAACAATTACCTGCTGCGTCTGACTCACAGGACTGTGAAGGACAAATGAGATGATTTGGTGAAAGCACTTTGTAAGGGTTACCAACCGAATGGTTAGTTACTGCCCCCTCCTGTCCCCCAGCCTTGGCACGTTTTCTGTCTTTCTATTAACTTGGATTTCACTTTCACAAACCAAAATAAAATTTGTCTCATACTCTCTCTTGGTATTGTGTAAGTCCCTTATAAATATCAGCTGGTGGAGAGAGCAGCCAGCTAGACACACTTTTGCACAACCTGAAGCTCAAACACACTCTCCTTCTCTCTCTTTGTCCATTTCAGAGATTCAAGGATGCATTACCAAAGATTCCCAAGACTGCCTTACTCTGAATCCCAAGCAGTAGCCATAAAGGCTGTGGGTCCAGCTGAAGTGTTAGGGAGAATTGGTGTGCCTGGGGGAAGCTGGGCCTCCGCGCAGTCAGCACAGGCCGTAGGCTTGGTCCTCTTCTTGGCAGAAATCAGAATCCGAGTCTGGCACATTTCTGAGGGTGATTTGTTCTCGGCAACCAAGTTCCTAGGGGATGACTCTGTAAAGTCAAATGGCAATTTCATTGTTTTTTAAATATGGATTCACAACTGGGTCTAGGCTCCGTACGGATGAGGGCCTCACTCAGGGGACTAAGTTGCAGGTGACAAAAGTTGTTTGAGGAAAACAAAATCAGAGCAAAGAAAGTTGGAATAATTTAGGGAATACGTATGTTTTTACAAAATGAAAATACCTTCCTGTCTTTTTAAAGTAGAATCTTGATACATGTTCATCATTTTTAAAAAATCAGACAACACAGCAGAGTATGCACAAGAAAAAGAAGTGTCCATTTAGAGAAAGCCATTGTTAATGTTTTGAGTATATTCTTCCAGACTTTTTCTTACATATATAGTTACCAAAATGGATTTATACTGTATATGCTATTTTGTAAACTTTTTAATTTAAATATTGTTGAACACATTTCTGGCCAGTAAGTATATGTTATCCTTTTAACCAGTTGCACTCTATACAATAAAAACATTTTTCTCAAGCTGTGTGGTAGTCTTATGAATCCTCCTTCTGTCCTAAAGACACTATCATCTGGGCCTCTTATCCCCTCTCAGGGATCCCTGATGTGGGATGGTTCTGAGAAACACACTGACCTCTTACTTTGGGCCAATACCAACAAGCAGCAAGAAGCATCACCTGGCCATCTGCATCTTCTCAGGCAAATTATTCTCCTCTCCAGGGCCCCAGGCTCTCTCTGTGTTAAATGAGAGATTTGGGTAGCGATTTTCTAAGATTCTTCCAACTGTAACATGACACATTAGCTTCTAGCTGATTTATCTCTGTGTGTGCCTTTGGCATGCGATGTCCCTGGCACGGAGTGAAGGGGCAGCCTCAGGAGCGCCAGCTGTGCACCTGCATGATATGATGTACCTAGAGGCCCTGAAGAACCTTTGCTGGTAGTGGATGGTTGGAGCTGGCAGGGCTGGGGGAAGCACCAGGGTGTGTGGTGGGAGGGTTACTTTAGGGAAACAGCTCTCCTGACTTCCTTCCAGTGTAGTGGTTGGTAATGTCTACAAGGAGGCATCAGATTCACAGCAAATCGGTAAACACAGTCTTTGGGGCCACTTTGCCCTTCCTGAAATAAGTGTTTAAGCTACAGGATGATTATAGTAATTGTTTTCCATTTTAAAATCCCTTTGCCTATAATATCTCATCTAATTCTCATTCCTGTCTTTTTTGATGATGAAATTGAGATTTTGAGAGTGTGATGATTTGTCTAAGACCAGATGACAATTACTTGCTGAATGAGGACTCAATCCTAAACCCTACCAGTGGATTCCTCCTTTGCCTTCACAGTCTCCACAGTGAATATACACAGACACGTGACAGATGCACACACATGTGCAAAATATCCATGCATCACACACCCTCCTGTCCCCATTCCACCATCAGCACTGTCCTCCCCTGAATCCATCTACTCACTTAACACGTCTTTGAGAGCATTACGTGAGGCACCAGTGATAACATGATGAAGCAGGAGACATAGCTCCTGACCTCACAGAGTTGACCTGGGGCCTACTCTGCAGAGTCTAGCGACAGGGTGGGGGAGAGACTGGTGCATTCAGTGTGACAAGAGCAGTAGTGAGAAGGAACAGGACAGAATGGGAACACATAGGAGGTGCACCCAGCCCTTCATCATAGGGCTCAGGAAGGTGTCCCAAAGGATGAGACATCCAAACTGAGACCCAAACTTGATGGGTTGAAACTGGCAAGACCTGCTGTGGAGCTAAAAACAAAAGAGAGAGAGAGAGAGAGAGAGAGAGAGATAGGAAGTGTTCTACAGAGAGGGGAGCATGTACCAACGCTTGCCAACAAGAGGAACAGGGTGCTTTTGAGTAAGTACGAAAGCACAGTGCGGCTAGGGAGATGATCAGGTGTGGAGGTGGTGTCCACTGAGGCTGCAGAGAAGGCAGGTGTCTGAGTGTGATGGGCCAGTAAACCTTGTTGCTATTTATGGAGTTGATTTTGTCTTGAGAGAACTGGGAAGCCATTGAAGGGTTTAGAGAGTGACATTGGTGACAGCCTCTTTTTAAGACACGCTCCTTTGCCCACTATAAGAATCTATGGTCATAACTGATTTCTGATCCTACTTTAAGACACACTCAAGCCACATTTTTTACAAAACTATAGCTATTCAACTTTTCATGTTCCAGCTGTCACCTATGCTTCATTGGCTTTTGCCACTCACCCTGGGTCTCTGTGGTCTCTGCTGGGTCAGGTCAGATGACCAGGGCATTGTGGTCAAGATGCCATGACTATGCCAGTGTGTGGACCAGACAGCTTCTAACTGTTCTCTGCTCCCAGCCTCAGCCTTAACCTGACTCCTAGGTTCCAGCTGACAGAGTATGGATTGACAAGCCGATATCCCTCACACATATTGGAAAACAGTTTAGAGTAGAATTAGAAGAATATGGGCTAGCAAATTCCACCCTCATCATAAGCAAAGGAAAGCAATATTAATACTCAATACAGATAACAGTAATTGTTAATGAAAATGAGGCATGGCTCATATGACATACTCAATAAACTAAATTAATTGATCACTATTTAGATGAGAAGAGAAGCCTTACAGGAACTTGTAAAAAGGGTAAGGTTCCTACAGAAAGAAATGTTTAAATAAATTACAGCATTTTATAAAAAGTATATATATATTTGCTTGTATATGTACAGATTCTGAAAGCTCAGAAAATTCACATTAGTTGCTTCTGGGGTGAGGAACAGGAGGATAAAGATGGGGATAGTAGGGAGATTGTTTTTATACATTTTGAACTTTGGGAATGTGCTATACAATTTAAAAATTAAACTAAAACTATCAATTGATCAGAATCTCATGTAGGGATTAAAGAGATTGAGCTCTAATTACAAAAAGGGACAGCGCTCCAAGATCTCCTGTTATTTAAAACAGCACATGTCAGAACATATGTATGTTGTAACTTTATGAGAAAAACAAAGGAAGAAAATCATTCTGTGTGTGTATTTTTTAGTATATACACTGAGGAAGTTCTCTGTGCTACTCAATACAGTAGCATTATCCACAGGTGGAAATGCAAATTTAAATTAATTAAAACTTAAAATTAAGTTCCTCAGTAGCACTAGCTATATTCCAGTGCTAACAGCCACAGGTGGCTAGAGGCCGTCATACTGGACAGTGCAGACAGAGCACACCTCCCTCATTGCAGAAAGTCCCGCCAACAGACCTGGTCTCAATGAGTCCGGCCCAGATCGTTAACTGATGATGGCACTGCAAGGATGTGAGATGGGACTTTGTACTTTGCAAATCTCTGTATTGTTTGAATTTTTTTTTACAATTTTATTGTATTAGGGAAGAGAACAGCTTGTACCTGTGGCAGGTGTTTACTCCTTATTAAAATCTCATCCTGCATTTTGCCATTACTCCTGCCAGTCCACTCAGGAGTCAAGGGTGGCAGAGTATTGCCAAAGGAGCTATTCTGGGGAAGGGTAGCGGAGACGACCGACCATGGTGCGGCGTGAACACATGTCTGAGCGGAGCCCCTCAGGGAGCAGCTGACCACCGTGCTAGTCTCACTCCCTTCTGGGCCTGCGCTTTTTAGTCACAATGAACAAAATCAGTTTGAGTGCCTGCCAGCAGAGGCTGAAGTATTTTTAGTTTTTAGAGTTTTGGAATCTGGCAGGGGCAAGGCAGGCACTGGACAGGAAGACCCACCTCCAAGGGACCCCAAAGTCTCCTCATAGATGGGGACCTGGGAGGCTCAGGAGGACACTACTAGTCTGAGGGCACAGCCATCCCATAGGGGAATGGGAGCATGCAGGGCCAGGCTCAACAGAGCACCCAGGAGAGGAGTTAGTACGAATGATGGAGCTGATATCTGCTTCATGGTTTCTTAAACTGGAGGAGCGACAGGAATGAAGAAGAACTCAGGAGAAAAAGAGGCGGACTAGAGTAGAAGTGTGACCAGTAAGCGGGTGGAAAGAAACACTGCAAATTTTTTCACCTCAAATAAAACTTGGATATACAATGTGAAACATTGCTCTGGTTATCATCCACAAGACAGAGAGAAATGGAATTTCCTAAGATTATAAATAGATGGAATAAACTCAGAAACTCTGGGCTCTAACTGCTTGGAGCATCTCATTTCTCTTCCACCTGCAGGAAGTTTATTCCTAGGCTGGGGTTCAGTTTTTTCTCAACAGCCACAGCAAAAACAGCAGAAAGGACACAGTAGCTATAAATGTGGCTCAAGATTCTTCTTCCTTTATCATTCTGTTATTTTAACTGGCACATTTGTCTTCGTCACTCTTGTTTTCCCTAGATGACTTAAAACGGTCATTTAATAAGCCAATTGTTCCTATAAACCTAGTCCAGGCTTCGCCTTTGTTCTCTTTGTTCTTCTTTTAAGAATGTCGATCCTGCCACACTATTTTACACACCCCAACACCTTTGCTTATATATTGTTCCTTCTGTCGGGAATATCTTCCCTTCAGGCAGAGATGACTCAGATTCCATTCATCTTAGAAGACTGAGGTCCTCTGAGTCAGAATTAATGTCATCCTACAGACACCTAACACACAGATAAACAGAGAATGGTCCCAGTCTTCAATGAGCTCATTTTCCTTCTACTCAAAGGAGGAGACAATTTAGAAAGTTGTGACAGTGGCTGTAGATGAGAGGTAATGAAGTTCTAAACTTCATCATCCTGATGACCTTCCTAAATATACACATATGTCTGTGTACAAGCTTCCATTTGCAAATGGAACACTGAGAAATGAGTACAGATTCAACCATGAGAAATGTGGTGTGAATCCCTCAGTCCATATGCTCTGCCGCCTAAGATTGCGCCCCATCTACCTCATTCAATCAACTGTCCAAATGATATTTGTGGAGCAAAGAAATGGGCATTTGTAAAATATCACACGGGCCAGTGAAAACCCAGGCCTTCCTCTGTTCCATCAATGATGGAAACAGGCTCATTTTCCAGGTTTATAACTCTCCTGAAACACAGGTGGGAACTACAAGTTTGGATGGCTATCACTACGATTCTAACCTTTTGCCATAACCTTTATTTTTTTCCTTTTAGTTCTGTGTTTAGGTTGTTTTCTTTTTCTAAGTACTAAAAAAAGAAAAGAAGCAAAAAAAGAAAAAGGTAAAACTTAGAAAGTTTGCCACAGTCCCACCCCAGAAATATTTATCAATAGATAAGAATCTTTAAAAAGATAGGACAACTGTAACTGAAAAATAATAAAATTTTTTAAAATGAGAAAAAATTTCTTGTACCAGCCCTGGCTGGTGTGGCTCAGTGGATTGAATGCTGGCCTGTGAACCAAAGGGCCACTGGTTCGATTCCCAATCAGGGCACATGCCTGGGTTATAGACCAGGTCCCCAGATGGGGGTGTGCAAGATGCAACCACACATTGATGTTTCTCTCCCTCTTTTTCTCCCTCCTTTCTCTTCTCTCTAGAAATAATGAAATGAAATCTTTTTAAAAAATGTTCTTATACCATAATATGTTAAAAAATAAATGCTAAAATCCATTCATAATTCAAAAAACAAGTATCTGAATATAAATAAATAATTGAATTAAAAAATTAAAAGAAAAAAACTAGCATTTTATGCATTCAACCAAAGAACATAAATAATTGTGTGTATACAAGAGAATTTTAAAAAAGAGAAGAAGCCTTAAGGGACATACGGGAACCTTGGGACATTCCTTCTCATCTCTCTCAACTTCCACATCTGTAGCAGTACTCAGGAACCACATTCTGAGTGATGAGGCTGAAACAGCATAAGATTTCCAATTACTAAGGAAATAAGAACTATGATTAACACTTACGGAAGGTTCACTAAATTCCAGGCAGTACACTGGTTCACTTAATACTGAACCCCCATTCCATAGGTATTATTATTATCATAATCCCCACTTTGTCGACGAGAAGTTTGGTAGCTTGTCCATGGTCACAAAGCTAGCATATGGAAGAGCTGGGACTTGAGCCCAGGAAAACTATCAGCAAAAAAGCCACACGCCAACCACGTTATTATGCTGTTTCTCATAGGAGAGGATAATTGATTTCCCTAAACTGCATCTATTAAGGCCGAAAAGCAAGCTAACAGAACTGTGAAGGTTTTAAAAAATAAGGATAGAAACAAAAGGGCTTTCTGAAACTTCAGTAAATTAAGACACCCCATTCCCATTAGTAATTTTAACAGATTGTTTTCACTCTAAATAGGAAAAAAAATGTTCATTGTTGAAAATTTGGGCACTATACAGAGGTGAGCAAAAGAAGGTTTACTGTTGTAATACAAATAAATAATATTTAATAAATAAAATAATTAATAACTAATAATACTAAAATGAACTGTTTCACGTACTCACAACTGTCAACTTACTTTTGCCCACCCTTGTACAACAGTATAATGAAGAAAATGAAAATCATGTAGTTTCACTTAATTGCTTCTTTCTACGGGCTAACTCAATATTTTACAAAGTAGGCCAAAGATATCAGAATCACTCAGAGCCCTTCTTAAAAAATGTGGACTCCTGGGCCCCACCTCAGACCTACAAAAGCAGAATCTCTGCGGGACTGACCTCAGAATGTTGTCATGCGGTTGCACTTGACAGCTCGCAGCTCTGTTGACTGCAGACCCCATTTGAGGGAAAGGTACATTCTCCACAGATCCAGATACTACAGGACCCGTGCACACGCGCATTTGAAACTTTTATTAGATGTCCATTTTGTGTCAAGGAGTCTGAAACGGAATTTAAAGAGTATTCCTAACACTGTACTAAATTTAACTACTATTTTTAAAAATAAAAACTACATTTTTAGTCATTCTTATGTCCAATAAAGTTGAGTATCACTGCCCAAGGCAGAGAAAAAGAGGTCCAGAATTCTTGGACCCAAAACTTAAAATGCATACTCTCCCCCAGCCCCCTTCCCTGCAGGATGCCTCCCCCCTCCCCATCCTTTCCTTTTGGAAACCAAATGTCTTTAGGGACAGTAAAGAGAAAGGGACTGAGGAAATCATGTCCCACTTGAAAGTCAGCCTTGGGGTGAGGGAAACCAGATTGCTTGCTGTATATATTTTCCTGACCTTCAGCTCCTCATTCTGTGACCTGGGTCTGAACAGCTTTCATGCAGCCCCTAAGAGCCCCCAACAAGTTGTCCATCCTCAGCCCCAGGCCTGAGTCAGAGGCCTGCACCTAGCTTTGCTTCTCCAGAAAGCAAAATGGCTCCTCTCCATTAACACCAGGCCTACGTTCTATTAGCCAAACAAAGGATTTTCCAAATATGGACCCAAAAGAGCATGTGCACTTTGAAGGCCACAGTGAAGCTTAAATAACTAGAACTCATTAAAAAGAAAGCCAACAATCAACGCCAAAAGCATGAATCCTTAAAGAACAGAACAGCGAGACAAAAGCCAGAAAGAGGAACAAAAATATGCATTGTAGGGGAGGGGTAAGCAGGGAGGTGTAGATTTATGTGGAAGAGTTGACATCATTGTTTCCCAATAATACTCAGCATGCCGGAAACAGATGGGAAAGAAGTGGTGGAAGGGACTACTTGTGGTAACAGGGCATGCTCTTGGTTCAGAATCCTGCCGTTTGGAACCTGAATGTTCTACTTTGAAAAACTGGGGATGAGAACTCTATTGCCAGAGGTTTTATCGAAGTTTAACTAAGTCCTACTGAACTTATCACTTTGGCAAAGCATAGCAAAGGGGAGCTGTGCACATCAGACCCTGATTTACTACCAGCCTAGCTACACATGTTTGGGTCCAGAGGAGACAAAACCATAGAAGGGAAACTCAATGTCAGACAGACATGGTTTGATTCCTGCATCTCCCATGTCCTGTTACTTAGGCAAGTTACTTAACCTCTCTGAGTTGGTCTACATATATACAATAGAGGACAAGACAGAAATTTCCTCAGGCAGTGGGGAGAGGTCAAGGTTTCCCATTTATGCCATACAGCAAGATTTAATCAAGAAGCATAATTAGGGTCACCAGTTAATATCCTTTTTTAAAGTGTTATCTTTTAACAGAATCCCCCATTCTCCTGCCCTGAGACAGGGTACAGACTCAGTTAAACCAATTGCCACTTGTATTATCAGCTGTCCAGCCTGACAGCTTCTGTCACCCCAGCCAGGGTCCCCCTAATGAAGCCTGGCCATTGTGAGCCAAATCTCTACCCCTCCCCGCACCCCTGTGCAAGAGGGTGTGCCCTATTTCAAGTGTCAGGCAGAACCATCTGGCTTCCTGTCTGCAGAAACCAACCACCCCATCTTCCCATACCTCTGTCACTCCTCACAGCCAGATGATGTTTGTTTATCATTTCGTTGATTTTTCCCCCTTATAAACAACCCACCCTGTCTGCTGGCTCTTTCACTCGGCTGCCTCTGCCTCGCAGGTTAACATCCCCTGCTTGCACACTCTCCAGAACCCTCATTTCATTCTTCCTTGTACTTCTTTTAGTTCTTTTTCCATCTTACAACCCTGAGCACACTGGGCTGAGAGTAACTTGAGAGCATCTTTGGAACTCAACGTGTCTAGCATATTAGAGTCTTGTTAAATATTTGTTGCATTGAATTTAAAGCTCCACACAAAATATTTCTGAATAAAACATAAAAAGAGCCGGGGAGAGAAATATGTGTAATTATACACATTAGCTCAGCTGCCTTTCCTGAAGGCTACAGATTTATTTATAGTTTGCCAGAATCCTATCTTGTATGTCAAACTGTTTTCTGGTATCTATAACAGTAAGAGCTGGTATATGTTGTTCTGGAAGATTGACATTTGCCCTTCTCCATCTGGCGGGGTGGAGAGGGGGTCCCCAAAGGCATCCTGGGCCAGCATCTGGCCATGGGTGTGGTACTAGGGCCTGACACGCATCAGCCAAGCTTGCACTAGA
Source organism: Tonatia bakeri (assembly GCA_004024845.1). Lineage (NCBI taxonomy): Eukaryota > Metazoa > Chordata > Mammalia > Chiroptera > Phyllostomidae > Tonatia > Tonatia bakeri. The sequence continues at coordinate 78,128 of PVIA01001755.1, forward strand.
AAAAAGAATGCCTGAGACTCGATCCCAGAAACTCAGTTGGTTCTGGGCCTCCGCCAAGAATGTAGTTCACACCAAGGAGTAACTGATGAGGTCTAGGAAAAGGCAGTGTTTCTGGGGCATCCTGTGCAAAGTTGAGCTCAGTTTCTATCAGGGAGTAGCTATGAGCCTTCAGGGGGACCCTTAAATAATCTTAGATTCCTGATATTTCAGCACATCAGCAATGTCTCTGGGCTGAGATTCCTAGAAAGGATTTAACACCGGCTTCCTGAGCAGGAAATAGGGTCAATCAATCAACTGCGGTGTGCTGGCCACAGACAGGGCTCACCCTGAGAGGCAGAGTGAGCTTCCAAATCTGTGCGAGCTGAGCTGCCGAATGCTGCCTGCCTTCAGTGGAGCTCACCGTCGACTTGCGCACACACAGCCAATCAGAAAACAGAGTTAAGAGGTAGAATGAAGACCAAACTGGGTGCCTCTGACTCTCAAGCAGCAGGTGTTCCAAGAGGGAAAGAGAACTGTGTTGTGGTGGCAGTAAGCGGGGAGGGGCCTGGGAGGAAAAGGGGGGATCTGGTAGGACTTGAAAGCTGGTAGGTTTAGAATGTAGGTGTGGAAAGCACCTTTCAGAGGATAAATGCTATGCAAATGTGAGTTGTTATTATTTCTATTAATGATTTAGGCTGGGGGAAGGATAAAGGGAGACAAAGATACTCTTGCAGGTTTGCCTTTTATTTTTCTTTTCACAAAACTGTAGAGTAAATGCCAAATTATGAAATATGCTATTCTTGGGGATTGTGTGTTCATGTCGTGGCAGTCAGACGGATCTGGACTTAAATTCTGCCTTTCCTGTCTCTACAATCTTGGCAAGTGATTTAACCTCTTCCATCTCAGTTTTCTCTGTAAAATGGCAATAAAAGAGCCCACTTTTACAATGTTCAAAATACTCCTTTTGTGTATAAGCCAGCTAGCACATAGTAAGCAATCAATGCAGGTATTAACTTTACTAATAAAAATAACAAGCAGATCTGATTTGGGACTCAGCCTTCATTTTTGGGGCCTCTTCCTCCCTCTCCCTTGAGCCATCCAGAAGCCTAATATTGTTATCTTTCTTTATTAAAAGTTGCTCTTAGAAAAAAAGTCTAGTACCAGTGCCTATTCTCTTTCTCCTGACCTTCAGTCAATGCATTTCCCCCAGGGGTCCTTTGTTCTAAATTCTAGCTAAAATTGCATGCTATGGGGAGGATTAGAGGGACACAGGGGCTACCTGGACTCCTGAAGTCTCATCAGGCTGTGGCCCCACCTCAATAAGGGCCTGAGGCCAGCCTGTTGAGGGAGGAACACCAAGACCAGTTAGACTTGGAGCGCGGCATTTGTGTTGGGGCATAGTGAAAAGAGCTCCGAAAACTGGGTGGGACATGCACCCATTAGAAAAGAGAATATTTATTTGAAGGGTGGGGATAAGCAGGAAAATGCCACATTGGCTTGAAAACGTGGCAAGCAATGAGTGAAAAACAAAGCGAAGAAAAAAAAAGTAGCTCCATGTTGAAGGACTCCAGACTGAAGGAACCAGGCAGAGGGAAGCAGAGAAGTGGAACCCTGCCACCCCACGTTGGTGGGCCACTCAGCTGGGTCCATCTGTGCTAGAGGGAATGAACACAAAGCACCCCGGACCAGAGGGTCTATCCTTACTCTGTTTCAACAATAGTGAGCTAGAATATCTAATGGAGAAGGAGGGGGGTGGGGGGGTGCTTTTTATCCCCATACTGAGTCCAGGATCTTTCAGCCCCGCCCTGTTCTACCCACTGCTACAAAATCCTAGGAAACTTTCTGCGGTGAGGTGATTCCCTGAGACAAACAGTCCTCAGCAAGCACTTCAGAACTGCCTCAGTCAATCAGCTTCTGAATTTAGAATGTATTCTCCCCTCCTCTCCACTCCCATAGAAAAGATTCTCAGGCTAGTCCACAGATGTCTGATAGAATAGGGGAAAAACAAAAAGAATGCGTGAAAACTACAACTCTAACGGCATTGGGGAGCTCATCCACCACTTACAGCACCGTCCGTGGAGAAATGTGTTCCTAGTTTCAACATTTCCCTCTGCCCAGCATAAGATCAGGCCTCCAGCTCTCTCCTGCCCCAGCTTATAGTCTACTTGGCTTCAGGGCAGGTCTGGGCAACAGGGGAGTGGGCTCCCTTAGCAGCCCCAACAACTGGGCCTCCTGAGGCTGGAAGGCATTTGGGTGGCTGCCAGTGGTGGTGAGGAGGGGTGGGGAAGGGGGAGACCATGCCTGTGGTCAAGGGACTCTTGGCAGAGGTCTGGAGAGTGGGCAAGGAGGAGGGATGTGGGCAGGCGGAAGTAGCTGTTTCTGTTCTCTGTGTGGGTTATTTGTCATATCCAGGGTATACAGAGTAAGTCACAGTTTGGCTTTAGTTTGCTCCAGGTTTAAAGTCTTAATTCTCCTCGTTTGGTTTTTCCTGTTTCACTCTGGGAGCCCAGATGTGGAGGCCCCTCCACACTCAAGCACACGAAGTGGTGGTTCGGTCCCCGCACACTCCACCTCCAGGCTTTATCTTCTGTTTCAGTTCCCTGTGGGTCCAGGCATGGCTGGGCTTTTTTCTCAGATCTTTCTGAGGGCCCTTTAGTTTCAGGTTGACATTTCGTTCTTCCCCTATTGTACGGCGATGGTCTACTCCCCGTGGGCCTGCATGAACTGACCTCTCCATTCAGTGGGCAGCCCATCTGCTTTCTCCTGGTGACTGATTAACCCATCTGACCACATCCTTTACTTATCTCTTTGGAGCTCTCATTCATTCAGTCACGAGTGGTAAGTAGTTACGCCAGAGCAAGCCTGGGGTGTGAGGATAATAAGAGCTATATTCAAAGCTTATTATATGCATGCCCTCTGCTAAGTGCTTTGCCCATATTAACTCATCTTCACACCAGTCCTCCTATCTCCATTTCACAGATGTGGAAACTGAGGCCCAGAGGGAGTAACTAACTTGCTCAAGTTAGGCAGGCAAAGTTGGGATACTATCCCAGGCAGTAAAGTTCTGGAACTTCTAACAGAAGTCCCTGGTGGGGGCACCTGACTTGGAAGGATCAGGGAAGGTTTCCAAAAGCAACTGAGACTCAAAGGATGAAGACTTAGCCAGGGAAGGTGTGATAATGAAGCACCAGGCAAGATTTGGGGAGGAAACAACTAAGCCAAAGAGAATGCCCAGCCCTGGTTCTCCATTTGCTAAATCTTATCTTGAACAGAAAAATATTTACTTTCTTTGCTAAGATGTTGCTCCTGTTTATGTTTTGGTATCTCCTCTATTTAATTGTCGATAAAAGCTTTCACATTTTTCTCCTTTCCCAGTCATGACAGCCAATTTCAGAGCTTAATTAGTTTCTGAAAGTTTGTTCCCATCCCTTGGACTATAAATTTCTTGAATCTGGGGGATACATGTTTCTTTCTCTCCCATAGTACCTAGCACAGTGCCTTAATACATGTCAGTGAAATAAATGAATAAACAAAATGAAAGAATGATTTAGCCTCAGAAACGTAGAACAGCCACATTTAAAAGTGCCCATTGTCTTATCCTTGTTTTCTGAACTTATGGGGCTATCTTACTTTCATCAAATTTAAAATTATATTTATAATGGGCATTTATGTATTTGCTATGAACTTTCTGTCATCCCTCAAATCAAATGTAATTTTCTGTTTTTTTATTCCTTTTTCAATCTGATAACAACTCTGAAAAAAATCTTCAGGAATATAAAGGCTCACAGTTCTCCCCTGGCTTAGGGGGCTCAGTGGGTTGAGCGCTGGCCTGAGAACTGAGGGGAGACTGGTTTGATTCCGAGTCAGGGCACATGCCTGGGTTGCAGGCCAGGTCCCTGGTTAGGAGTGTGTGAGAGGCAACTGATCAATGTTTCTCTTGCACATGGATGTTTCTCTCCCTCCCCTTCTCTCTAAAAAAATAAATAAAATCTTTAAAAAAATGGGAGCTCACAGTTCTTATCAAATGTTCAGAAGGTACATTTTGAATGTTCTAGCCTACTTATCTGAGGAGAAATGTTCTATAAACCTCTGCACTGAGAGCAGGGGTTGTTAACTCTGCCCACATTTTAGAAGATCTAGTTTTTATTTTTTTTATTTTATTTATTTATTTTTAGAGAGGAAAGGGAAGGAAAAAGAGAGAGAGAAACTTCAATGTGCGGTTGCTGGGGGCCATAGCCTGCAACCCAGGCATGTGCTCTGACTGGGAATTGAACCTGCGATGCTTTGGTTAGCAGCCCGCGCGCAATCCACTGAGCTACGCCAGCCAAGGCAGAATATCTAGCCTTTAAAACATACCTATGTCTGGGCACCAAGAGACTCTGATTTAATTGGTTTGCAGGCCAGCACTCAATCCACTGAGCCACAACAGCCAGGGCAGAATATCTAGCCTTTAAAACATGCCCATGTCTGGACACCAAGAGACTCTGAATTAATTGGTCTGATCAGGGGGGCCTGGGCATCAACTTTTTTTTAGGTTCCCCATGTCATTCTTCTAATGTGCTGCCATCATGATGAACCACTGGGCCAGAGCAATATCACTTTTTACCAGGGTGTTAGTAAAATGACAAAGATTGTTTGCAAGGGTGAGAGAGTCTTCAGTCCTTAGAGTGGGGCCGGCAGGAAGGCAGAAGAGCTTTCCTGACAATGCTCTCTCACCAGTCCCTTGACCTCTCCCAGCCCTGCGGGAAGACCCAGTGCAATTGGGTCAGAGGGGAGAGGTAAGAAATGCCTGTGAGTGCAATCTGGCCTTCACCCACAGCCTCCCAACCACAGGAGACAAAATGGTGTAGTTTTCAGTACATAGCTGCAAGCATGGGCCTTCATATACCATGGTCAAAAATAAGAAAAAGAAAACTACTATTTTCAGCATTAACAGTGAGGAAGGGACGATCTTTTCCCCTCTATTCCAGACAGGAAAAGAAAGTTATCTGGTTCCTAGGGGAGAGCTGGGGGTTGGGGCAGCAGTCACCGTGCTGGAGGGGAAGTAAAAGAGGCTCCTGCCAAGTTGGCCAGGAGCAACTTCTTGCCATTCTTGGGTGTTCTCACCAGGCTGGAGAAAAGTGGTTAAACAAGCAAAAGGGGAATACTGTCATTCCCATCAGGCCTGTGTGCAGCTAGGGATGATCAATGGCAGGGTCTGAACTTGGCATCTACGTGAATGCCCACAAAAACTGTATACACAATTTGAGTGTGTGTGTTTTCCTAAGGAAAAGGGGTTCTGTTTTTCATCAGCTTCCTAAAGATTAAGGATGACAGCTGGCCCTGAGCAACATCCGCTCTAAGCTGAACACCTATTTGTCACCCACACACCCTGCCCTGTCAGACTTGTCCAACTGAAGGTAGCAGGGCTGGGCCACAGCGAATCCCAGAAGTCGATGGCATTCATCCCCTATGCTCAGCCTCAGGGTTACCTGCGTGCAGCTAATTGTCACCAGCTTTGTCCTCCACCGCAACTCAGGCCTTTCCTTCCCTGTCCAAGCGCAGGGCCTCCCTCGGTTTCTTTGCACTTCTGCCCTTCCTTTCTGCCTTGTTCTCCCAGACCCGAACCCATTCTTCTCTGTCTCTACCCACATCCATCATAGTACCCTTGCCCTACAAGGTTAAGAAACAATGATGTCAGTATTTAGAGGTCTTCCCCAGCCTTCTGGCTCCTAGTTACCATGATGACTTGTTGCCCTGAGGATTCTGGGCTGAACTTTCAAGGTGGTGAGCAAAGCAACAGGGCCCAGGTCAGCTTTTCCTCCCTAGAAGCAGAGTCCAGGCCTTGGACTTAACTTGTCTGTTAACCAATACATGTTTCAGAAAACCCATAAGGAGGATACGTTGTTTTGGAGAAAATATTATTAGCACTGACTTTGATGCTGCACTGTAACAAAAAAAAAAAAAGAGAGAGAGAGAGACAACTACCTAACTAGATTTAGATATGGGAATGAAGAAATCCTAATTAGTTTTATTTATATAAGCACTTTAGTGTGTGTGCCTAATTCCCAGATGGCACGATGACAGTGCATGGATCATTAAGTAGGTCAGTTTCTTTTCATTTCAAAGCTGAACTCTATTCAGGTATGTCAGTCAGTCTTGAAAGTTTGCTGATCCCGTGGCAGGGCTGTCTGCTTTCAATTTAGGGGGAAAAATCATTAGAGGAGAATGTTGGCCTAGACACGGAAGCCAGGGAGAGGAAAGGAGCCTGATGGGCCAGGGCCCTCCACATCCTTCACGATTAACAGTGTGACCTTAGGCAGGTCAGTTTACCTTTCTGGGCTTCCTCCCCTCCTCCCCAGAGCAGGGAACACCGGGAACTGGTTTTCAATTTTTTCCTTTAAGCAGTAACCCCATTCTTTTTTTTTCTAAATGAAACATACATGGAACCCCAAAGTATAAAGCAAGTGAAAGAAAAGCTACCTAAGGCTGTCTTTGAGGTGTCTCCACAGAACCCTGGGTTCATGGCTCATCCTGTGATCTATGACATTGTGAGAATGGGGCAGGACTGCCAATACCCCCATGCAACTGTCACAGCTTTAGAGGGAGGGCCCAGCATAACACCCACAGCGTTGAAGAGGGCATCTCAGGAGCACTGATAGTGTGCCTGGATGGTAGTCTGAAGGCCCCTGCAAAAACAGGCGGAGGGAACATTCACTCTGAATTCCTGAGGGTAGTGTTAAAATGTATACTTGTCCTCTCACACCTTCAAAACAACAACAACAACAACAACCTCAGTCCAAGCCGTTTGATTTCAAATGTTCCTCTCTAGACTGTCGGAGAGGAGGAAATGAATTGACTCAGTTATGCCTCACTATCAAAAGAGGCAGTTTTGAAACGTATGGTCCCCCAAGCTCTAAAATACTAAGCCATTTGTCCTAATGACACAGCAGGCTCTGAACTCTCGAACACCGCAGGAATATCACACCACTGCAATTTACTAGGTGGTGCTCAATCTCTAAAAAAAACGGAACTGAAACAAAAGCCTTGCACTGTTTTCGAGGCGCACATCCGATACGAGCTAATCACATCACTTTTGAGATTACTTTCCTGGAGGCAGAATTATTCTGCACAGTTAAGCAGCCCTTCAGTTACCCCTTTTGTTGTACCTGTGTACAATAAACACACAACCCACAAGAGGACGACTTTCTCTCTCACTGAATTTCTGAAGACAAGGCCTTTTTGTCACAGTTAAATTCAGGGCCAGTCAACCTTACAAAAGGACTCATTTAATGCTCAATTTCCCCAACTTTCCTATGATTAAACACTTCTAACCTCAAATGCTTTTATTGTATTTTACATTATTTTCTTTCTCCTCCCCCAACAAATGTTTGAATTGTCTCTACTCTGCAGGATTCCCTCTATTTTTTTTTCCAATCTGACCTTGGAGACAGAGACCCTCTCCCTTTCTTTTAAATACCCTAACTAAACTATTTTAAAATCAAGGCCCTCTGACCTTTTCACGACACTCTTCTTGTCTGACACACCAAATGCTGATCTGAAACTCAGGAGGAGATAGAGGGTCTGGGGCGCTGGGAAGAGGACGGAGGGAGGTACTATATATTTGGCATCAGTTCAGAAATTCAGAAAATGTTTGTGCAACCACTCCCCCAGCCAGGATCCACCGCACCCCCTGCCTTCCAGCACATTAATAAAAAAAGATGTGAGCGATGAAACTGGAGAGCCCAGGAGGGACACCCAAGGTGGTCGTAATTGTGAATGCAGCGAGGCCCACTGGTGACCACCCCACCGATCGAGCCCTCATCCCTCCTCTCTGACATCCGAAGTTCGAGGTCAAGACCTCTCCAGCTCCCACCCCCACCCCCAGAAATAGCCAGTTAAACGGGAGCAGCACCGCCCATTAACGGCTTCTGTGAGACAAACGTAAGGATTGACACTACCTCTGCACGTCGGGGTGGCAGCGCAGTGCACCTTAAGAATCATATTGTTCTTAAAAAAAAAACGTAAAATGAGCACACAGGCCTGGAATATATTAACTTGTGAGTTGACTCTAACGCACCCCAGGAGAGTCCATCTCTCCCTCAAACAAAAAGAACGGGATAGAAACGCGAAAGCACATTACCATCTTGTCCTGAGCTTTCCAGATACTCGGTCAGGTCACAGCCAAAGGCGCTGGTGGCTCCCTTTCGTTTCAGCTTCTGCTTGGCACCCTTGTTCTTCATGAGTTAGTCCCAAAGAGGCTGCCCCTCCGTGTCCCCCTCCCCTCTGCTTGGCACTGCGCCGAAGATTGTCTCCGGGGTTAGATCACCGGCTGCAGCGCGGCTCGAGGGGGCCGCATGGGCGTCCAGAAGAAGTTGGGCCCGGGGCAGTGCGCATGGACCCCGCGGGGCGGCGCGGAGCCTGAAATCCACCGCGCGCTCCTCCAGGGCCGCGGTGCCGGAGGCCGTGCAGAGCTGGCAGCTGTGGGCCGGCTCGCTAGGGAGTGTCACTTCCTCACTTGGAGTCCCAGGGACTTTCACAGGCTTCTGCGGCGTCTTCGGCTGTTTTCCTCCGCTGGGAAGAAAGGGCGAGCTAGGCTTTCCGCCTTTTTGGACGCCCCGGGGGAGCGCGGGGAACGCGGCGGCCGCGCGCGGGGCGAGGAGACAGTGCGGGGTTGCGAGGGTCCTCTTCCCGGCGCCCGCGGTCTTGCCTTCAGACGGCTTCGGTAAAACGAAAAGCAAGCATCCTGTCTCTCTCACCCGCCCTCACGCCTTCCTTTTTTTCCTGTCTTACAAATCCTAGGATCATCCAGCTCAGGAAATGCTGGAAGGAAGTTAGCGAGGGAGGGGGGCGGAGGGTGGAAATTTTTGGCAGCTCTGTGCCTGTGAGAGTACGGAGCGGAGGAAGTAGGTGGGTGGGTTGAGGAGTGCGGGGTGGGGGAGAGAACGCGCTCCGCGCGGAGTTGCTCGGCGACTCTGGAGGTGGCTGGGCAGCTCGGAGTTCGAAGGAAACCGCGGCTCTCCGAGGAGGACCCGCCGCCCGAGCCGCCGGCTTCCTGCGCCACCAACTGCGCTTTGAAGAGGCAGGAGGCGGCGCGCGAGCATTCTGGTTGGTGGGGGCTAGGTGGGACTGAAAAAAAGTCCTGCCTTGTTGTCATCCTCCTTGTCACCGTCTCTTGGACACTCTATTTCGGTGCCTGCGCGCTCCCACACAAACCCTTAGAGAGCAATGACAGAAACAAAGGCAGGGATTCCAGCAGAGAAACTTGACAGGGCGCGGTTTCCACCGGCCACGCTCATCCTCCTCTCCGCGCCCAGGTACCCCCAACTCAGCCAGCGCTCCTCCCACGTGAGGGAAGGGTCTGGTCTCAGATTCCAGCACACACGCTCATACACACATGCATTATTGAAGTTTGCTAAATGGAGGTGATGGGGGTGGGGGGAAGAATCCAGGGGTTAGGTTGACTCTGATATTCTAATCTAGCATAATGTGGAGAAAGCAGTCTCCCAGAGTCCTTCGTAATTTGTGTCGTTTTCAGGAGGGCATGGCTTCTCTTCCCCAGTTGGGTTTGAAGTTTTTTGACTTCTGTATACTCAGCACATAGTAAGCACTCCAGTTCTTGTGATTTAACCATTCGAGGTTTAGATTAAACTTCCTGTATAAACTCAAATCCATATATAGACTTGAAGGGTAGAGACATTCATACGGCTCAGATTGCTGGCAAAAGCTTTATGTGCAGTATTTTAGTGACTGAGTACCTCTACAGTCACTTATCCCACTATGTATCATCAAGACAGTTTATGAACTTTCACCCTTAACCTCATCTCTTTGTCACAGGTCACAATTGATAGCCTGCCTGTAGAATCTGGCCTACAGATGTGTTTGGTTTGGCACACACCATGCTTTAAAATTTTTAAAAAATGAATTGCCAATATTAAAGAGTTAAGAGCTTTCACATAAGAGAGCTGGACTTCTGGCTTCTCTTGCAAAAATGGGAGATCTGGTAATACTGGGAGTGCATTCCCACATGGCAAGGACTCTGCTGGGAAGTTGAGTCAGCCCCCTTGGAGGCAACCTCTTTAGAGAGATGAGCCTTCCAGTCTCACAGCCCCTATGGCCTAACTAACTCCTTTTGCACCTGCCTGGCCTTTGGAGCCACATGAGTTCTCCCGCCAAGCTCTGTGCATGGTGTCGCCTTCCTTCCATTTCCCAGCTGTCTCTCAGTGACATCACCACATTGCCCCAGTCTCGGTGAGACATCTTCAAGTAACCACTGACTCACTTCTCTCTTTCCGCCCCCACCTCCAGGCTAGTTCTGCCCAGACCCATGAGTTCTTCAAAATACCTCTCCTCTGGCCTTCTTCCTTTCAAGGTCCAGTCAGTGGGATTGTTCACTTCTCAGTTATTTGAGTAACTCATAGTGAAGTTTGTTGAGTCTGGTCCCTTTCACTTTTTTTGCCCTATGGATTAGAAGTCTGATGAATCTTTTTGTAGTATTGCTGTTGTTAAAGGCCTGTTTTTCTCAAAATTGTCAGTGATGCCCCATTTCCTTCTATTAGGACAACAATTTTTAAGCATTTTGTAAGCTACCTGGAGAACATTGGTAGCCTGGTACCCTAAATGGTATTTAGGATAATGGCTTGTTCCTCCTGCTATTTATAGGAAAGCATCTCCACCTGAGACCATAATTATTACCATTAACATTTGTTTAGGAGTTTCCTGTAGCAAAAACTTTCGTATTTGTTATTTCATCTGACCGTTGGCAGATTTCACTACCGTGGCAGCAATGGAGAGAGGCTAAAGGAGTGCTTTTGTTTCTGGGTCCAGGCAACCAGGACACAGATTGTGGGTAAATTGTTAAGTCCTGTGAATTTCCTTTTTAAATCTTTAAAAACATTCTTTTAAGTTTTCATTTGGAACTTATTTTAGCTTATAAAAATTTACAAAAAATATACTCAAAGAATTCCCATATACCCTTATCCAATGTTCCCAAACATTACCTTATATAACCAGGATACATTATCAAAATTAGGAAATTCATATTGATACAACAACATTAACTAATCAACATACTTTATTCAAATACAAATTAATTTATAATTACATACAATTTTTACTAAATAAGGGTCTTTCTTACCATAAAATTCACCAGTTAAGTATGGAAACAGTCATTGGCATTCTCTAAACATTTCCCGTGTTTCCTATGTATAACATTAGCTGTGGACCAGACCTCCTTAATCGCCATCAAAACCCAGCCGGTGCAGGTTGTCACCAAGTGGGGCTGTCTAGATGAACCGGCAAACCTTGTAACCTTGACACAGCCTTAAAATTCTTCTGTGCTTTACTGAGGATTCCCCGAAGGGACAATCACAGAATTTTCAGTCTGGAACTGCCTGACACCTTTTGGCCCCTGCTTCATGATCAGTTGGATTCCAGTTGTTTAGGGCTCAGGGTTGAGATAATACCGAGCACTGGGCAAAGCATCCATTATGCTTGGGCCAACTGAACACACCTATTTTGAAATGTGTACATGGTGGTTATTTGTCTCTGGTGTTGCTCAATTGTGTACACCTTACAATGGGAAGAACTCACAATGTATCAAGTCAAAATGAAGCTGTGTGATGACAGCCTCATTCTGAGAGCTGGAAAGCGGCTCCTACCCATTTCCTCTGGTCCCTCGTGGCCGAGCATACCCTGCGGTAGGTGCTGGACTTTAATCTTATTCTAGACACTCTTTTTCTATTTTTCTTTGTCTTTCTTACTCTAAGATGTGTACCTTTTTCTGGCTTGGGGAAATCAGGTTTGGGTTTCAAAGGGTTTTTCCATTGGGTTGTGGGTTTCCTAGGAAGCAGGTTTTTAGAGATAGTGTATGATTGTTAACAAGAGGACTAATTAAGCTATTTGACAATAATGTAAGTTACGCCTTTAGCAGACTATCATAGAGCACAAGCACTTCGCTGATGGAGCTCGTGCTGAAGAGTTCTGTCATTGCCTGTGATTTATCTTATCTGCAACTATTTAAGACTGATGCCTATCAAAATGTGCTCTCTGCTTCCTGTGCTCACTGAGTATGGTAGCAATCGTCTCTACCCCAAATAAACAGATACAGAACACAGAGTGGGTACCGGGAAATTTTAATGTCACCTGTGACCTAGCCTTTTTCTTTTACCCACTTTGTCCAGAGTTAGCAATCAGCGATTTTAGAGTTCTCTGCTCTTTTAGTGCCTAATTAAATACTCACATATAGTTCCTTGTCCATGGACAGTGACTAATATGTTCTGAATTTAGCTCACCTTCCTGTCAGATACATTTTCTCTCCTTTTCTCCTCTCCCCTTCTCCCAGTTTAAAGATGCTAGTTTGTCACTGATTATCAGGTGTCATGCCTCCCCATTCACATATACTGAAGCCCTAACCTCCAGTACCTCGGAATCTGACTGCGTTTGGAGATAAGGCCTGTAAAGAGGTGACTCACTTAAAATGAGGCCATTAGAATGGGCCCTAATCCAACCTGACCCGTGTCCTTGTGAGAAGAGGAGGTTAGGACACAGGGATATGTACCATGGAGAAAAGAGCATGTGAAGACACAGCCAGAAGGTGGCCACCATCCAGGCAAGGAGAGAGGCCTCAGGAGAAACCAAACTTGCCATCAGCTGGATCTTGGACTTCAGCCTCCAAAACTGTGAGAAAAGAATTTTCTATTGTTAAAGCCACCCAGTCTGTGGTATTTTTGTTATGGCAGCTATAGCTGACTAATATATTGGGTGAAGCTCTTCTATGAGAGAGGCCTTGTGTCCCTGCCCCGCAGCCCAGTGCCAATACCCTGAGGGTCTGAAACCAGTAAGGAATGAGAATGGCTAGAGCAAAGGGCTTCTGGAAAGTCCTGTATCCCCCACTCCATTATTGCTGTTTCCTGTGCTGTGGGTTCCCAGATCTAGGTTATGCTACAAATTGTTGCTTCTAAGTGTCCAAATGAGGGTGAACAAGCATTCTTAGTGGGATTGGGGGAGGTTCACATTACCACCCTCTAATCGATCAGAACAGAGCGCAGAAGAGGTCAACGTGATGGGAGAGAGAGAAGGAACGAGACCAGGATCAGTCTCCCTGTCCTAGAAGCCAGGGAAGCGGTTAGCCTGCTAGCGGTGCATTCTGAAACATGTCAGGGCTCCACCATCTCTGCAACCAGGAAAGCCAGTTTTGCTTCCAAATGCGCTTCCAAGAACAAGCAGGTGCAGTAACAGGAAGAGAGAAGGAGAAAGGCTTTAAAGAGTCTCACTCCCTGCTTAAAAGTTGAAGAACAGACATAGTTATTATTATACGTGATGTGGTCTCTGTCTCTCTCTTAAGCATTGTGTATTTTAGTTCCCTTTCAGTTCCTTGGTTTGCAAAACTGCATTACTCAGGGGGGGTGGGGGGAGCAGCACAGGGAAGCATGACTTTATAGCCTCACATTCCCGCTGAGAATGTGGTTCATCTGCGTCACATCAACCAACCAGGCATTCTGGAGCAGAAAGGGCAGAAGGGGAGGGAACAGTAAGAAAGAAAAAGATTCATTTACAAAATATGAAGTCTTACTAACTTTTTATAATAAAATGGCATTGATAAGTGCCTTTACCTGCTAATTCAGGATCTCAGACTTTCACTTAAATACAAATACAGAGATAGTAGAATCCAAAATGATTCCAAGTTTATGAGATCGGGGGCTGGTAAGGGTAAAGACTATTTTTTAGAGAAAGATAAAACATACTTCTCTATAATTCAAGAGCTATATCAGAACATTCAGGAGGAAATGTTCTTTAATAGTGTAAAATGCAGGACTGGAGAGGGGCTGAGAGGTTAGGATTAGAGATTAGATGAGATATATGCACAGTGTTTGGAATTATTTGGGAAATATGTTTTCCCCACTAATATTTTAGCTTTATTGTAATTTTGCACTCAATGTTGCTAAAAGCAAGAGGTCTGGGATTCTTTTGTGTTCCGCAAGGCTTTTCAAAACTAATGACATTTGACCCAAACTGCACAGTGTAGCATTAAATGAGTCTTCAGAGTTTCAGAAACGGGGCACACGCCAGGCAGCACAAGACTCCCCTGTCCTACTCCATGTCCGGCACTGCATGCTGCCAAACAGCAGCGGGAAGCTTCCTTCCTAGCGTCACATGCAGAGAGGACACTTCACAAGGCCACAGGGAGAGCTAAGTGCCCTGGGTTGAATCACTATTGTACTCACATCTGAATCTGCCTAAACTTTAAAGTTTGAATTTGGATCCATTTGGCTGGAAGCCTCTATTCAGCGGCCCAGGGGGAAGGATGCCCAAGCTGTTCCTGTAGGTGGCAGCCCCGAGAGGCCTGGCGGCGTCTGCCCAGAGGACCTAGAAGTCGGTTCTGGGTCCCTCTCCACGGCTGGGTTTGTTATCGTTTCTCACACTCCTTCCTTTGTCTTTGGCGTTGCCAAGCTGAAGAGACTTTGGAAAGAAAAACTGCAATTCCTCACAGAATTCGAGAGTCCTCAGAATAGGGGGTGATTGGGAGTGTTGACTGATTTCAGTAATTTTGGTGTTTTGTTTTTGTTTCACTGCCTGTTACCCGCCTGCCTCCTGTTTTACTGTGCTCATCGCCCCTTTAGGCATGCTGCCTTCTTTTAAAGGAGACAGGCCAGCGCTGAGCTCCAGCTGTCTCCCCCAGGGTCTCTGAGTACTGCAGCAAGTGGCTTTCTTAGGTGGGTGGGGATCTGTCCCTGCCCCGTTCATTGTGTTCCAGAGTTTCCTGTGCATTGCCTGTAACCCTTTACCAATCTGCCAGGCGCCTTTTAACACAAAAGGGAGGAGATGAGGGAAGGGAGTACTGAGGAAAAACATCCCTATAAATAGCCCTCTTGAACAAAATTGTTTTCCCAATACACACTTGTTGTTAGGCCTTGATGCCCCATGATCTACCTCCGCACTCTCCTTTCCGCCCACTCTCGCCTTCCACAATGCGCCTGTTGCTCCTACTAAGTCTGCTTTAAGTCGGAAAACCTTCGGGTCCCCACAGGCACCTCACCAGCTTTGGACACACTGGCTTTGGGGTCACCTGGGTTCCATGCCTGCTTCTGCCACTTACTTGCTCCCTGGACTTGGTTACACAGTTTACCTAGTGTTTATGAGCTTCACTTACCCCATCTGTTAAATCGAAGTGAAAATGCCTACCTTGTAGGGTTGTTCTGAGGATTAAATAAGGTAGGGAAACCGCCTAGCAGTTTTGTTACCAAATCAAGTTTCCTGCAACCAACGCTTCAAAAAAAGGCCAATATTCAAAATGTCAGAGTTTGGAGTAAGAAAACTTTTATTGATGGAGAAGGTGCCCGTTTGAAAAGATGGGACCCTTAAAGCTTCCACAAATCCATCATAATAGAGCCAAGAATTCAGTCTTCTTTTATGTCAAGGGAAGGGAGAGTGGACTGCTGCAAAGGTGCATGACACCTGGGGGCAACAAGGGTCAAAAAAAAGAGCGAAATCTCTAAGTCTTTTCATCCCCCTCTGAATCCAATCTCCAGACTCCTGCAAATCTCGGCCAAAAGATCAAGCCTCAGGCAGAATTCCTCTAGTTAAATTAGCACATCGATAGCCAGAGCTACTGGCCTGAAGGCTACTGGAGAAATGCAGGCTCAAGGTAAGAAAGAGTCAGGGAAAGTGAGCATCACTGTGCTACACTCCGCCTGCACTAGATCTGTGCCCAACACATACAGTGGTTTTATTTGCTCACTGAGCAATGTTTTTGTTGCCTCCATCATTATCCTGTTTCTTGGGGTCCTTCTTCCTATTTCCCCATCCTGATCCCTTGTCCCATATAAAACACATTTATAAGACTGTAAGCTAAAAAAAAAGACTTTAAACTTATTTTATTTTCATTTATTTATTTATATCATTACCAGTTCCACCATGGTTTGAAATGATTCACTTTATGAGGTTTGTCCAGAAAAAATGCAGCCATTGTTTGTATAAGGAGGACGGTTTGTGTGATATCTATGTGACCTGGCAGCCAAGGAGAGTGGACTGGAATGTGTATGTGGGACCAATGACGGCTTCACTGTGCTACTCAATGGGGGTGGTAGATGCCATTTTATTTTAAATTTTTAATATATTTTATTGATTATGCTATTACAATTGTCCCATTTCTTTCTCCCCTTTATTCCCTATACCCAGTAAGCCCCCTTCCAACATCATTCCCCAACTGTAGTTCATGTCCATGTGTCATACATATAAGTTCTTTGGCTTCTCCATTTCCCATACTATTCTTAACCTCCCCCTGTCTATTTTCTACCTACCATCTATGCTTCTTATTCCCTGTACCTTTTCCCTCATTCTCCCCCCTTTCTCCTTCCCTCCCCACTGATAACCCTCCACATGATCTCTATTTCTGTGAATCTGTTCCTGTTCTAGTTGTTTGCTTAGTTTTTTTTTTCGTTTAGTTTTTTTAGATTTGGGTATTGATAGTTGTGAGTTTGTTTTCACTTTACTGTTCTATTTTTGATCTTCTTTTTCTTAGGTAAGTCCCTTCAACGTTTCATATTACAAGGGCTTGGTGATGATGAACTCCTTTAACTTGACCTTATCTTGGAAGCACTTTATCTGTCCTTCCATTCTAAATGATACCTTTGTTGGATAGAGTAATCTTGGATGTAGGTCCTTGCCTTTCATGACTTTGAATAATTCTTTCCAACAAGATTTGGATTGCCTGCAAGATTTCTTTGGAGAAATCTGCTGATTTCTTATGTGAACTCCTTCATAGGCAGCTGTCACCTTTTTTCTTGCTGCTTTTAAGATTCTCTCCTTCTCTTTAATCTTGGGTAATGTAATTATGATGTGCCTTGGTGTGTGCTTCCCTGGGTCCAACTTCTTTGGGACTCTCTGAGCTTCCTGGACTTTCTGGAAGTCTATTTCTGTTGCCAGATTGGGGAAGTTCCCCTTCATTATGATTTCAAATCAGTTTTCAAATTTCTTGGCCTTCCTCTTCTCCTTCTGGCACCCCTATGATTTGGATGTTGAAATGTTTGAAGTTGTCCTGGAGGTTCCTAAGCCTCTCCTCATTTTTTTGAATTCTTGTTTCTTCATTCTGTTCTGGTTGAATGTTTATTTCTTTCTGCTCCAAACTGTTGATTTGAGTCCTGGGCTCCTTCCTTTCACTGTTGCTTCCCTGTACATTTTCCTCTATTTCACTTTGAATAGCCTTCACTTTTTCCTTTATTTTGCAACCATGCTCAACCAGTTCTGTGAGCATCCTGATTACCAGTGTTTTGAACTGCACATCTGATATGTTGGCTGTCTCTTCAACACTTAGTTGTACTTTTTCTAGAGCTTTGATCTGTTCTTTCATTTGGGCCATATATATATATTTTTTTGTCTTGGTGTGCCTGTTATGTAGTAAGGGGTGAAGCCTTAGGTATTTGCCAGGGCGGGGCAACCCATGTTGCTACATTGTGGTGCTGTATGTGGGGAAGGGGTCCAAGAAGGAACAATGCTGCTTACTCAGCTCTCAGCCAGCTTTCAGTCACTTCCTCTGCTACTCACAAGCAAATTGGGCCCTTCTGGTGCTGATTCCTGGGTGAGTGGTTTTATGTATGTTCTAGGACCCTGTGGGTCTCTCCAATGAACTCTCCTGAGAGGCTGGGAAGTTCTCTCACTGCCACAACCCCCACATATTTTTTCAGTCAGAGGTTTTGAGGCTCTATTTCCTCGTGCTGGAACCCTGGATTGTGCAGTATATCTCGCCCCTCAGTTGTTCCTTCTGGTTAATCTGCACAGAAATATGGAATCGCCTGCTCCACCAGCCACTACGTTGCCTTGAGTCTTCTCTACCCCGGCTGCCCATCTCCACCCCTCCAACTGGTCTGGATGAATGTTTCTTTTTTAACTCCTTGGTTGTCGGACTTCCATACAGTTCAATTTTCTGGCAGTTCTGGTTATTTTTTGTTTTTAAATTTGTTGTTGTCTTTTTGGTAGTGCGAGGAGGCAAAGTGTATCTGCCTACACCTCCATCTTGGCTGGGAGTGAAAATTGGCAGTAGATGTTGTTGAGTGAACATGCATACTGTGTTGCCCTCACATTCGAAATGACTGAGTAGTAGAGCAATGAATCTGCATCAAATTTTGCATTAAGCTTGAACATTCTTCCATGGAAACTATTCAGATGATTCAGAAGGCCACTGATGTGGACAACAGGTGATTGGCAACTTCATCAGGATAATTCACCTGCTCACGCATCACCTCCTGTGCAGAGATTTTTGGCACAATATTAGATCACCCAGGTGACTCAGCCCCGCTACAGACCAGATTTGGCACCCTGTGACTTCTGGCTTTTCCCAAAACTAAAATTACCTTTGAAAGGGAAGAGATTTCAGACCATCAATGAGATTCAGGAAAATATGACAGGGCAGCTGATGGCGATTGTGAGGTCCCAAGGTGCCTACTTTGAAGGGGACTGAGGCATTATTGTCCTGTGTACAATGTTCCTTGTATCTTGTATCTTCTTCAATAAATGTCTCTATTTTTTCATATTACATGGCTGGATACCTTCTGGACAGACCTGGTATATTAAGTGCTTAAAACCTGGAAAACTTTTCAGAAAGGGTAAATTGGATAAGAAAAGTAATATATCTTCTATTAGGGAAGAGATATTGCCTAAGGTGGGCTATTTGGTAAGTGGTTCTTACTGGTACTCCACTTTTCTTATACCCCTGGTGTCCTGAGACTTGTAAGTGTTCTTATCTTGAGAACATAGTATGCAGAAATTGGTTTGAGGATAGAAGTTATTATAATAGGTTATAAATACATTGCTTTCAATATATAATTTAACCCCCCAAATTGTGAATATTTTAAAGTTGGGTAATATATTCTTATTGTTTTTTAGTATACTTTTTGGATATGTGTTTCCAAGTTTGTAGGAGTCACTGGTGATAAGGAAATGATATCAGTTGTAATAAAAATTACACTTGAAAAAACCTTGTATCTATTTCAGGAAACATTGTTTTTTTCTGTCCTCAATACACATGTATTTATTTTTCCACAGTGATCCTTAAAGTAGCTAGTCAAATGCAAACAAATCTCATTTACTTGCACAGTTCTTCAAAATAAGGTGTGTGACCTTGGTCACGTTGCTCAGCTGATTGGAACTTCATCCTGTGAACCAAAAAAGTTTGTGTGTTTGATACCTGGTCAGGGCACAGGCCTAGGTTGAAGGTTTAATCCCTGGTTGGGGAGTGTAGGAGAGGCAACCAACCTTTCTTTCTCTTTTAAGATTTTACTTATATTTAGAGAGGGGAAGGAAGGGAGAAAGAGAGGAATAGAAGCATCAATGTGTGGTTGCCTCTCATGCACACCCTACTGGGGACCTGGTCCACAACGCAGGCATGTGCCCTGACTGGGAATTGAACCAGCGACCCTTTGATATGCAGGCCGGCACTCAGTCCACTGAGTCACACCAGCCAGGGCCAATGTTTCTTTCTCAAAATTATGTTTCTCTCTGTTTCTCAATCAATCGATAAAAATATATCCTCAGGTGAGGATTAAAAAATAATAATAAGGTACAGGTGTGTAGTCAGGTATCTTTATCCATCTCATTGATTTGATTTCATGGGAAGTCCTCTCTGATTTCCTGGGACCCGATTATTTGGAGCAGCCACAGGTTTCTGCTCTAATTCTAGGTATGTAGAAGAACTTCTTCAGTTGGTTATCTTCCTAGAGAATGTTTTAAAACCTTTCAGATTAACATGTATATGCCTGGATTTACTCTTAAAAAGTGATCCTCCCTAAAACCCCACATATCCCAGACAATCCTGATTTCAAACATTCTGCCCCATTGTTAAACCACATGACAAAGCACATGTCCTGACTTTTGCTTTAGAAAATATGGCCAATTTTATGAATTGAATGTGTCTCCCTCAAATTCGTTGTTGAAATTTTAACCCTCAGTACTTCAGAATGTGACCTTTCTTTGGAAATAGGGTGGTTGCGATGTTGTGATGTGATTAAGTTAAGATGTGGTCAAACTGGAATAGGATGGGTCTCTGATCCAACAAGACTGGTATCCTTATGAAAGGTTAGAAATTTGGTCACACACAGGGAGAATGCCATCCAAAAATGAGGCAGAGGATGGAGTAATGCTTCTATAAGCTAAGGAATGCCAGGGATTTCCAGGAAACCACCAGAAGCCAGGGAGAGGCATGGAACAGATTCTTCCTCATAGCCCTTAGAGGGAACCAACGCTGCTAACACCTTGATCTTGACCTCTAGCATCCATAATTGCGAGAGAATTAATTTCTGTTGTTTCAGATGCCCAGTTTGTAGTACTTTGTTATGGCAGCCCTAGGAAACTAATGTAGCCAATATATTTATGGAGCAAAGCTAGCCCTCAGCCCTGCATTGGAACCTATTACTCTAGTGAACAAATTAATAACAGCCTAAGTAATCTCAGAAGAAATCTCTGGATAGACTCCCCCAGGAAATATTTGTATCTCTAGCTGCCACTGGCATTAAGCAATTTTATACAATGAACGCTCATTTCAGAAAGGAGCTCCAATGGAGGGCAAGGAAAATAGTTGCAAAAACAGCTAGGGATTCCCCTGATTGTAGAAGATGGTGGGATATGGGATGTTGGGGAGACTCCTTTTCACATCCTTTAATGTTTTCAATAACTGTTCTTAAAGCACCAGAGAAAGGCAGGTTGGTGTGGTCACTGTGCAGCTCTGCAGCTTCCCTGAGTGGCCTTCTCTGGCTCTGGTCCCTTGCTCCTCCATCCCTTCCCACACCTCTGCAAGAGCTTCAGTGTAGAAGGTAGATCCCTTCTAGAATTTTTAAGAGTCTGCAAAGTCTGGCTATTTATACTTAGCATTCATTCATTGATTCAGTCAATCAGATGTACTGTGTGTCCTCTATATGTCAGACACCAAGTGGCAAGGACACCTTCCACACCCTCATGGAGTGCTCACTCTAGTGGCAAGAGAGCCAGGCACACTAGCGGTTGCCATATCATGAGGTAAATGGCATGGAGGGGGCACTGAAGTCAGAGAGCCTAATTGCCTGGCGAAGTCAGATAGAGGATCTTAGAGAAGGCGATTGTGGTGGGGACTTGAAGAGAAATTAGTTGCTGCTGCAGATAACAGGAGAGAAGACTTTCAGGATAGCATTTCTAGAGATGCAGAGCTGTGTGAGTCCAGGACTTGTTCAGGGAAGGGGAAGTAAGGGGAAGTGTTGGGTGTGGAAGAGATGGGTGGCATATCTAGCTTGTGTGAGTCCAGAGTGGACCGTGCTGTGGTGAACCACAGGAGAACTTTCAGCAGGACAGTGTCAGCTAGGTCTGGCAGTGATGTGGGATCGGGGGTGGCTGCAAAATGGGGGGAAGGACACTAGCACTTCTCGATCCTTACCTTTCACCCTAGGCAAGAGGTGCGAATGCATCCTGTGTAATGCCTAACTTCTGGAGTTAAACTACTCGGGGGTAAATCCTGGCCTTGCCACTTCTTTAGTCCCACAGTGAACTTGACTTGAAGTCTGAATATGAACTCAGATGGTCTAGTAAGGTAATTTATCTTCATGCATGCTGTATTTTGCATGGAAAATAAGTCACAGTAGATTTTAGAAATTGTGGAGCTATAAGTTTAACTTGTATCCCTATAAATTATTTATAAGTGATCACTGCAAAGTTAAGTTGCATATTCCTTAAACTATATCCAAACAATATCTTGGCCTCATAGGAATTTGGCTTGAATTATTAAAATGCCCAGCAGGGGCATCCCAGTAATTGTTAACATTTGAGATGTGGGTTTGCCATCTAGTGGGCATCTCTGTTATTTTTGGATGTGTGTATGCATTGCAGACACACATAGAATGCACACACGCAGTTTCTGTCAATGGCTCTTAACCTCTCTCCCCTATCCTCAACACCTAACGGCCAGACCATGTTTTGGACATACCACTGTTTGTAAGTGTCCTAATTCGTATGTGTCAGGAGTGTTAGAATGCTTTAGACGTGTGTGCTTGCACATGCAGTCGGGAATAATAGCATCACATGGAGGGCTCTGTCAAACTACGTGGACGCCTGGACGGCTGTCTTCCTGCTCCCGTTTGAGACTTACTGATCTGGAAAGGAAGGTAGAAAGATGGATCACCACCGTACCGGCGTAGTGTCCACTCCCTGGCTGCTACTCAGTCCACATTTGTTTCCTCTTCTTCTCCCCACTGACTCCCTTAAAAGCTGAATTCCAAGTTACAGTCCAACAGTTTGATGTGCATTTGCTGTGTGAAGCACCACTATGGGTGAAGCAAGTCCTTGGCTCAGCGAAGACAAAGATGGATGGAACCTGGCTTCTACCTTGAGATGCTTATAGTAGAGAAACTTACAGCTTTATAACTAAATTCCAGCAGGTTACCATATGTGTCAAGGATTTGTTTGGGGTAGAGTGTTGGGAAATGAGAATTTGGTTTTCTCTTACTAATAACATGACAATAATGCTAGTTCTCCAGACTGAGAAGAAAGGCCCTTGTGGTAAGGGATGAGATGGACATCAGAGGAAGCTTGACTTATATCAAAACCAGTAGAGACTGTGGAGCGAATAGGCCCAGGAAGGAAAGTGTGAGTGGGGTGGGCAGTGCTTTGTGGCAGTTTGGAGAGAAGGAGGACAGAGATTTGGGGAGCAGCTACCACATGGTGCAAGACATAGAGAGAAGGTGAGGGGCAGAAGGTTTTAAGAGGTTTTGTTACATATTATGAGTGGAATCCCCCTTTGGTGTTTTCATGACACTGCAGTAAAGATTTAAATAGCCTCTCTGTTATTTTTGGATGTGAGTTAGTGTTTCCTTGGAAAATAAGATTGTGTGGAGACAGGCTGTGGCAGTGGCTTAGCTTTATCTGGAAAACATAAATGTGTAGACCATAAAACTTTAAAAATAGATATCTTCCTTATCTTCCTTATATGCATTAAGCCTAAAATTAAACAAAACTAAAAAGATAAATTGTGCAAGAAATACCTATTATAAAAGTAATACATGTACTTGGTTAAAAAAATTGAAAAGTTATGTAATGGTATTAAATGGAAAAAGGAAAAAGATTCCTGCTTTATTTCTTAAACCTCTCCCTCACCTTTACGTCTTGCCACCCAAAGGTTTGTTTTTAATTCTTTTGGTGGTTAGTGCTATAATTATAAACCCTGTGCTTACGCCGCTGTCTCCTGATTTATCCACAGTCATGCACCTATTAACAACGGGGACATGTTCTGAGGAAGTTAGCCGATTTAGTCATTGTGCAGACATCGGAGAGCGCACTTACTCACCTGGACGGTGTAGCCTGCTGCTCCTCGGCTACAAGTCTGTACAGCATGTCACTGCACTGAACACTGCAGGCAACTGTAATACAGTGGTATTTGTGTATCTACACATGTAAACCTAGAAAAAGCATAGTACAATATGGAATAAAAGATAAAAAATGGCATACCTGTACAAGTACCTGTATAGGTATCACCATGAGTGGAGCTTGTGGGACTGGCAGTTGCTCTGGGTGAATCAGTGAGTGAGTGCAGAGTTCATGTGAAGGCCTAGAACGTTACTTACTGTATACTACCATAGGCTTTATAAACACTGCAACTTAGTTTAACACGAGATTTCATCAAGCTCAAGAGAAATGAGGCAATCAGTAGATCAGGTAAACAAGAGAAGTATGAGGCTGCTGTTGGAGTAACACGGCATACTGTTTTATAGCAAGCTTTTTAAAAAAAGATTTTGTTTATTTATTTTTTAGAGCGGGGAAGGGAAGGAAAAAGAGAGGGAGAGAAAAGTCAGTGTGTGCTTGCTTCTGGAGCTCCCCCTACTGGGGACGTGGCCAACAACCCAGGCATATGCCCCTGACCAGGAATCCAACCAGCGACTTTCTGGTTCACAGGCCAGCACTCAATCTAATGAGCCACACCAGCCAGGGTGCAAACTTTTTCTGTAGGTAAAGAGTACACTCCAAAATAACAATAAATGGTACAGTATAGTAAATACATAGACCAGTAGCATAGCCGTTCATTATCATTATCAAGTGTTATGAACTGTACATAATTGTATGTGTTATACTTTTATATGACTGGCAGTGCCCTAGGTTTCTTTACACCAGCACCACCACAAACACATGGGCTACGTGTGTTGTGCTACGATGTGACTAGGCAGTTGGAACTTTTCAGCTCCATTATAATTTCATGGGGCCACTATTATATACACGGTGTCACTGACCAAAATGTTAGGTGGTGCACGACTGTTATTTTTTTCCGTGTCTGTTAACCTCATGCTATGAATGATGAGAAATATAGCTCACTGAGACTCTCTCCATTTCTTTCCCTCCTTTTGTGCTTTCTTATTTATATTATTTCCAATTTTTCTTTTATCATTATAAATTTAAATACTATGCTTAAACTTTGAATTCTTGATTAAGCTTTCTTTCTGACTTGTAGAAGACTTTACACAAGGGATTTAATTCTTTTTCTGTAATATGAATTATAGTTTCTCCAAACTTATTTGTCTTTTGACTTTTTAAATGCTTTTGCCATGCAGTCTTTTAATGTATTCAATTTATCCATATATTCTTTTTCTAATTTCTGAGTATTGAATCATATTTTAAGGTACCCCCCCAAAGTTAAAGATTATAACAATTTATCCATGTTTTTCTACAGTATTATACGCAATCTTGTAAGTTTTGGCATATGTATACACATATGAAATTATCACCACAATCAAGATATTGGACATATCATACCCTGGCTGGTGTGGCTCAGTGGATTGAATGCTGGTCTGCAAACCAAAGGGTCATGGGTTTGATTCCCAGTCAGGGCACATACCCGGGTTGTGGGCCAGGTCCCCAGTGGGGGATTGCAACAGGCAGCCACACATTGACTTTTCTCTCCCTCTCTTTTTCCCTCCCTTCCCCTCTCTCTAAAAATAAATAAAAAAATAAATCTTTTAAAAAAGATATTGGACATATCCATCACCCCTAAAATGTTCCCCATTCCTCTTCATTATTCCTCCCTCCTGTATCTCTCAGGCCTCAAACCCCAAGCAAATGTTCTACATTCTATTTGATCTGTTTTCTCTCACCATCGATTAGCTTATGTAAACAAAATCATACAGCATGTGCTCTCTTTTTTGGGTTTGGCTTTTTTTCACTCAGCATAATTTTCAGATTCATCCATGTGGTTGCAATGATCAATAGTTCATTTCTTTTAATTGCTGACTAGTCTTCCATCATATGAATATACCATAATTTGTTTATCAGTTAACCTGTTGATAGTCATTTGGGTTGTTTCCTGATTTTTGGTGATTAGAGGTAAAGATATTAAGAACATTTATGTACAAGTCTTTGTATAAACATATACTTTCTTTTCTTTTAGGTGAATATCTAGGAGTAAAATGACTTGATTATGTGGTAGTTATATGTTTAAATTTTTAAGAAATTGTCAGACTTTCCAAAAGCATTGTACCATTTTGCATTCCACAGAAATATATGAGAGATCCAGTCACTCTATATCCTTGCCATCAATTGGTATGGTCAGCCTTTTTAATTTAATCTGTGCTAAACAGGTATGTGTGTCTCCCTGTGGTTCTCATTTGCATTTTTCTATTAACTAAAGCTGTTGAGCATTTTTTTAATATGCTTATTTGCCATCCTACACCTTCTTTGGTGAACTGTCTTCTCAAATCTGTTGCTGATTTAAAAAGAAACAAACCTCACCCAAGGACATGCTCATTGATTTTAGAGAGGGGGACAGGGAGGGAGAAACAGAAGGAGACAAACATTGATGTGAGAGAAGAGAGAAGAACATTGATTGGTTGCCTCTCATATGCGCTCCAACCAGGACTGAACCCTCAATCCAGGCAAGGGCCCTGATGGGGAATCTAACTGGGGACCTCTGGTTCATGAGATGGTGCTCCAACCAACCGAGTCACACCAACCAGAGCTGTTGCCATTTTTAAAAACTTGGGTTGTTTTCTTTGTGATTGAGTTTTGAGAGTTCTTTATATATTTTGCATATAAGTCTTTTATTAGATATATTCTTTGAAATATTTTTCTCCAAGTCTGTGGCTTATTTTTTCATTTTCTTAAAAGAAGTTTTAATTTTTAACTCCAGTTTAAAAGAATTTCTTCTGTTTCCTTGTAGACATTTTATGGGTTTGGATTTTACATTTAGGTCTTTTGAGTTAATTTTTGTGCATGGTGTGAGGTAAGATACTTTTTTTTAAAGGACTACCTAGTTGTTCAAGCATTATTTATTGAAAAGGCCACCCTCTCTTCACTGCACTGCATTCGTGCCTTTGTCAAAAATCTGTGTATGTATGGCTTGCTCCAGTTCTGGAATCTTGACTATGTTTCATTAATCTGTCTATTTTCATGCTTATACTACACTGTTTTCATTAGGGTAGCTTTATAATAATTCTTAAAATCATATAATGGTTTTTTTTGTTGCTGTTGTTTTTAGGAGCTCTAGGCCCTTTGCATTTTCATATGACTTTTAGAATCACTTTGTCTATTTCTGAAGAAAAACAACCTGCTGGGATTTTTAATGAAAATTCATTGAACTGAGAGATCGATTTGGAAAAATTAACATCTTGACTTATTGAGTCTTCTGACCCATGAACATGTATAGATCTCTGTTTATTTAGGTCTCTTGAATTTCTCTCAGCAATGTTTTGTCATTTTCAGTATAAGACCATTCACATTTTTTGTCACATTTATCTCTAAGTCTTTCATATTTCTTTTTAAGTCTTTCATATTTTTGATGCTATTGTAAGAAGTACACAAAATTTTCGATTTCCAATTGTTCATTGCTCATATATAGAAACTCAATTAATTTTGTATATTGATATTGTATCTTGCAACCTCACTAAATTCATTTATTAATTTTAGTAGCATTTTTGTATACTCCATTGGAATTTCTGCAGAGACCATCATGTCACCTATGAATAACACCAGTTTTTCTAATTTCTTTCCAATCTGGATCCCTTTTATTACTTTTTTAGAGCTATGATTTCATCTGATTTTAGTTTTTAGTGTGCAAATATGATGAATTAATAGTATTTCTACTAGGGGGTGGATTATAGAACCCACTAGCTCCCTGGGCCTGGAGTTCTCTGTGTGGGAAGGGTTTTAACTACGAGTTACATGTGGAGCTTCAGCTGTGTGGGAGGTTGGCACCCCGAGCACCTGCACTGGTCGGCACAATTTCTATTTCTCTAATAAATATAGGACTGTTTAGGGTCCCTAATACTTCTGTGGTAATTCATATTTTTCAAGGAATGTGTCCATTTTATCTATGTCGTGAAATTATTGGCATAAAGTTATTCATAGTAATCACTTATTATTCTTTTAATACTGTAGAATCTGTGGCATGTCACCTCTCTAATTCTTGACATTGATAATTTGTGTCTTTTTTCCTGATGAATGGAGCTAGAGCTTAATCCATTTTATTGATCTCAAAGGACCAGCCTTTGCTTTATTCAATTCTCTCTAGTGTTTTCTCCTTCTCCATTTCATTAATTTCTGCCTTGATCTTTATTACTTTCTTTCTTCTGTTTACTTTATATTTAATTTGCTCTGTAAGTTTTTAAGGTAGGAGCTGAAATAATTGATTTGAGAGCTTTCTTCTTTTCTAATATAGACGTTTAGTTCTGTAAATTTTCCCTTAAGTACTGTGTTAATGGCATCTGCAAATTCTGATATGTTGTGTTTTCATTTTCATTCAGTTCAGAATACTTTTCAATTTCTGTTTTGATTTCCCAGTTATTTAGAATAGTGTTGTTTAGTTTTCAAATACTTGGGGATTTTCTAAGGATCTGTTTTTGGTTATCAATTTCTAATTGAACTCCTCTGTGGTCAGAGAAAGTACTTTGTATGACTTGACACCTACTGAATA
Organism: Tonatia bakeri; assembly: GCA_004024845.1. Lineage (NCBI taxonomy): Eukaryota > Metazoa > Chordata > Mammalia > Chiroptera > Phyllostomidae > Tonatia > Tonatia bakeri. The sequence goes on from PVIA01001755.1 coordinate 105,993, forward strand.
ATTATTTTGAGTCTTATTTTATAACCCAGAATACTTCTCTGTGCACTTGAGACCAATGTGCTATTGTTGGGTAGATAGTTCTATAAATGTCAATCAGATCAGATAGCAAACAGCATTGTTCAAATCTTATATATCCTTACTAATTTTTTTTTGCATATTTGGTCTAGCAATTATTGAGATAGGAGTGTTGGAATCTCTGACTGTAACTGTGAATTTATCTATTTCTTCTAGTGAAAACTAGTTCTACCAGTTTTCACTTTATGTGTCTCGAAGTGCTAGTATTAGGTTCATAAATGTTAGGACCATTATATCCTTTTGATGAATTGACCCCTTTATCCTTTTAATGTTCAAATGACCTTCTTTATCCCTAGTCATATTCTTTACTTTGATTTTAAGGTAGCAAATCTTGTTTTCTTTTGACTAGTATTAGTATGGTAATCTATTTTTATTCTTTTACTTTTAACCTACTTATTACATTATTTTATATTTTTGTCAGCAGCATATAGTTGGGTCTTGCTTCTTTATGTATAGGATAATCTCTTCCTTACACTCAGAGTGTTTAAACCTTTATATTTAATATGATTATTAATGTGGTAAAGTTTGACTATGTCATCTTGTTATTTATTTTCTACTTGTCCCTTTCTTTGCTTTCCCATTTCCTGTTTTCTACCTTATTTTGGATTAATTGAACTTTTTTGATATGATTTTATCTCTTTTGCTACTAGTTATGATTCTCATTTGTTATTTTAGCGGTTGCCAAGGGTTTATGGTGTACACATTTATGTAGCATGGTTCACCTTGAAGTGTGTCATACTACTAAATGTGTAGTATAAGAACCTTACAATAGAATGTTTACTCTCTTCTGGCTTGTATGTTATTGTTACCATGCATTTTACTTTCATCTCTCAAAGTTCAATTTGGGTCTTTCTTTGTATCTTCTATGTCTCTAACATTTTGAATATACCATCATAGTAACTGTTTTAATGTTCTTCTCTGTTAATTCCAACATCTATGCCAGTTCTGGGCCACTTTAACTGATTATTTATCCATTGTGTTTTTCTGCCTCTCAGTTGTGGTTTCCTGCTTCCTTTTATAACTGTTAAACTTTGTTTTGTCAGATATTGTGAATTTTACCTTGTTGGGTGCTGAATATTTTTGTAGCTCTATAAATCATTTTGGACTGGTTCTGGGAGACACAAGTGATTTGGATACAGTTTGGTCCTTTTGGGTCTTGCTTTTACAATATAGAGGGCAGATTTGGAGCAGTGTTCACTGCAGGGCTAATTTTACTCTAACTAGTGAGGCAAGACTTTCCTGAGCATTCTACCCAATGTTGTGTGAATTATGACTTTTTCCAGTGTGGCTGATGGAAATAAGCACTATTCCAAGTCCAGGATGAATGACAGGACTATCCCACTAATCCTCACAGATGGTTCTTTTCCCTCCTGGCCTAGGACAGTTTCCTTATGTGCATGCATTCATCACAAATACTCCAGGGGGCACTTTTGCAGATCTCTGGTATTCCTGTCTTCTCTGTTAGTCTGTCCTGCGAACTCTAGCTGCTTTCATCTCCCTGGACTCTAGGTTCTGTCTCCTTAACTCAAGGAGTCCACTAGCCTATTTTAGGATTCTCTCGCTCTGCCATGGCTTGGAAACTCTCACCATGTAAGCTGGGACAATTGTAAGATTCACCTTCTTTCTTTTCCTGTGTCTCAGAGATCATTGTTCTTTGTTGCCTAATATAGAATATCTTTGTTTTCTGATAGAACTGTTGTTTTATATGTTTTGTCTTTTTTTTCAGATGCTTTAGTTGGGATGGTACATCTGATCCCTGTTACTTCATCTTGACCAGAAGAGGAATCTAGTTATTGCTTTTTCCTCTTTGAGATTTAACCTTTCTCTCTTTTTAATTTCTACTTAAAAAAATTTCAAGGCTTAGAAAACTTGTAAAAATTATCCAAGGAACACCTGTATACATTTTATCTATATTCATCAAATGTAACATTTTGCTACATTTTCTCTCTTTCTTTCTTTTATACACACACACACACTTTAAATACATCATTTGGGAGAAATTTCAGACATCACGATACTTAGTTAAATAATTCTCAACAAGTCACTTTTCTATTAACCATAATATAACACCCAAATTCAAGAAATTTAATGTTGATATAATATTGTCATATCATATATGGTCTTCTTTGATTATCTATTGCTATTAGCAAATGATCCCAAACTTAGAGACTTAAAACAACAATTTATTATTATTATATCTCAAGATTCTGTGGGTCAGGAACTCAGGTGTGGCTGGGAGGGCTCATGACATCTGTTCTATGAAGCATGAAGCCTCCGCCAGGCGTGACTCTGAGTGGTTAGGGACTGGAACAGCTGAGAGGAGGCTGGGCATCTCTTGGCTCTTCCAAATGGCTAGCTTGGGCTTTCTCACAGCATGGCAGCCTCAGTGTAGTTGGGCTTCTTATATGGTGGCTCACAGTTCCAAGAACAAGTGATTCTTTCTTTTTTTAAGGGTTTTTTAAAGGTTTTTTTCCCCTTCAGTCTTCAGACAAGGATATGTTTACTGATTTTGGAGAGACAGAGAGAGAGAAACATTGACGTGAGAGAGAAACATTGATCAGTTGCCTCCCACAGGCACCCCGACTGGGGATTGAACTCGCAACCTAGGTATGTGCTCTGACCAGGATCAAACCTGGAACCTTCTGGTGTACAGGACAGTGCTGCAACCAACTGAGTTACCTGGCCAGGAAACAAGTGATTCTTGAGATCACCAATAATACAAATTGACATCGCACGTGAGATGACACCATGAGGACTTAATATCACCTTTGTCTTATTTCTGCCCAAAGTGCATACTTAGAATTTAATCATGGAGAAACTATCAGACAAACCCAAAGTAAGGAATATTCTATAAAACAACTGGCTTGTACACTTCAAAAATATCAGTGTCATGAAAGACAAAAAAAGATAAACTATTTCAGATTAAAAGAGACGATACTAATTTGCTAAGGCTGATATAACAAAATACCACAGACTGGTTGTGGCTTAAACAACAGAAGAGTTTTTCCCCCTCATAATTCTGGAGGCTAGAAGTCCAAGATGAAGTCGTTAAGAGATCTGATTTGTCATGCAGCCTCTTTCCGTGGCTTGCAGGTGGCCACCTTCTCCTTTTCCCCCATATGGCCATCCATATGAGGCTGTCTGTGTTGTTTGTGTCCTAATCTCCTCTGCTTTATAAAGACTCCAGTCACACTGAATTAGGGCCCACTTTTCAACTTAATGACCTCTTTAAAGGCGCAGTTTTCAATATAGTCACAATCCGAGGTCGTGGGAGTTAGGACTTCACCAATGAATGGTGGTGGTGGGGTGGGTAGAAGGGAATACATCCCATAACAGAGATTAGGAAGATTTCTTTATGTGGGGTCTTAGATTGGAAAAAAGTTGCTATAAAGTTATTATTGAGACAACTGGAAATGAGTATGTATAGTGTTGGAGATTAAAAATAACCTTGAATTCTTTGGCATTTCTCAGGCTATATTTCTCCTTTAAATCTGGGTGGCCATGTGACTGCTTTGACAAAATATAGTGGAAGAGGAAGCAAAAACTGCTTCATAAAGGTTGAATTCAAAATTGGCATAGATTCACTTCCACTTTACTTCATTTGTCAAAGCAGTCACAGGCCAGCTCAAATTTGAACAGATGGGATAGCCCTGGCCCTGTGGTTCACTTGGTTGGAGCATCCTCAGGTTGCAGGTTTGATGCCCAGTCAGCAGTGCACATACCTAGATTGCAGTTGATTCTCTGTCCCAGCCTGGACACCAGCAATCCGCAGTCCAGACATGCCCAATCCTATGTCTGGGCACCGGGGGAGGCAAACAATCAATGCTCTTTCGCACTGATGTCTCTCTCTCTCCCTCTCTTTCTCTAGAAGCAATGGAAAAATATGTCCTTTGGTGAGAATAATAATAAAAAATGGATGGGAAATATATCCCCATTTCTCAGTGAGAGGAATGCTGAAGATTTCAAGGCTATTTTTAATCTACCGCATTGTACTATTCAATGCCAGTTGTCTCAATACTGTGTAGCATTTTTTTCCACTGCAGGAATGTAGATGTCAAAAGTCCTAATGTCCTTAATCTAAAACAGTTCATTTTTCTTGTATTTCATGACATTGACATTTTTTGAAGTGTATGGGCCCGTTATTTTGTACAATACCCCTTAATTTGTGTGCCTGCCAGTGTATTTTTGGCACAAATACAACAAAGGTGATGTCATATCCTCAGAGCATTACCTCATGTGTGATGTCAAATTATACTATTGGTTACATTAACTTTGAATACTTGGTAAAGGCGGTATCTGCCAGATTTCTCCTATGTTATGGTACTCTATCCCCATTGTAATTGGTAATTTCTAGGGAGTTCCTATTTTTTCTTTGAAATTTTCAAAAAGAAAAAAAAGCCTCTTCTATATTGTGTGAGACAATTCTAATATCTGATGTCCTTGAGGGGGGGGGAGTCTGAACCTCTTGGGTATTAGTTCTGTTCACTGACACTTATGTGGGGCCTCTCGTGCTTGCTGATTTTTTTAAAAAAACAATTGTGAACTTGTATTTGCTTGAATCCTGTGGGACTAAATAAAGGACGCTTCCTCCAGAGCGGGTTTCTACTGCTTGTACTTACAGCGCAGGGCACTTGAAACTCTCCAGTGCTCTTCCACGGTCTGGGCTTGAGGCGGGAGGCTCAGGCGTGGCTCTTCTTCCCCGTGTTTCGTGAGCATTTACTGGAATGGAATTGAGGAGGCGCCCAGCATCTACTGCAGTATTGGCTCAAGGCTTTAAGATCACTTGAGGGATAAGCTGTCCAAGTCTCCTTTCCCCTCTGGGTGTCCGCTTCAGCGCCGGGGTGGGCTCCTTCTGACCGGGGGTGGAGCGCCGGGCGAGTGGAGGAACCGGCCGCTCCGCCCCCAGGGCAGCGCCAAGGCGACTGCTGGACCGGCAGGGGGCGGAGCCGGCGCTCTGGGGCCTGGCTCCGAAGGCCGAGAGGTCCCCCCGCCGGTTCCCACCGCCTCGTCTTTCTCCCCGCGGTGCTGACCCAGGTGTCTGGGGTGAGTACGCGGGGCTTTGGCACTGCCGGAGCGGGAGGCGCGTGGGCATCTCTCGCCGGGCGGCGGGTTCGAGCCGGGGCTGGGGCGCGTGGGCTGGGGCGCGTGGGCTGGGGCGCGTGGGCTGGCGCGGCCCGGCCTCAGCCCTAGTGAACGGGCCCGGTCGGGAGCCTGCAGAGGCCGAGCTGGGCTGGAAGCATCAGCTCAGGTGTGGGCGATGCAGCGGTGCTCCCTGTGCCGCCGGCGGGGAGCCTGTCTGAGAAGCTGCCTGGTAGGAGGAGATTGGGGGCCCCTCTCTCTCCCAGGCCCGTCGTCACGATTCTGGGCTCTCCCCCCAGCTCCTCTCTCCCAGCGGGAGCATCAACGTGAAAAAGCCCCTTCTTCGCTGGAGTCCTCTTTCCCCAGAGTTTTTACTGCAGAATTGACAGTTGACCCCAGCCTGGGGGCCTGAAGGGGCGGAGGAGTTGTGAGAGCCTTCTGGATTTTAAACTACTTAATTACAAATTGGTAGTCACTAAAAAGGCACGGGGATGTAATGTACAGCTCAGGGAATGTGGTCAATACTAGTGTAATAAATATGTTACCACTCGTGGAGGGGGGGTCACTTATAAGTTATACCCTGTATAACTACGATGTTGTACACCTGAACCTAATATAATATTGAATATCAAGTGTGATTGTAAAAGAATTGAAAAATGAGGTACTTCTGTGACTCTGGCTTCTAGCTCTGCGTCCGTCCACAGCGGTCGATGTTTATTGGGTTTCCATTAGACAAGGGCTCAACCTAGGTTTGGGAAAAAAAGTTCTGGAGGATTGGGCCTGAGAAAAGGAAGGCCTTTGGGTCGGTAGCTTTAGGACAGCAGTTATCAACCGGGTGGGCGTGTGCCGGCTTGAACTGTTCAAGAGTGGGTGAGGCATGAGGACACCTGGGCAGTCAGGGCACACGGAGATCTTTCTAAGCTGTTTGGTGGTGAAAACGAGGGGGAGGATTGTAATTTGAGGGTTGAGCAAAGTTTTTCGTTGTTGAATTTTTAAATATTTAAAGAAAAGAAAATAATATATTGAAAATGCAAGAAAGTCAAGGAATCTTGAAAGAATAGGAAACTAGGAACTAGGAAAGAATAGAATTAAGAGTCCTGATTGAGGAACTGGGCTTAAAAAGAGAAATGGAGGGTGATTTTAGGCACCTGGGCTGGGCAGGCATTTTGGAATGTAACTCTAGGGGGACTAGATAATGCTGTATTGGACCATAACTTTTCTTTTTGGAATTTTATCTTCTGGAGCAGAGTTAGCCTTTAAACCCCGTGAAATTGCAAAAACTTTCATGATTCATGCTTTGATCAGATCAAAAACATCTGTTAAAGAGAAGTACTGAACTGTTTGACCACAGAATCTTGGGGGAGGGGATAAAACTAGCTTTACTGTATTACTACATTTTACATGGCACTTGATAGAATAAGTATTTAGTATCTGCATTAAATTGAGTGTTATTTAATGTGTGATTTTTCCAGAGAGACATGCAAGTGATTTAGAAACTACCCATCCCTTCGAAGACCTTTTATTCAGAGTGGAAACATCCAAAGCATATCGGTGGTGGTTTTCTTCTCTTTTTTTAAGCCATCAGTGAACAATGGTTTCTCAAACCAACCTGGCTTCCCGTTGAAAGTATGGATTCCCTGGCCTCGCCTCAAGTCTTTGAAATAAAACTCTCTGGGGGTGGAGTTTAGGAATAGTAATTTCATACAGAGACCACAGGATTTTCTGGCATTGAAAATTATTGAGAACCTCTGAGGATTTTTGTTTGTTTGATTTTTGAGATTTGGGCTTGTTGGGGTCTCTTTAGAACAGATTTCTGGAAGGTTATTTGAATGAATTGCTGCCAAATTTATGTAACTGAAGGTTATATTCCCCATCTGTTGTGTCATCTTAAATTTTAAAGGAAAATTATGGAGTCATTTTGCCTGAAAAAATAATTGTTTATAATCATAAAACCCCATTTTAGAAAAATTAGAGGATATAGAAGAAACAAAACTTCCTTAATTCTGCATTAAGAAATAAACACCAGTAATTAGTTCTGGCAGTTTACATGTAAAAGACATGCATACCACACATATATAGCATAATTGGGATTATATTCTATGTGCATTTTTATATTCTGTTTTTTTTTCATTTAGCTATTATGAACACTTTCTCATGTAGTTAAATTTTTAAAACACCATTTCAATGAAATCATATGTTCCATCCTATGGAGGTACTGTAGTTAATAAAATCGGCTCCCTAACAGTGACACTGATTCTTTTCAGTTTGTGTTATTTTAGTAATGTTGGTTGATGATGTCAAAAGTTATTGATACACACTTTTGAAATCTGATTTTCACATGTCCTTATAGCTTTTCCTAATTAGAAGGAAAGTTAACGTTTCTGAAGGATCTATTACACTTCAGGCCCATTCTCTTATTTCAGTGGTTCTCAAACTTTAATGCGTATAAGAATAACCTGAGGAGCTTGTTAAAAATTCATTTTCCTGAGTCCCAGGCCCAGCTGCTCTGAGAGTAAGGCCTAGGAACCTGGAATTTTAACAGATTGCCCTCTGTATTAGGTATTATAAGCATTCTTGGAACCACACTTTGAAAATGCTTTTTACGTTGATGTCAAAAGACACTCAGAAATGTGGGTCACTTGTGTAAAACCATTTATATGTCTATGAAGATTTGAACTCAGCTCTTTGCGACTTCAGTCCTTTTTTTCCCATTACCTCAGACCTTTTCAAACCTTCACATTGAGGTGTCCCTAATGACTGCAGAAAGGGAACTCTGACCCCACTGCAGGGTTCTCTGGGACAGCTGAAAATGACACATAAGTACACATTGAATCTCCATTAAAATCTCCTATTAGAAGTTCCTATGCATTCTGTTATGCTGCATAGCCTATACTGCATATATAACAGTTTCATTCCTTCGCTTGTTAAATTTACTTCATGTTACCTGACCATTTTATGACAGCTCTTGCTGTAAAATGGGTGATGCGGGATCATCACCGGTATCTCTTGCCCAGATGCTCCACTGTGATCCTTGGGTTTAGGGAGGAAGGTGCAGATGAAGTGCAGGAGTCAGGAAAGAGGGGCACTGCGTTGGAGTGCCCAGTGGCAGAGGAGCAGAAGGTGGTGGGCATGACCAAAAGAAAGGGCCATTTATTAGAGATGGAGCTTTAGGAAAGTGCTGGTGTTAGTAAACTGAAGGGAGCTAGCATGGGGGTGGGGCAAGGTGGGGTTGGGGAGGAGCCTTTTCATTTTCTAGAAACTTCTGAAAATGTAATTTTACACCCAGTTAATTTTCCCCTTTCCTAATTAATCATTGTTTTCCTCCTCCTTTTCATCGTCTTTTTTGCATTTCATTTGTTTTAGTAGTGTCCTTAAGTATTTTAATGAGCATATCCTACAAAGTAATTTATTATTTACCAAATTCAGCACTGGCTATGTATCAGGTCATAGGAATACAAAAATCAGTGATTCGCTTAGAGAATTAAATTAATTTTATTGTCATATGTTGGATTATACTCAGTCTCCAACTTTTTTTTAACTTTTAATTAATTTTAGACTTAGGGACAAGTTGCAAAAATATATAGAGAATTTACTCAACTTCCTTTAATGTAGCCCCTTATATAACCATGGTTATCAGTACAATTAACTACAGACTTTATTTGAATTTCATCAGTTTTTTTGCTAATGATATATATTTTTTCAGAGTATTACAATGCTTTATTAAGAGTCCTGGCTTTGAATTAGTAGCTAAAGTAACAATTGCATGAAGCCAGATTAGATGTACTGCATAATACTCATACTTGATTTATTGACACCACTGAGCAATTTTTTAGACAAAGGTCAACTTTTTGTTTTTTATTAAGCACATTCTATAGTACAAGGCTGTCATGAATGATATCTGTGCAATTTAATAGTTTTGACAGTTGTTCAGACACAAATTTATTTCAAATAGATAATTGGCAAACATTATTAATTAACAAGTTAGAATTGGACTATCCTGCAGCCTTAAAACAGGAATAAAGCTGTGATTTGTAGTTGTAAATTACTACTGTAATCCCAGAAAGCCAGAATTCCTTGGGTGCCAAAGTCCCCTGCTATAATTTAGTAGGCGCTATTCAAAGGTGGTGTGCATGTTCAAATGCCTTCATTTCCCAAGGAACAAGAACTTCATATTAAATGACAATGGAATTTCCCTTAAATCAGAAGAATTTCTTTCTCCCTGTATTTTCTCCCTTCCCGGGGACTCTCCTAACCCATTTGCTGCTAACACTGTAAGAGGAAGAGTGGCAAAAGTTAAATCACTTTCACAACTGTTGTCAAGCTTACAACCTCAGCCTGATGATTGGAGGCTTATTTTGTTACCCCTTTCTTTTTAGTTATTTATTTTTAATTTGTTGATTTTTTTTGAGAGAGAGAGAGATCAAGATCGATTTGTTGTCAGCGGTTGATTTCTGTATGTGCCCTCACTGGGGATCAAACCTGCAGCCTTGGTGTATTGGGACAAGCACTCTAATCAACTGAGCTATCTGGCCAGGACTATTTTTTATACTTTTAGACTCAACTTCTTACAAACAGAAATTATTTAGTAGCATGTGGGAATGTATTTTTTAAATATTTATTTATTTATTTAAATTATTTTATTGTTGTTCAATTATAGTTGTAATGTATTTTTTTAAAAAGGCAAAAGCAAAGCTAACCAGTGAACGAATCACATATCTACACTGTTCTCAGTGCAAAGGACAAAACAGAGACTAGGGACCTTCCTGTTGGTAGCAGAGTGTGCTTCCCTGGGGAGAGGTTTCATTAACAGGAAGTTCTTATTGGTCCTTTAAAATGTTATTGACATTCCTTGGTCTTTGAAGACAATGGTAAGGGGCAAATCAAAACCTAATATTGAACAAGGGAAAAGAAGTGCCAACCAGATGCCATGTCCTTTCCACACATGGTCAGAATGATGGATCATTCACACCTTCAGTCTGCTGAGCACTTTGGAACTCCGAGGAACACACTCTATTCGTGTCTCGGGCGTGGGGGGAAGGGATTGACTTCATCTTGAGGTTAAACTATTGTGTACATTATATCTATGTGCGGATACAGTATTTAAGTTAGGAGGCAAACGTGTGTAAAGATGTTACTCTACCAAATATCAGGAGATGGTTGAGGTCCAGAGAACAGTTAATAAAAAGAAAAAAGTTATATTACCTATTTGGAGATAATATAACCTGGCTTAGAGTTCTTTAAGTTAAAAGAAATGGTACAGAAAGGAAGTGTAATGCAAACCCCCCCCCAAAACCCCCCAAAACTAAAACAACCCAGAGAAATTTTCCCATTGTCTAACGTATATCTAGTACAAGTCAGAATTCAGAATGATGTGGACCGTCAAAAGGGGCCGTTACCTTCTGAAAAGGGAAGACCTGGACATTCTGGGTAGGGGCTGGCACCCACCATTTCACTGAAGAAGAATGCTCTTTGTTAACAGCAGACCAAAATGGAAAGCAATATGAATTAGAGGCCCAGTCTTCTTTTGATTGTTGATTTACTTCTGGAGAACATACTTTTATAAAAACAATGTACATTTGAGGCATTTGGCGTTTTTGCTAATGGAAGAAGGAAATGGGCTTCTGTCCTACTTGAAGTCAGTGAAGCTAAGGTATTCTCAAAGTGGAGGATGAAACTGGAGGTGAGAAACACCAGTACTTGAAGAGTTAGGCAGTTTTGCAGCTTCCCAGCATCTAGAACCAATTCCAGCTCATAGCTTTGCTGTGAAGAATCCCCTTAGGTGCTGGTGGCCATGTAGCCAGTAGTTCAAGACTAGGAAACTCTGAAAGGGGTAAAGTGTAGACTGTTACCTGGAGATGTAAGTGTATGTTCTGGAGGAGAACAGGTCTCATTCTGGGCACTGGGAGGCATGTTTAAGAAATCCCAAATCAAAATAGTGTTATCATGAACGCTGCTAATGAATTGCAGTTCATCAAGCTGTAGCCAAAACACATCTGGAATGTTCCACCGAGGTGCACAAACACAATGCTGAGGCTCGACGGTCGAGAGCAACTTTTTCACTCGCAAACTGTAATATTCCCCTCATAGGCCTTGCTGACAATCTTACCAAAGCAGATTCATTGGACCAGTTCTTCATGTCCCTCTAGGACCTTTACACAGGTACCATTCAATGTCCCATAGCGTGGTGGTATTATCTGATGATCCACTGGCAACCAGCTGGAGAGAGGCAAGGCCTCACTTGTGCCTGTTCAGAATATGAACAAATTCACAGGTACTCGTGCTGCAGACTTTGATGGTTGTGTTACTAGAAGCAGACATGATGTTCTTATCACCAAAGTCTACCACACTGACAGCAGCACAGTGGCTGACCAGGACGCGGAGTAGAGTGGTAACAGTTTGGCAGAAGCCATGCCCCACACAGTGGTAGAGAGGTCCTTGGAACAGGTCGCCATCAGTCCCTTGCTGAAGCAGAAATGCAGTATAGCCTTGTCTGGTGGACCAGTGTGCTCAGAACTTCACCCGTGTTAATCTCCCAGACTCCCACTGTGGAGTCTGAAGCCCTAGTCACAATGACACGTTCATCATCCTGGAGACCAAGGAGCCAGTGTTAACACTTGCCAACATTCCGAGCTGGTTTTATCCCACATCTTAATAGAATTATCTTATAGGCCACTGATAATTTTTTCATCATAATAGTGCAAACAGTAGACACCTTTACTGTTTTCAGAATCGCATTGAATTCTTTGCAAGTTGTGTGATCCACATCGCCAGTTAGAATCTGTAGTCTCTATAACCTGCATAATCTTTGGATATAATTTGTAAAATGAATTCCAAGAGCCATCTGTGGGTTTGTTTTTAAACAGGTACTGATCCCACCCTCTTCTTTCTGAAAGTTCCTTCCACAGAGGGTCAGTGTGCACCATTCATTCCATCAGCTTCTTCCAGAGCATTCCTTCAGAGATCACTTGCTGTCCTTTACATATGAGCTCTGCTGCACACAGAGACCTGGCATGCAGGTAGGAAAGACTGTTTGCTACTATGCGATCTAAGCCTTGCTCTGGTAAAGGGGTAATGAAGTCCTCATGCAATGTGGGCTCCTGGTACAAGTTAATATGTCCATACTGGTAATGATACATTCAGGAGACAGGTGCTCCACAAATTCCACTTGATCTAATTAGATTATTTCATACACAAGTTTTTTTTCTTTTTTGATAGTTTCCTTCTGATGGCTTCTTTTCTGGAGATGATCATAGATGATGTTCCATTACTTATCTGGAAAATATTTTATACTTCAGCCCTGACTGGTGTGGCTCAGTGGGATGGGCACTGCAAGCTGAAAGGTCACCGGTTCAATTCTGGGTCAGGGCACATGCCTGGGTTGTGGGCCAGGTCCTCAGCTGCCGGCACGCAAGAGACAACTGCACAATGATGTTTTCCTTCTTCTCTCCCTCCCTTACCCCCTCCCTAAAAATAAATAAATAAAAAAGGAAATGTTTTGTACTTCAGATCTACCAATCCGGAATGAATTGGGGGTATGCTCTTTAAGACTAGTCTGAGAAAAGACAGCAGTCAAGCAACTTCCAAGATTCTGTTACCGTATCCAGCTTTCCTCAACAAAATCCCAAATGTGTACTTCAGTAACTGTTAAAAGACAGAAAGCCATCCATACATCCATCGTGGTGTCAGTGGCAAAGGGTAGCCACCAAGAAATGGAAGGAAGGGCCCATGGAATGGTGGATCGTGAGCTTGATCCTCTTGTCCTCAATTGCCTAGGAGGGCTCTGTGGGGATCCTGGCCCTTCCCCTCCCCCACCGCCCACCCCTGCATGCTCCGAGCAGCGGCGGAGCACCGAGGCAGACACACTGGGTCATCACACTTCCTCTGGCTGCCAGCCTTTCCTCTAGGAAGCTAATGATTTCTTTTTCCTATTCCCATAGCCTATCCAGGATCCTACTAATTGCATTTACTTATTTCTCCTTAGTCTCCTCCAGTCTGAGATAGTTCCTCAGTTTTTTTCTTTGTCTTTCATTATTTTGACCCTCTTAACGAGAACGAGTTAGTTATTGTAGAATAAGGTTTTGCACAAGAGTACCAATTAGAGTATTATCACTGGTTCATGAAATTTAATACACCTTATTACTGGTGATATTAACCCTGATCACTTGGTTAAGGTGATATCTGCTGGGTTTCTCCCCTATAAAGGTAACTGTTTTTTCCTTTGTAGTCAATAATTACCCTGAGGGAGAAACTTTGAGACTATGCAAACTGTTTATCCTCAAATTTTCACTGGCTGATTTCAGTGCCTGTTGGGGGATCTTGTATGCACCAGGGAATGCAGTGGAATCTGCCTGGTGGTGATTTTTCTCGTCTCCTGCTTCCTTATTAACTGGGAGTTAACTCTAGAAATTAGTATGTTTATTTGATCATTTCTATTGTGGACTCATGGATATTTACAATGCCATTGTCGACATGAAAAACATCTAAACTTTTAGAGAATTTTCGTAAGAATTTATTTGAGCCAAACTGACAAGTGCTAGGAAGCAAGATCTCAAATGCTTTGGAGAATAACAGTTTTGCAGTTTCTTCTATGCATTTGAATTTAAGGAGGAAACAAAGATTACACAAAGGTGAGAGAAAGCAAGGTAGGGATTGGATTACAGGCTAAGATTATGTGCTCTCTTCAGGGTGGTTAGGTCTCTGTGGCTATCGCTTCTGACGTTTCACAGGTGTGTTAACCTAGATGCACAAGAACAATGGACAGGACCTACTTAATAACCTTTCACTACAGAAGTTACAGGCCTGAGGTGTGACTGCCCACCATGACCTGCTCTGCTAGGAATATGATTTCTTACAGATTTTCATCTACACCATCAGTTTCTTGCTCCAGTGCTTCCAGTTTTGCCCATTAGGAGCTCAGTCTTTGACTTTAAATTATGACTTGTACATATAAATGGCTGCCATTTCTATCCCACCATTGCCCCCCACCCAGGGAACCCTTAATTCTTTAGGGCCTGGGCAGTGATAACTCAGAAACCAGGCAATGGAGCTGTAATTGGGAGAATGAATACCAGAGGCCCAAGGACGGCAGGACAACATGTGCAAAATGGCTCTCAGGAACTCTTCAGGAGTGAAAGGAGTAGCAAATTATCAGCCTTTCCACTGGTGCTGCTCCAGAGAAACCCAAGGGAGTGAGACCTGGAGCCACGTCATGCCCACTCTGAGATGCCTTGTGTCTTCAGGATTACCAGGTGGATTTAGAAACATCAGGATGCTATTTTGGCACCTGTGGCAGCCAAATGGAGACCATATCCTTTCTTCCTAGTGGATAAGTACTTAGTAAATATTTATAGGATGACACCTCATGTCTTGCCCACTGCCCCCCACCCCCCGTGGTACAAAATTTGTGTGTGTGGAGATTCTCCACGAATGAAACTTAGCACTCATGCTGATTTACCTCTTGTAGTTTGTCTTCTTTACCAGATTTCTTTCTTTTTTTATTATAAAAAATTTCAAGCATATACAAAAGTAGAGAGAAAAAGAAAATGAACCCTCAGGTACCTGTTACCTAGCTTCAGTACTTCTGAATATTTTGCCAATCTTGTTTGATTTATTTCCCTACTTTCGAGTTGGGCTGGCCTATTTGAACACAAATCACAGGCGTTAACGTCTGAGACAGGATTGAAATAAACTGGGAGTGTAAGGAGTGTACCCCTGTTCCCCTTGTGTGCCCAGCACTGCGCCTGAAAATAGCAAGTGGTCAGGAAAGACTGGTTGAGTTGAGAAGAGGAAAAACAAAATTATGAAAACATCATTTTGAACTAACTCTAGGGCAAACTTCTATAAAGGAAAAGGGTGGCGAGTCTTGCCCTAAAATAACTTCTTTCATGTTACCTGAGTTTCTTCTCTGTGGCCACAATTCCCTTTATTTCAAGACAGCCGTGATTGAAAAAGAAAACTCTCTCCAGAGAGAGTTCAGGGTCTCTCAGTTTTTTAAATGTTATTATAAATAAGTCTGTTCTGATAACATTTCCCCCAAATCCCAACCAGGAGTTACCTGACCTAAAAAGAAATTTTGTTTAAAAATTCTTATTTTTTTTCAATTATAAAAATAATATACACTCATTGAAAGAAAAATAGGAAATTACAGAGAAATAGAAAATAAAAATCATCTGTATTTTAGTATGTAACTACAAAGGTAACACTGTCCCGATTAGCATTCCTGGAGACTTTGAGCATGAATCACACTGATACTCATGGTCAATAAATATTTCTTCGGAATATTTGTTCCTTCCAATAAGTATGTTCCTTGGAATGTTCCAGGTGTGTTTGTGTATATAGTCTCATTAAATTTTTTTTTTAAATTTATTTTTAAATTGTTGTTCAAGTTCAGTTTTCATTAAGTTCTTATAGTAACTGGTTTAAGATTTTTTTTAAGCTGTTTTCTAGCTGGGAAAACGTGCTTGAAGGGATTGTCTTCGGTCACGCAGCTGAAAAGCAGGCTGGGCAGCAGATCTCTCTTCAGAGACACTGTGTTGTAGATTGTTCACACCTTAGATGTTCACTCACAGGACCAAGGACACCTCACACCCGAGCTTCCTTCATACCGGCTCCCTGCAGAGTCAGTTTTGAAGAGAGCACCAAGACTGGAGAAAGTAAGAGGGGATTATTTTTTACTGTATCCCACATAGTCTCAGTAAATGGGGTTAGCAATGAAGACTGCTTATTAAGTACTCATTAAGAATGGCTCCTTACTTTTATAACAAATTTCTTGTCTTCGGATAAATTCCTTGTGCTGCAGTTCAGCAGTCAGGGTCTATGATTATTCTAAGCTCATTACTTGGGTGGGTTTTTAAATCTCTCTAAATTGCACTCCCGCCCTCTGTAAAATGCTGATGGGACAGACGGGTGGGTGGGTGTGTGTGTGTGTGTGTGTGTGTGTGTGTGTGTGTGTGTGCGTGTGTTTGTGTTTCCACTGTGGTGCTGTGATCAGAAGTCCCTTCAGGCAGGTGAGTCTTCCTGTCAGGGGGCTATCCCTCCACTGTACCCAGTCTAGATTTTCTAAGATTGAGATTTTAATAAAAAATTATTGCCAATCCTAGCATTTAAGCTTCTTGCAGTAAAGTCCGTAGAGGTTGTCTGATTGGCCCCAGGAACCTGCAGACTTACCTGGAGGCAAGGCACGAGCAGTCCAGGAAGCCATTTGAACAAACAGGCCCAAGGAAAGGGACTGGGGCACATGGGAGAAAGGTAGAATGCTGCTGAAAACAAAACCAGATCACACCAAACCAAACCAAACCAAACCAAACCAAGCCAAAACAAAAAACCCTGTATGTTTCAAGGGTTTATACTGGGTGCACCCAGGCCCCAAAGAAAGGTTGAAATGTCCACGTGAGGGGCGTGGGGGAGGCCCAGGCGTTGGAGCTCACCGCATGGACGCAGGCCCCAGCTTCACCACTGCTGCTTGCATGGTTTTTAATTTCTCTAAACCTTGGGCAAAGTTTTTAATTTCTCTAAACCTTCATTTTCTCCTCTATAAAATGAGGAGACTGATAATTCTTACCTCACGAGGTTGAAATGAGAATTAAATAAGGTAATACAAGTGGTTTAACCCCAGTGCCTGGCACAGAGTAAATTCACAAATAGATTACTCTTAGCTGTTGTTTCTTAGGGTACCTTCCAGAGTAAAAACAAGCCATATTTGCTTCGTGGGTCACATCTCCTGTGGCTTGACAGGCACTTAACCTCCTTTTGTTACATTGTGTCTAAAGAGAAATGCTTTCAAGGTTTCCCTCAAACAACCTAGAGCTAAATTTTTGAAATACTACCCTTCAGTAAGTATGAGGCCATCTTGAGAGTTGCTAAGATTTTGTTTTCTTTTTCATAATAAATTACCATATCCCCATATATCATTTTTTTAATAAAAAACTTTTTATTATAAAAGAACAAAGTATGTTACACAGCATTCTGAAAAGAAAAGAGAAAAATACACCCCTGGCCAGTCCTATATTCCTGATAACAATTATTGCTGGCTTTTGGTTATTTTTTTTTCCCTAGAGTTTTCTTATATCTGTAATTTTAGTGGTAATCATGCATACATATAGTTTATTTTCTCTTTTTTTTTGTTACTTAAGTATTCATCATAAGCTTTTCCATGTTGTCACTTAGCATAGAATATATTTTTGTCTCCATTCTATTCATTTAATTGAGGGTATGTTTGGCTATAGAGGTTACCAGTGCTCTGGCTTTAGCCTTTCTGCATTCTGCTGGTAACAAGTTTAGGATTAGCAGAGGGACATGGTTTGGGCAGTGCAGAGAGGATGTGCGGGCTTTGCTGCTCACTAAGGCACCTTCATCGTGTTGTGCGCTCGCCATGGTCCGAGCGGGCCTTCGCCTGTGTGGCCTCAGAAACTGGGTTTTCGTCAGTAACTAAGCATAGCTACCTCTCAGAGACATACTGAAGTGTGAAGTAAGCGTGGCAATTTGTCAAGTGATGGTGAGAAATATAGTCTAATAGAGTCGTGGTCCTGGCAGCTGCACCTCTCGTGTGTCCACCTATTGGCCCTCACTAATACAGAGTTAAAGTAAAAACTTGTAACAGTATCAACAGTGATGGTCACCACGGTGTGTACTGTGTGTCAGGAGGTGGGCTAACACTCGATGGATGAATATGTTAGGAATTCAGGGGTGTCAAACTCATTTTCACCGGGGGGCCACATCAGCCTCCCGGTTGCCTTCAGAGGGCCGAATGTAACTTTAGGAATATATAAATGTAACTACTCCTTAACAGTTAAGTGAGAGCTTGGTGCTGCCACTGGGTAGAAACTACGTGCCAGGCCAGAGGTGCCAGGCCAGATTCGGCCCTCGGGCCTTGTATTTGCCACCTGTGCATTAGGTCAGCCAGTCCCACAATAACGTCTCTGGGTAGAACTATATTTATCCCCATCTTATAGAAAAGACCGGGTTTCGTGGCCAGTATGTGGTAGAGCCGTAGTTTTTGTCTGAGTCAGAACCTCTGACCTCAAACAGTTTTGTCTCATATTCGTGCAGGTGAGTGGCCTCCTGTGTCAGCACTTTCTTATGTTTCTCCCCCTGCCTCCCCCACCCTTTGGGATATGCCTGGTGTCAGCGCCTCGTAGGGAAAGCCTTGCTTTTTCATCCCCCGTCGAACAGCACATTTTTTTAGCTCCCACAGAGAAGAGCTTTTGTCTCATTTCCCATAATGAGATTTCACTTGTTGTTAACCTTCTCTTAAACCCATGCCAGGAGGACTAAGGCTGTGTTTCAGGCTGTGCCCG
Organism: Tonatia bakeri; assembly: GCA_004024845.1. Lineage (NCBI taxonomy): Eukaryota > Metazoa > Chordata > Mammalia > Chiroptera > Phyllostomidae > Tonatia > Tonatia bakeri. The sequence continues at coordinate 124,442 of PVIA01001755.1, forward strand.
GCTCAGAACTAAGGGAATATTTCCAGTCTCTGCTTTCTCCCCCTGTGCATCATCTGGACATGGCTTTTCTCTCAAGTGACAGCCAGCCTGGGTGATGGCCCAGGGAGGACTCCTTTGATGTGTATGTGGTTGGAACCTTCTACCTCTAAAATCTCTGAGTTTCTCATCTCTGAACGCTGCTTGGAGAACACCCATTACTGTTGGTCAGCTTCTATCGGGGACGGATTTTCCGTTTGTGCTGACGTGAATTATTTCAGGATAGGATATTCTTTTGAAACCTATCTTTGTGATTGCCTTCTAGAGACCGTTGGAGCAGAACTACTGAGCAAAAGCAGGCCTTGCGTCTTTAGTTGTCACCAGTGGTGCAGTCGGATCGGAAAAGTTGCCCTTGGAGCTTCCTGCCCGCAGTGAGGCAGACTGACTCCTATTGCTCACGTCATAAAAGACATGGGCTTCCACATGACCTTCTACCTTTCCTACAAATTCCGATTACTGCTGCTTTTTACTTTATGCCTGACAGTGGTCGGGTGGGCCACCAGTAACTATTTTGTGGGTGCTATTCAAGAGATTCCTAAAGCAAAGGATTTCATCACTAATTTCAAAAAGGCCATGGTTTTGGGGAAGAAAGAAACTCTGATGAATGCAGCATCTGTGAAGAAAGCAGACCTTGACAGCTGCCCTTTGGTCTCTCCACACCTCAGTAAGTATTTTTTTTTTCCTCTTTTACAAGTGCTACATAAACTTTATTGGATACGTGTACAGGAAAGTACAAAAACCAGAAGTGTACAGCTTGGTTAAGTTTCACAAAACGAACATACCTGTACAGCCAGTATGTAAATTAAGAAATGGACTATTCCTGGAACCCTGGAAGTCCCTATACTTCTTTCAGTTACTACCTTTATTTCACATTTCTAACACCATCCACAGGTTTTCCCTGTTTTTCAACTTTCCAGACTTGGAAACACACACTGTACACTCGTTTGTGTCTGACTTCCATTGTTCAGAGTTACGTTTGTGAGCTGTATCCATGCTGCTGATGTAGAGTGTTCCACTATATGAACATGGCCAGTTTTATTGTCCAGCCACAAAAGTCTTAGCAGCATACACCAGTGGGCACAGTTTAGCTCACATGTCTGTGGGATGAGCTCAGGGTCAGGTGGCCTCGGCTGGTGGCCCTGCTCCACGTGTCTTCCTTCTCCTGGGACCCACGCACTAACCTGGGCTTGTTCCTGTCCTGGCACCTGTGGACCACAAGTGGAGAAACACAAGCACATTTAAGCCTCCACTTGTGTCCCATTGAACAGGATGTGGCCAAGAGGGGTGCCCCAAATAGGGATTTGGAATGGGGTCCAGAACTCAAGGTGTCCAGGAAATATTAGAAAGATATATAGGATGTCCTCACCCCTCTCCTTCACAGGTGTGAGTTGGGTGAAGGGACATGTGGAGCAGGGCCTTTGAGAGCTGTTCTGCATAGCAACAGCTTTGCAGCTAACTTCTGGCGTGGTCATTTAACATATCTATAACCTTTAACTGGTTGCATAGATATGTTAAATAGCTGCGGCCATGCTCTGAGCCAGGGGGGTGGAAGTGACTTCCACCCAAGATGTAACTGGAAGGCAACTCCCCCTGGTTACAGTGCCTGTGTAAAAGCTTGGAGAAGATTGGCTCCATGACATGGGGCCATACCTGCCCAGACTCATTATGGCAGCCCAGAAAAGCTGGAAGAATACAGGAATGCTGGCAGGTGTAGCTGATTGTAGGAGGAGTTAGAAATGTGGGGGTGCAGAGGCAGATTGTTGTGGGGATTTAAACCCAGACTCGCCAGCCATGCAAGGAGAGAACCACGCTGCTTTGGTAGAATGGGGACCCCCTGCAGCTTTGATGAGAGTGAGGACCACATGGCTTTGGGGTGCTCCCTTTTGCCACGTGGCTTAGGCAGCAGGAGATACTTTGTCTGGAAGAAAAGGGGTGAAAGGACTCTTGCTGGTGGGCCACGAGAAGGTACCACGTGGCTTTGGATTAACTGGAGATCGTGGTGGCGACACAGCTGATGGTGCCGGGAGCCTGAATCATGGACTTCTACTTCTTCTCCTGAGATACGGTACCCCATACTAGTGCAGAGGGAGAAGGAAGGACTGTGTGCATCTGTGGGTATCCTAAAGGACTTTAATATTTTAATGAAGACATTAGGTCACTACTCTAAGTCTGTATAGCTTTAAATAAATATTTCCTTTCCTTTTCACAAATCTCTGGCATTGAGAGACCTCTTTCCTCTGGTGGCAGGCATAGCGAACCTAGTGGGGGGGTCCTATCGGTAATAGTATATTGTACTCCTCCTTGGTTCTGTTCTGTAACACCATCTGTTAGCATCCCCTTGGCCAAAAGCATGCAGTTGAGGGACACAACTATGCCTGTCCTTCAATGTTGTGTTTAGTGTTTATTTCTTAAATGTCTTGTATGTTATGATTCCCCTTTGATGTCTTGCCTTTCAAGTTCAGTGAACAGTAAATTGGTTTTAGTGAACACGTTAATTAGAAAAACTCTACCGCGATGTTATATATCAAACCTCTGATTCTTCAGAACATTAAAGTGCTAGTAGTTTGCCAGACAGTGCTCTGAGTCTGGACATTGTTCCCCTTCTCCAGAATGCCTTTCCTCAGTTCATGCCTGCCTGGCAGACTCCTGCTTATTCATTAATAATCTAGCTTAGTTGGCTTCTCTCCCTGAAAGGTTTCAGGGACTGCCCCAGAGTTGATCTCACGCTCCCTGTGTGTCTGCCTGTTTCTGTTGTGCTGACCAGTGTGTTGTTCATGTGTTTGCCTTTCTCCCCCAGGGCACAGCGTGCAGGCAGGACGAAGGCAGGGTGAGCCTTTCCAGTCTGCAAAGCCCAGTGCGCCTCATTTGTCTTACAGAAGTGGCTCTCCGCACACTAAATTAACTCTTTGTGGGGCAGCCTGGGGTCTTTAGAGGCTTTTTGCTCCTAATGGAAACCTGCGGACCTGCTTTCCTAACTGAATCCCAGTCTTGCATTGTGTTCGCATTGGCATGCTGCTCCTCTTTACCTGGTCATGGAAAAGACAACACACTATTCCTGATTGTGTGAGGGAATTATTCTGCTCACAAATTACACAGGTTGAGATAGGAAAATGAGTTATTGGAATGCGTATCTGACTGTGTTATCTTCCTTGTTCAAAATCCTTACAACTTACTGAAATAGTAACTGCATTTATAAAAAAATAGATGGGCAGTGACAGAAAGTGAGCAAGCACCTGGATTAAGAGGGCGATATAGTTAGTGGTGGATGAAGAGGGGCCAGAAGTAACAGCACTTGAGAGGATGTCGTGAGGATGGTAGGGTGTTGGGGGGCTCTGCCCGAAGGGCCCCTCCCCCCCGCCCCGTCCACCATGGATGAGAATAAGTCTACCAGGACATGATCTGCTTGGGGAGAAAAGGTGGCCAAACTTTCAAAGGAGAAGGGCCAGGAACCTATTCCTCAGTGGGCTTTTATTGGGTTCAATTTGCACAGGAATATAGGTAAAGCTCATCAATCATTGTCAGGCAGTAAGGATCAAACAATAGATATTCAAAGAACTTTGAGGACTTATTTTGAGTCAGGGTCAGATAGTTAAAGGGCCATAAAACTTTGGGGAACAAATTCACTTCATGTTTGGACCCTTATCATTTAAATTGAGGATATTAGCAAATCAGGTTTCACAGGATTTTATGCATTCTTTCTTGGGCTTGATCATCCTAGGGAACCCACCCTTTCCAGCACAGGGCTGAACATTGTTTCAGGCTGAAGTCAGGCAGGGGAAGTAAGGCAGCCAACAGATTAGGACACTTGCACACAGAATGAGGACTCAGGCTATGTCAAAGCTGAGGGGTGAGGGTCCATCACCCCCTCTTTCTGTAGCTCCCCAAGCCCTTCCCTGAGGACCCCCTTGTGACCATGCCTGTCTTAGGTCGTTCCTCCTTTGAAGAATCTCACCCATATTGGCTGACTGGTCAGGCTCGGGGCCAAGCAGGGTAAAGTAAAGGGAGCAGAGGTGGCTCCCCTGCCAGGGAGATAAGCTTTGTCTCCTTAGTGGCTTAGAGTCTCAAGGTTTCTCACTCAGTCTTAGCCATGGGGGGTTACAGCTTCTGAAACCAGACAGGGCGGTTCCCAACAGTAGAGAGACAGGTAGAGTATGTGGAAACAGGTCCTGGGAGGTTAGGGCCGTGAAAAGTCATGACAGTGAGAAAGTGAGCGAGGGGACTGGTTTCTATCAGGCTGTTGCATGGGGCTCTTTCAGGGGCTGAGAACAGAGACATAGACAGTTAACTTGGATGATGGGGCTTATTAACAAGCTGCACGGGAAACCACCTCAACAGCCACAGCACCATCCTCTCCCAGCAGTTCTGTAGCTCGGCAGCAGCTCTAATAGATTGCTTTTCACATTATTCCTTTTCTTGGTGTTTGTTTTTAGGGCATTGCTGCCTTACCATCTCTATGTCTCACATGCAGAACCCTCAGGAAAGGCTCTTTCTTGTAAGCCAGTTACTTTCTCTTGGTGGCTATAAACAGTTATTTTCCCTTGTTGCTTTTTGGCTGAGTCCTTTATTTCATGGACAGTAGAGCCTGGTCTCAGCAGCCACAGCCATGGTATGTGGTGGTCACCTGAAGCAAGGTACCATGACATACATAGGAAGGGCCTGCAGTTGCTTTGCTTACAATTGCTTTGCTCAGAAGAGGATAGCACCACTTGCAAACAACTTGAGATTTTACAGCCTGACCACTGTCTATGGATTTTTCACAAAGTGTGGCTCAGTTGCCTAACTGAGTTCTGCCACCTTTCTTACTAGTCAGTATTCCCTATGAATTCAGAGCCAAGAGAAAGGTCAGTGGCTTCAGCCTGGTCTTTAAAGCCTTATATGAGTTTGGTTACCTTGGACAGCTCTTGGGTTTTGCCAGGCTGCATCCAGACTCACAGAGCAAATGTCTGCTGCTACCATGGTACAGTGGACACTTCTGGCTGTGTTACACATGCCTGTTCCTGTTACTGCTTGGTTTGGGAGTGAGGCTAGTTTCTAGCGGATAGCTTTGCTCTTGCTTTTTTTTTTTTAAGATTTTATTTATTTACTTTTAGAGAGAGAAGATGGGGTAGAAAAAGAGTGAGAGAAGAGGTAAACATCAGTGTGTGAGAGATATTGGTTGCCTCTCATAAGGCCCTCAGTGGGGGACCTGGCCTGCAACCCAGGCATGTGCCCTGACTGGGAATTGAGCCAGCAGCCTTTCAGTTCACAGGCTAGTGCTCAATCCAATGGGCCACACCAGCCAGGGTGGAATGCTCTTGATTTTTTTAAGAGGCTTCACCCTCCTTTGAATTTTAAGACAGAAACAATGGATAGAGCACATTTAAAGTTAGTCTAGTCCTGACTTCTGCTTTTCACCAGGGTCACTGGGATAGAATACATTTCTTTTTTTCCTTGGTTGTCACATGATCTTTAACTGAAATATTTTCCTTTGTAGTTCTTAAGTAGCCGACTATTCCCCTGCACCACTGTTGATGTCATCTATGATGTCCTGAGGTTGGTGGGCATCCACATTGCAGCCCACAGACTGGGGCAGTCCCCAGGATCTCTTCAATGGTTCCAGAGAGTTCTCTAGCTGAAGATCAGTGCTGCAAATGCCAGGCAATGTTGACAGTCTCATCAAAAGTGGTATTTCCACTGTGCTTAATATTTTCTTGCTTCTTTCTGCCTTGTGGTGGTTCTTGGAGGGCTTTGATGATCAGGGCAGAGACAGAAGGTACTACCTCAGTCTAGACCTGTGTCTTCTGAATGGTCAGCTTCACTGTCATCCTCAGACCCTTGCAATCACTGGTTGTTTTGGTAATGTCATCACCAATCTCTTTTGGAGGCAGGCTCAGGGGGCTGATCTTGGGGACCAGGGCAGACATGGCATCGACTCCCCCACTGGTGCACCTCAGGTGTATGACTTTGATCTCGTTGGGGTTGAACTTGGGCGGCTTGGTTGGAGGTGCCTGACGTGGGATGAACCCAGATTTGGGATGACTGAAGAAAGTTGCACCGTCACCTCCTCCGAGCCAAAAGCTGAAAGTGGGACAGAATGTATTTCTAATTTATGGGTGAATCACAGAGCCAGAGTTGGCTACCCAAGTAATGTTGGCCAGCAAGGAAATGCTTTTATATGTAATTTTCTTGATTTTGTAGCCAATAACCTGGGTCACATGGTTCTGTGGTTGTAGTTTATGACCCAACAAGGCTTTAAAGTAGTAATACTAAAAGCTAACACATATAGTGGGTCCTAGGCAATGTTCTAAGTGCTTTATGTGTACTAGCTCATGTAAGCCTGTTACCACTTGATGAGATAGCTACTGTTGTTTCCTCTGTCGTGTTTTAATTGTAGGAGGTCAGGACAAGCTCACTTTCAAACCAGATCTTACTCTGGAAGATGTGCAGGCAGAAAATCCCAAAGTGCACAGAGGCCGGTATCACCCTGAGGAATGCAAGGCTTCACAGCGGGTTGCTATCCTCATTCCACACCGGAACAGAGAGAGACACCTGATGTACCTGCTGAAACACCTTCACCCCTTTCTGCAGAGGCAGCAGCTGGAATATGGCATCTATGTCATCCACCAGGTGAGTGTGGGGCAGACCAGGGCTCTGCCTCAGATTCTCCTCTCTCTGATGGACTTGACCATTTGTCTTTCTTGGTAAAAAGGAATGTCAAACTATTGTCAAAGGAGAAGTCTTTTACCTTGTTCATCCTCAAAATGAGTAAAGGAAATTCTAGTCTCAGAGTGGGGAGTAATGGGACTTAGTGCTGGGAAATTTTACTGTCTCTTAAAAACCTCTGGAGGAAGCCTGTTTTGTTGTAAGCCCTTCTGTGTCAGCCAGTGACTGCCCTGTGATTTCCCCCGAGATTTACCTTATGCATTTGTTATTACCTCTGCATTTGCTGTTACACTACACATGAGATGTTGACATTGTTTTGCATTTTCGAGCGTGGTTCCAAACTGGGGATCTAGACAAAGGATTTGACAGACTGCTGTCTGTCACTAGCCATGGAGCTCTGTGACTGTGTCCACCATTCTGCCTTTAACTATTTACTATGTAAAACATGGGCAGTTTTCACTTTTTAGGGGGCTGTGATTTATTTATTTATTTATTTATTTATTTATTTATTTATTTATTCTTTTCCTCACTTTCTTTTCTCTCTCTCTTTCTTTGTTTTCACTTTCTTGATTTGCTTATTTGGCTTCCAGAAGCATGATTTCGTAGGAATGCAGTAAATGTAAGTGTTAGCTGCTTTTGAAGAGTTTAACTCTAAGTGGAATGGCTGATCACAGATGCCTTTATTTGGTATTGATGTTTATTGAAAGAAAAAATAAGGCATCAACTTAAATGTCCATGTCTAGCTTTTCAGAATTGCCCTGAAAAGGGCAGTTCCTTACAAATCCTTACAAATGCTAAAAGTGCAAGAAAATCATTAATTTAATCCTTATTATTGGTGATAAGCAGTAATATTTGTTTTATGGAAACTTTTGACAGATCAGAGGATACAGCTCTGCAGTGTATACTTTATAATAAACTGGGGTTCTTCAAAATCACTGTGCATATATAATATATCTATACCTATTATTTTTGTATTTGAAACAAAATTTTACTATTACTATATTAGTAATAATTAGTTTTATAATTATTTTTGTTCTTAACATTGTTAGTCATTCCGAGGTCTTTCTTAGGATAGCCACTCGCAATGTACACTATTTTTATCAGTAGAAAAATAGGTCTGCTTTGTGTTCATCTTTTCAGGAAAGTACTGTGGTAACTTTTGAGAGAACTGCCTATATTTTTGTTATGATGAACTATTTATCAAACTGGAATTTATTCTGAAGGCTGTTTGATCCAAACAGCCATGAAAAAATTAATACTGTAAAATCTTTTCCATACCATAGCCTTGGTCTTATTTTTTATGAATTTTATGTAATTATTTTTAGAGAGAAGGGAAGGGAGGGACAAAGAGAGGGAGAGAAACATCAATGTGTGGTTGCCTCTCGTGCACCCCATACTGGGAGCCTGGCCTGCAATCCAGGCATGTGCCCTGACTGGCAATTGAACTAGTGACCCTTTGGTTAGCAGGCTGGCACGCAGTCCACTGAGCCACACCAGCCAGGGCACCATACCTCTGGTTTTATTACTGGTCGAAATGTGTTCCTTTTTTATGCAGTGGTGGATCCCCTCAATGAGGTCATTGTGAGGATTAGCTTCTGCCATTAAGTATTAAAACGGGATTCTTTTATGATGATTCCAAGAGATTTTTAAGTAGTTTAGAAATATTAGCAATGACCTGCTCTGTTTGTGGGTCAAGAATTCTTGATCCTTTCTGGCAAGCTCTGTTTCTTGGAAGCTTAGTATAAATTGGTTACATAGGACAAAACTGGGATGAGCTGAGGGTTGAACAGTGAAGCAGTCATACTTGTCAGTCTGAAGAGTGTGTAGAAAGGTTTTGTAGTTTTCAATGGAAAATATAAAAGTATGTTTTTAAAATTTTTTGAGTTATTTTTATTTGTATTTTTAAATTACGGGTTTTTAAAAAAATGATAAATTGTGCATAACATAAAACTGATAACCTTAACTATTTAAAAAATACTTTAAAAATATTTTATTTATTTATTTTTAGAGAGAGGGGAAGTGAGGGAGAAAGAGAGGGAGAGAAACATCAATGTGTGGGTGTCTCTTGTGTATCCCCCACTTGGGACCCGGCCCTCAACCCAGGCATGTGCCCTGACTAGGAATTCGAACCAGCAACCCTTTGGTTCACAGGCTGGCACTCAATACACTGAGCCACACCAGTCAGGGCTACCACCTTAACTATTTTTAAGTGTACAGTTCAGTAAGTATTAAGTATATTCACATTATTCGGCATCCAGTCTCTAGAACTTTTTCATCTTGCAAAACTGAGAATCTATACCCATTAAACAACAACTTCCCATTTCAAGGTATGTTTTTAAGTTATGGGATTTGAGTATGTGTGAAACATAAAGAAACAAGCTGTCTTTTATTGTTATTGCATCTACTGTCAGATTTGCATGTCACAAATACAGTTGTGTGTAGCAGGAGTTAATTCATACCAGTTCCTGCATCTGAACTGAAGGGGGCACAGTGTGAAACCTTGTCTCAGGAGCTTTTCAACTTTTAATTTCCCTGTCTATAGGCTGGCACTAAAAAGTTTAATCGCGCCAAACTCTTGAATGTGGGCTATCTAGAAGCTCTCAACGATGAAAATTGGGACTGCTTTATATTCCATGATGTGGACCTGGTGCCCGAGAATGACTTGAACCTTTACAAGTGTGAGGATCAGCCCAAGCATCTGGTGGTGGGCAGGAACAGCACTGGCTACAGGTAAGGTGGCTCTGCCCGTGGGCTGCTGAGCTGGAGAAGCCTGCCCTGTTGTCATCAGGCTGTGTGGGATGGCGTGTCCAGAGTACCTTAGGTATGGGAGAAATAGGGACAATGGCACATGGCATAGCACTTAAAGTTCAAAACAGGAATTAGAGAAATTAGGTTTTTCCTTTTAGGAAAAAGTCCCATGGCAGCCACGACAGAGGACCCCAAAGACAAAAGGGAAGAACAAAAGAAGAAAAATAACCCAGGCATTGCAAACCATGGCCAGCCTCACCTGCAGCATCCACACAGTGGAACTTTTTCAAGCTGTCCCCTACTGTGTGAATTGAAGTAACTTACTGGAGTTCCTTGACTTCCCCTTCTAGGGGAAACAAAAGCATGCCCCTTAATTTAACTTTTAGGCCTTTGTCATATGAATGTGATATCTCTTTCCAGAGGGTGGCATCTTTCCAGAGTCCTGGGGGAGAATGGGTGGGGAGGACTGTCTACTGAGTAGTCTGCCCAGGAGTGAGAACACCCAGGACAAGTTTCTCCTCTCAGAGTCACTGTGGGTGGTGCTGGGTACCACCATTTCTATCTTCATTCCCCATTTTCTTGTGCCCCACAGGAGATGCAGATCTGCTTTCCGACCATCAGAGGCTACTCACTCTAAAAACAGCCCTTGTTGGAATCTTTCTGTTTTAACTTGGCATTGTAACTGGCCAGATATTTCTTTTAGACCAGCTATCAGAAGCCTTTGTCTTCCCTGAATAACTGGCAGGTTTTCTTAATGTGAATTAGGTGATTGAATGTGTCCTTTCTTTTCTTCTAGATGTAAGAAACTCTGAGCCAAATCCGTAGCCTTTTTTTTAAAGCTGAAAAGAATCTTATTTGCAGATCAGAATTCTAATATATTTCTCAATTTAATCTTCTTTTCTGATTTAAGTTTTCCTCTGGACCTCATTTGTCATTTATATTTTTTTTACTTTGTGTTATGTGTCATGTAAATAAATGGCCTCATCTACTATGTCCAGGAAGAGGCATGCATAAATAATGATACTCCCCTCCCCTCACCAACCCCCTCTTCCTTTGGTGCTTTGGGCAGACCCTTCCATAGCTGGCAGCAGTGGTAGCAGACAGCTAAGTGTCTGCTCCCTGCTGGTAACTGTGTGTCACTGTGCCACAGAACTTAAATCAGCAAGGGCTTTTATTCATTGTCACAATGGTCCCACGAGTATGATAAGTTCAAGAAATGCTTTTGAGGATTTCCATACAGAATGGTGGTGTAGGCAGACATGGCTCACCTCCTCCCACAACCACATCAAAATTAGAACTAAAATATAGAACAACTATCACTCAGAACTGTCACAAATCGAGTTGAATGGAAGCCTGACAACTATACAATTAAGAAACCACGTCCATCCAGACTGGTAGGAGGGGTGAAGATGTGGAATGGGCTCGTCCTACCCCCACTCGTGGTAGATAAAAATTCAGGAGGGGTATCTCAGGAGTGAGGAGTGCCAGTCCCACACCAGGGCCCCCAGCCTAGGGTTCCTGTGCCAGGAAGTTCCCACAACTTCTGGCTGCAAAAACCAGTGAGGATTGAGTTGGTGGAAGAAACTTCTAGAGGCCCAAGGAGTTCCTCTTAAAGAACCCACATATAGACTCACCTCCTCTGAGCTCCAGCACTGGGGTAGCAGCTTGAATGGTACCAGTGACATACAGGGAGGAACTGAAGTGGCCGACATCAAGGCAAGTAGGGCCATAGTCCCTTGCTAAACCCTCCCCCCACAGAGCCAGTAGGCTGGTGCTATATCTGAGATTCCATCAACCTGGCTAACACTGTTGGGAGATAAACCTGGAGATCCCCAGAGACTCTGCCCCAGCCAACTTACATGCCTGCCCAAGCTGCTTTTCTATGTGAATGATGGTCTTGGTTCATGCTTCACAACTTCCTAAATCCTCTCAAACAAGCAACAGCTGGCCTCAGTGAGCTCCAGGCCCTGCACTAGCAGTAGGCAGACTAGATTAACAGCTTGGCTTTGCCTGGGAAGCTCCAATCCCAGCACAAGTAGTGGCCATCTCAGATTGCTTTATAGCTTAGACACGGTGGCCTGGGGTGAAACACAGGTGGGGGCTGACCTTGCCCTGAACCACCCAGGAAACCCCAGAGCCTATGTATCCAGTGGGTAGCTACAGACCACATCAGAACACCACCACCCTGCTTTTGCACATCTGATCCTCCACAGAAGACAGAGGTCAGTGGTCAGTGGTCATAGCTAGTTCTTGCAGCTGACTGGCCTGGGTAAATTCCTCCCATTGACCTGCCAACAGCAAGCAAGGCTCAACTATAAGAAGAGGGTGTACTCAGCCCACCCTCCCTTGAAGGGTGCACCTCAAGTACTCAGCTTGGGTGATAAGGGAGGCTTTGCCACTAAACCTTATTGGATACCCACTACATTAGACCACACTACCACGACCTGGAGTTGAAGCAGCTCTACCTAATACATAGAAGCAAACACAGAGAGGCTGCCAAATAGAGGAGACAAAGAAACACAGCCCGAATTAAAGAATAGATCAAAACTCCAGAAAAAGAGCTAAACAAAATAGAGATAAGCAAGCTATCAGATGCAGAGTTCACTGGTTATAAGGATGCTACAGGGAACTTAGTGAGGACCTCAGCAGCATAAAAAGATCTAATCAGAAACAAAGGCTTCACTAGTTGAAATAAAGAACAATTTACAGGGAAACAACAGTAGAGTGGATGAAGCTAAGAAACAAATCAATGATTTGGGACATAAGGAAGCAAAAAACAGCCAATTAGAACAACAAGAAGAAAAAAGAATCCGAAACAACGAGGATGGTATAAGTAGCCTCTGGGACAACTTCAAGGGATCCAACATTCACATCATAGGGATGCCAGAAGGAGAAGAGAAAGAGCTAGATATTGGAAATCTATTTGAAAAAAGAATGAAGGAAACTTCCCTAATTTGGTGAAGGAAATAGACATACAAGTCCAGGAAACACAGAAGAGTCTCAAAGAAGCTCACTCCAAGGCACATCATAATTAAAATGCCAAAGGTTAATGATAAAGAGAGAATCTTAAAAGCAGCAAGAGAAAAGCAGTTAGTTACTTACTGGGGCGTTCCCGTAAGACTGTCAGCTGATTTCTCAAAAGAAACTTTGCAGACTAGGAGAGATTGGCAAGAAATATTCAAAGTCATGAAAAGCAGGGACCTACAGTCAAGATTGCTTTACCCAGTAAAGCTATCAATTAGAATCAAAAGGCAGATAAAAAGCTTCCCAGACAAGAAAAAACTAAAGTTGTTCATCACCAAACCACAATTATATGAAATGTTAAAGGGACTTATTTAAGAAAAAGAGGACTATGAACAATAAAGTGGTAAAAATACATATCTATCAACAATTGAATCTAAAAAACAAAACTAGCCCTGGCAGGTGTGGTTTAGTAGATTGAGTGCTGACCTGTGAACCAAAGGGTTACCGGTTCAATTCCCTGTCAGGGCACATGGCTGGGTTGTAGACCAGGTTTCAAGTCAGGAGTATGTACGAGGCAAACACACATTGATGTTTCTCTCCCTTTCTTTCTCCCTCCCTTCCCCTCTCTAAAAATAAATAAAATCTTTAAGAAAAATAAAAATAAACAAACGCAGCAACCAAGAAGAGCAGAGACAGAATCATCGATAAGAAGAGCATCGTGATGGTTTCCAGATGGAAGGGGAGTGTGGGGGAAGGGGTGAAGAGGTCAGGGGATTAAGAAGTACGAATAGGCAGTTATAGAATAGCCATGGGGATGTAAAGTACAGTATAGAAAATGGAGTAGCCAGAGAACTTATACACATGACCCATGGACATGAACAATGGTGGGGTGATTGCCTGAGGGAGTGGGGGTGCTGGGTAGAGAGGGGCAAATGGGGAAAAATTGGGACTATTGTAATAGCATGATCAATAAAATGGAATTAAAATAAAAAACATTAAAAAATAAAGAAATGTTTTCACTTTACACACATGCAGAAAGAAGAAGTTAAAGTAACTTGACCAAAATGTCTCAGATTCTGATGAAGCCAGAAATAAATCTTGTTTATCCCACTGACTATGAATCAGTGATAAAGCTCTGGACCTGCCTGTGGCAAATTTTACTGCCAGTCATTTCTTTGGTACCTGCCTGCTTTGTACAAGGATTCTACTGTTATTTTAGGACTACATTTTCCCAATCTTACAGTTTTAAATATAGATATAACTGTTACAGAGCCCGTTAAATAGTTGTGCATTTCCAGATAAGAAGAAAAACCAAAGCAAAGATCAATAAACACACAGACATTTGCATCCAGAAGGCTACTGGAAAATGGTGTTCTTTTTTAAAAAAAATTTATTTATTTATTTTTAGAAAGAAGGGAAGGGAGAGAAAAAGAGAGGGAGAGAAACACTGATGTGTGAAAGAAATATTGATTGATCACCTCTTGCACGCCCCCCAGCCGCGGGACCTGGCCTGAAACTCAAAGACATGTGTCCTGACTGGGAATCAAACTGGCAACCCTTTGCTTTGCAGGACGATGACCCACCAACTGAGCCAGACAGGACAGGCCTGAAATAGAGTTTCTAAACCTTTCTTTCCGGCTGGCCTTCTTCTGCACTTGTCACTGCAGTGAAACTGGTCTGCAGGTGCTGGTCAGAGAGCCTACACTTTTCTTTTTCCTTTTTTCTCATGTAGTTCTGGCCACTTTGAGGTCCCCATTTTTTTATCTGAATCCTCTGATGTGGCCTCTCATTCCTCAGAACCCTGACAATGCTCACCTCTCACTAGACTATAAGCTCTTTGAGGGCAGGGCGCAGGGATCACAGTGTGTAGCCAGCTGCCTTGCTCACAGTGGATAGTGGTTACTTAATAGATCACCGTCAGATCATCAGTGCTCTTCTCTCCTGTTGACCCTTCTGCGGTGCTCGAAACGTTATTCCTCGTTAGTGGTTCTACTCTGTCCTGATGGGGCTACTGGTCTTTAGGCAGTTAAGACCAGTTAGAGTCCAATACCTGTGGCAGCAGGTCACTGTCATAGATGTCTCAGGCAGGAATAGCTGCGTTTTGAGCAATTTATTTCCTTTCGTTTGTTTTAGGTCATAATAACACCATTTTCTGGAATTTTAGGTTGAGGATATATAAGTACATCTGTCTCCATAATGGGTTAAACAGGGTCCTCCCATCTGTACTCAGAACGCAGAAACACAGTTGAACTACAAATGACCTTTTCTGACTCCGCCTGTTAGATGGCAAGTGTCTATGTGTTTATTGCCCTCTCCTTTTGTTTTTTCTTCTTATCTGGAGAGTCGGAAATATTTCATAAGTCTTGGAGTACTTTGAATTGAAGTTAATTCAAGTTTTATTCCATGACATCCAAGCTAATAAGCTGCCTTCATTTGCATTTAGAATTGGTACAGTGTTATCTTCAGGAGTATCTTTATTTCTCAGATTTGCCAGTTGGCCCACCAGCAATCATAACAGTCCCATGTGGCTGGGGTACTGTCTGACTGGTCCTGCTTGATCTCTTCTCTTTCCCCCTTTTCCTATGGCTGTCCTCCAGGCTCCACCCTCTGTCCTCTCCTCACCTCCTGTCCTATCCTTGGGCAGTGCAGTTCTGCTGCTGCCCTCCAAGGACTACCTCTGAATAGCCTATTTGCAAAGCCCTATTTTCAACCTCTCTTCTCCTTTGAGCTTGGACCCCATATCTTTCTGACTACCAGCAAAAGTGCCAGGGGTATCTTAGATTCCACTTAGCCAAAATTTACTGTCTTCCTTTCAAAACCCAATTATTGTTTTGTATACTCTATTTTTGTGAAAGGTACAATCATCTACCTAATTGTGTAAGCCAGAAACATCAGGTTTGTTGAAATGTACTGAGTTCAAGAAATGGACTGTGGTATGGAGCTTTGCATACAAAGTGTGTGCAGGAGCTGTCTCTGCTCTCTACCTCCTTCCCACCCCCCAAAAAATGTGAAAGGAAAAAAAACCCCAGTATATTCTCTATGACACTTATTCATGTTGAACCTGGGTGCAACCTCAGAATCCTTCTTAACCCAGTGCCTCCGATAGCTATGACTTTGCATTGGATTGGCACATGGAATTAAATCTGCCACTCACATCTGATGTTATGGTGCACACTTACAGGTACCTCTGTAGATTGTTGCACGCAAACATTGAACACTAACAATAACAGGTGGGTGGCACCTTGCTTAGCAAGGGTATGTGAGCCCTTGTCTCAGCAGAGGAATGAAGGGCAACAGGGCAGGCCAGGAATGTTGGGAAGTGGATGCCCGGCAGGAACGGCTGGGTGGGTGCATGGTCTTCACCGTGTTCCTAGAATGTCAGCCTGGAATCAGAGACTTCTCAAGTGTCTGTAGGGAACAAAAAGGCTGTGCTAATGTCCTTGTTCTCTCCTCTCTTCTGCTCCAGGTTACGTTACAGCGGATATTTTGGGGGTGTTACTGCCCTAAGAAGAGAGCAGTTTTTCAAGGTGAATGGATTCTCTAACAACTACTGGGGATGGGGAGGCGAAGACGATGACCTCAGACTCAGGTGAACAACAGAGACAGGTCCCCTTCACAGGGCTTTGCTGTCAGAGATGGCTCTGGAGACCTACGTTTTATAGCACCTGCAGATGCCAGCCCAGCAGGGCAGGAGGCTTCGGGCTTACAGGGAGGCAGGTGCAGAGGGCAGGCAGGATGACCCAAATTGCTCTTTACTGCTGGCAGTGTGGAGGTGATGGCAGCTGGCCCGTTTCTGGCTTGTGAGTGTTGGGGGGCCACACGTGTTGATGGAGGTCTTTGTGGACTTGTCAGTGGGCATTGCTTACTGAGAAGGGTCTCACCAGTGAGTGAAAAGTCCCAAATTGTGGAAGGTCCACAAAGATGCAATTTGAGGACAGTGGCCAGAGGGCCCAGTACAAGCCCATGCTTTCTCCCAGACACTGGGGAATCCTGCACAGTTCCCAGTGCCCAGAGCAGGGAGTGCCAACAGCCTGTGAGGACCTGCACACCCAGAAGCAGGCCAAGATGTCCTCTCCATCAGACATTAGCCAGCACCATCTACTGTGGGGGTAGCTGCTGGCCTGACTCCCAGGCTGGGCTCCAGGCTGCTAGCATTATCCTCAGATTCTCCTGGAATATTTTTTGCCCTGAGGGCTTCAAAAGGACTATATCTGGCCTCCCCTTTTGGCACCCTCCCCTAAATTTGGGTTTTGTGGCCAGGTAGTTATGGGTAGCCCTACCTATCAGAAATAAGTAATGATTCAAGAACCAGTATCTTTAGACTTGTAGTAACAAGGTCGTCCAGGCTATCAGGAGACCCTCCCTTCCTCCTGCTGCTGTTTCTTGGAAAGGAACTTTCTTAGCTGCAGTTTTGAATTAATAGATAGGTGACTGCCAGAACTTTCCCCTTTAGCATAAAGAATCCAGGGCTCCCTGCTGGTCTTGTTCCCATGTGCAGGCCAAGAATCCCTGGGATGTTTCTGGTAGGAGGAGAGTGGATTTCCCTGACCAAAGTCTCCATAGGAAGGGCCACGTGACAGGCAACAGCTCTTCAAGGCCCATCCCATCACCAGCCTGTGGGGCCAGGGCTTATAAAGTAGACAGAGCTAGATTTCAGGGCAAGAGTAGCAAAGGCTAGAGGTAAACAATGTCCATCACCTCCCCAAAGTCCACATTACAGCCTAGATGGGAAGGTTAAAATTTTTCACCCATCACATATCAACAGTCTTTTTTCCTGTGCTCCTTGGCTTCAAGGCTGAGGGGAGTGCCAAGGTTTGCTTTTGTTCGTCAGGAACATCAGGGCCTCCAGAATGGTTCTTGACTAACTACTGATAACTAAATGATTTTAACATAAAAGTTGGTTGGTTTATTCACTAAATATTTACTTACTTGTGCAGCAGGTGTCGCCCCTCTTTGCACATATACATTACATTACAGTTTGCAGAGCATGCGCCCTGTGGTCTCACTCATTTGCGCCTGATCAGCACCAGGACACCCCTGGCATTTTATACATGGGAAACCAAGACCCAGAACAATGAACTGACTTACCAAGGTTGAAAATAGCAAAATCTAGATTCAAACCTAGGTTCATGGTCTTTAAAGCTTGTGACTTTAAAAGATTGTTACTTTTTTTGTTACAAGAAGGAAGAACTAAGTAAACTAGGGATCACAAGAGACTTGATTCTCCTGTTCATCATAATTTTTTAAAATTTATTTTTCAATTATAGTTGTCATACAATATTATATAAATTTCAGGTGTTGAACATTGAGATTAGACATTTATATACCTTGTGTCATGATGTTTTAAACATGTATTTTCTCAGTTGTTTTGGAAAGTGACAAACTGTGAACTGACATATCTCCTCTTTACCACAGGAGTAAATGTTAAATGTGAATTTTTTATGGACTTACTGCCTGAGGCCCAACATTATAAGAAAATTCTCTTTTCAATACCCAAATAATCAAACTGTTTATGTCTCTGTGTGCACATGTGTAAATTTTGGAAATGATTCTTTTTGAGTGCCTAGTGGTAGATAAGTAGGATGGAATTAAAAACAACAACAAACCTTTGTTATTTTTCTAGGGTTGAGCTTCATAGAATGAAAATAATCCGGCCAATGCCTGATGTGGGTAAATATACAATGATCTTCCACACTAGAGACCAAGGCAACGAGGTGAATGGAGAACGGTAAGTCCTGGCTTCACGTGCCTGGTGGGCTGTACCTGCTTAGCCTCTTCTGCCAATAAGGGAACCACTGAGTCTGATCAGATGAGCCCGTTTCATTTGTTCAAAGTTTTTATTGAGGTAATTTTCAAACCAACACAGAAGAGGCAATGATATATCGCGCCTTCTTGTACCCCACACCTGCCTCTCTTCTTTCTCCCACTGTTTTCTCCTTCACTGGATTATGTGGAAACAGACCCTAGATATCACAGCATCTCATGTGTAAATACTTCAGTATGTATCCTTGAAATATAAGAAATTTTTAGAAAAGAACCACTATACCATTATCATACCTAAAATAACATAACAATACTTTCTTAATATCATCAAATTATCCAGTCAGTGTTTAGACTTCCCTGATTATCTCATAAATGCTCCCCCCCCGCAAAAAACAACAACAACCAAACAAACAAACAAGAAAAACCTTGGCTCTATTCCAATTAGGACCCAGACAAGCTCCATCCCCATGTTGCATTTGGATCTCTCCGAAATCTCTTTTAGTCTGTAGATTCCCTCTCCCCTCTTTTTTTTTTTCCCCATTGCAATTTATTTGTTGAACAAACCAAGTCATTTGCCTGTTGGAATTTCCTGCATTGGGGATTTTGCCAGCTGTATCCCAGTGGTAAAACCTAGTATGTGCCCCTGACCTCAGCGTTTCCTTGTGAACTGGAGTTAGATCTTGAGGCTTGACAGACTCAGTAGCATTTCGGGGCAAGAACACTTCGTAGGTGATGCCATGTACCTGCTCTTGTGTCACAACGGGACGGGATAACAGGACCTGTGAGTTCAGGCCTTGTCAGCCCTGTCTTCTCGTCGTGAGGTTTCCCATCAGCTTCTTCCCTAATCATTTTAGCAGCCATTGCCTTTGCTGATTGCTGCCTAAATTTATGGCTCAATTAGGGATTACAAAATTCTGATAGTGTATTATTCCTTCTGCATCATTAGATTGATCTTTCTACAAAGAAAGACTTGCCCTCTCATCTATTTGAGTGCCCTGGGGTACAGTTCATATGGAAAAGGCAGAATAAAGGGAAAGAATCAGCATTGCTTTTTCACTTTTCAAAATGATGAGTTGATGTTCCTGGCATCCTTCAGGATGGAGTTAATATTCTTCTCAATGCTCAGCTTGCTTTGTCTTTGGCAAATGGGTTCTTCTTCATGTTAACTCCTGGATCCTCTGACGTAACGACACTGGTTTTGAGAGCTTCCTTCCCTGTGCTCCGGTGAGATGAGCTGTTCTAGGCTCACCCTGTGCTTCTGCCCTAGGAATTAGCCCTTTCCGTAGGGAATGCTGACAAATAAGCCAGTTCTTTATGGGACTAAGACTGAAGAATCTATATTCTTTATTCTGTTTTTCTCCTCCTAACTTTTAAAACAGCATTGAAGGGCTTTTGGCCCTTTTGTTAAGAGTACATTTTAAAACAGTTTTAGGAGGCTTTTAGCTCAATTTTACAGGGCTTTATTACAGAGTCTATATTTTAAAACAATATTAAAAGGCATTTAGTCCTTTTGTTAGAATCTGTCACTTTCACAAAAATAGCTATTTCTATTTTCCATGTTTCTTACTAGTTTCTGTCCATAGGTATGCATTTTTCTCTTTAAATAAAAAAATTATTATTGAGTAGATAAAAAGAATATTTTTAAATTGTATGAAAAATCTGAAGATTCTTGATACCACGAACACTGGTGGTGTCCCCTCCCAATTCATGCCTGTTACCTGTGTGGCCCTCCCTAATTCCATATCTGCCCCACCCCCAGAGATGACAATTTTCTGAATTTTTGTGATAATTGTAATTATTTGTGCCGTTTCTCGGTTTTCTTGTTTTCCCATATATTTGTATCTCTATACAAAAGGTGGTTTAGTTTGCATGTCTTTCAATTTTATGTAAATGAAATCATGCTGTATTATTTTCCTCTGATTTTATTTAGGTCAACATTATGCTTCTGATCTCCACCCACATTGTTACTGTGACTGACATGGATTGTTTTTCACTGCTAGGGTCTCAGAGACCAGCTCAGACCACCACCCACCCACTCCTCCCACATCCCAGGGCTCCAGCCACACGATTACGTATTCTTCTTCAAGTGCATTCTATTGGTTTGCGTGTCCATGCCTCTTGCACGGGGCGGCTTCTGTTCCTCTGTATCCTTTCCCTCACCTTCTTCACTTGGTGCATTTCTTTTCTTTTAAGCCTCAAGTCAACTTTTCCTTTCCCCCAGCCGTTGTCCAGACTCCATTATGGAGTTAGGTGCCCTTAACTCATCCTTCTCTACCTACGTTCTGACTTTCTTTGAAACTTTTAGGAAAGCCAGGTACCATGCCTACATACAGACACGATTTCCCCAACAACATTGGAGGATGCATAGATCCCCTGAAACTTGTCCAAGTACCTGTCAGCAGAGGGTGATGCATTTCACATTGTGTCAGTGTTAACTCTACATCCTTCTGTCCTGTAGACTGGGGACTCCCTGCATGCAAGTGTCATTATTATATGACACTTTTCATCATTGGTCTCCAGGGTCTCACTTGGGGCTCAATACGTGAACACATGGCTATCGTTGCTGTCCTTTACCTTAGATGGGAAAATAAACTTTTCTGCAGTAGAAAACCCAACAGCTGTAATAATTTACCAAGATGCTTTTGCTAAATTTTGTGGCAAGACAAAAAGCAGTGGAAATACAAGTTAACTTTTGTCTTACCATTCACATTATTCTTTTTACCTTTAGGATGAAACTCTTACATCAGGTGTCACGAGTCTGGAAAACAGATGGGTTGAACAGTTGTGTTTATAAATTGCTGTCTGTGGATTACAACCCTTTATATGTCAACATTACAGTGGATTTCTGGTCTGGCCCTTGACCACGTGTTGTCTGCTGATGTTGGGAAGAACTGAAGATTCGATTGCAGTAATTTTGGCCTGGAGTCTTGCCCTAGTAGCGCACAGTAAGAACTTGTTGCAGCTAATTACGAAGCTGAATTTTTCCCTTTCGAATTTTCTTAGTAGAGCTCCTGGTGAGATGGAATGAGCTTTCTTAGTTATTTTGATTATGAAGGTTAAAATATTGTAATATAGATACTTGAAGGACTAAGTGTAAAAGGAAGACTCAAAAGATATCATGTAGGCTACTTGAGAATGCTAATTAAAGGAGATTTATTTAACTCGGAAGTGATACATTGTGGGATAAAAAAGGCCACAGGAAATAAGATTGCTGAATGTCAGAAAACGAGACGTGTTCTGGATGGAGGGAGAAAGGTACAACGATGTGTTTGCTCGACTCATGTCTCCTGCATGGTCATCTGTGAAGAGGCAGGTCCCACGTGAGAAGTGAGCAGCGGGAGAGGCGAGCAAGGTGAAGAGCCAAGATGCAGTGGACTTGGGAACTTAAGTGGTGGCGGGAGGACTGTCGGACGGAGGGGCAGCCAGGGTTGTACTGGCTGCCGCCGCCGCCGCTCATACTGTGTGTGTGGTGTTGCCTGCCCGACGCTCCTTCTAGTACGACCCCAGCAGGAAATACATTATCTACTGTTTTTTAAAACATTTTTGTAAAATGATTTTGTACGTGTAGGCTATGAATTAGCAGTTTACAAATTATATATTAACTAATAATACTTCAAAAATACCTCTGCAGTAAAATATAAACAAGCTTTGGGTGCTCAATCTTGTTTTTTTACTGTTGTGTGAGGCCTACAGGTATGTTTATTTCAGTGTCCGTAGTCCTAAACAGCTTAAAAACAAAAAGGAGACCGAGCCCTCCTGTTCCCTCTCTTCTTCATCCTTCTGTGCCTCTCTCCTGTTCTTCCTCTGTACCTCCGCCTTGTACAACGAGCTCCAGGCTGTGGCTGGCGCCTCTGTGTCTAGTTTCCTGGGCCACATTGTGGTTTTGTTCTCTATATGGTCTTCTGTTCCTTTCTTGTTACAGGCAGTGGGTGCAGCAGGGCTGGCCTACGGGGCACAGCTGGTTGGTCATAGGACAAAAGGGATGGAACCCAGGGCTTAGAAAGCCTTTCATTTGGAAGGAAGGTGGGACCATGGCAGGGATTTGAGTAGTGGCCATGATTTGGGAGAGAAGCAAGCCACCAGCACTGCGGAGCTTCCTGGGGAGCGGGCAGGGACGTGGGAGGGTAGATACTCTAAGGAAGGTAACAGGAGATGGATACTGAGTCAAGAGCACAAAAAAGTATTTTGTTTGCATAGGTGAATGGACACATATATAATGCAGATACGGATGTTCTTAAACAATGACTACACCGCGTGTGCTAGGGTCTCTCAGTCCATCATTATTATGACACTTTTTAAAACTTGACCGTGAATGAGTGCCATCAAGAAGGTATAAATAATATCCTTCCCAAGCAGCAAGAGGGAGGAAATGGGCTGCCGAGAAAGACAGCAATCACCAGCCAAGTAGAGAAGGAGAATATGAACGAAAGGAAAGTATGTTTGATAGACGTGATAGGTTTACCTAGGGCTGGCCTGGTTTAACTTGAACTCAGTAGGGACAAGGAAAAACTTTATATTTTTCTTTATTAACACGGAAAGAATGAATGGTTTTCATATTTTCCCTCTCTTGTTCTTCTCTTTCAGAATCTTTCTTTAGCATTCTATTCCAATTTTCTTAAATACAACAACATACATACTGAACTACCATAATGACCAACAGCCCATGCCAGGGGTCCCCAATCTGGAGTCCGTGGGTCCCCCATGGTTGGGGAAGGTAAAGCAAGAGAATCGTGTGTATAAGAAAGTCGAGGAACTATATTTGAGAACTCCATTTCTCATTCAATGGAAATGAAATACAGTTACTGCCATGTGGAAACTTCCTTGTATTTTCAGCTATCAACAAGCCATCTGCATTTTTTAAAATGTCAGTAATCACTGTACTATGCCTATTACTATTCTTCAGATAATTCTTTCAACCCAGATAAGGTACAGTCATTTAAATGACTCATTTTGAAACTTCTCGAGGCAGAACAATTTTTAAGATGTTTATTTTGCCACTGTGCCACTTTACCTGCACTAAAAATTGAGGCCCAGTGGTCGGCTGGAGGCAGGTGGCCACCTGCTTGATAGCTGCCATCCTGCCACCGCATCACAGCTGAGCAGGAGAGGCTGGTCTCCGAGGAACGGAGCTTTCCTATAATTCCTGCCCTGTGTATTTTTCATTGTCAGTTGCCACTAAGAGGCCAAGTTGTTTGCCTGTTGTAGATACGCCTGCCGGCATTGCTAAGGAGCATATGGGTGCAGTCTATTTGGATATCACCATACTTCGCATGAAGGCTGTGCTACTTTGAAATTTTTATTGGTTTTTTCCTTTACTAGCATTCATAGCACTCTATGGCCTGCAATATTTTTACATGTACTTTATTGATCCTGTGGAATCCTGAGATAAGTAGGGTAGATTGAGGAAGTGGAGGTTGAAAACAGGTAGGGGGCTTGCCAGAAATCCCACAGCTAGTAAGTGGCAAACTCAGGGCACAAACTCAGGTCTTTTGACTACAAAGATTGTTACCCAATAATTCCTTCATCTGGTGTCTCTCATTCTTTGAGGTAGTTTTTCTGAATCTAAATCCCCGTCCTAGCTCCTGCAGAAGGTTGGTACTTCTGGGCCTTAAAGAGTATGTTTCATCTTCATTTGGACTTTGAACTTTTCCCCAGACATCCCCCCTGGTGTTTTGGCTCCTAGTGCCCTCACTTCCACTCAAGCTCCTCTCAGACCGGTTTCCTGGGGGCCCCAAAATGCTCCATGAATGGACTCTTAGGTGAGTTGAGACCTTTTCTGCCAGACTCGAGACCTCCACTTTCCCGAAGTCCTACACATACACGGTCCCTGTGAAAAGCCATGAACATGTCCCACAAGATGGAGCATAGTCAGGCACATTTCATAATTTCTTTTTTGCCAATCACATTCCAAAACTTCTTTTTAAAAGTCTGTTTCTTAGTTCCTTGTATATGTAAGCTGTTGCCCCCTTGAGGTCTGATAGGTCTCAAAAGGGCTGAGAGGACCCACCCCCAGGGGGAATACCTGTACAGGCAGAGTCTTCACCATTCCATTGACAACTGTTGAAGTTGAAATGCAAATAAAATTGAACCCTACCTGCATGTCTCGGGGGTATTTGTGTAATTTTGGACCTTGGGGGAGAGGTTGCTAAAGGATAGGTCATAACAATAATTGAATGCCTGCTTCTTATTAGTCAATTTCCCTGTGTTTTTAATTTTAACTTTCCAATAGCCCTGTAGGTACTATACATACTGCAAAGAGAAAACAGATTCAAGTTAAACAACTTCTCCAAATCAGTAAGAGGGTCTCTTGACTCCTATCATATTGTCAGTATTGTGAGGTTTCTCTGTGAAGGCAGCACAGTCAGAGATATCATTTGTAGCTAAAAATAATACACAACTTGAGATGTATCCATTAAAATGCCTTATCTTGATGACCCTAGTACATTCTTCTACTATGGAGTAGGAGTTTTGCTGGAAAGCTATTACTCATAGCTGTTGTTTGAGGGCCAGTTAATTTGGACCAAAATATTTGGTCATTAAACTTACTGTAATAAATTGAAGCAAGATGACGTTAGTTGGCGTGTTCCCAGGGATTACGGTCCAAGCAGAGTTCTTTGGACCATATTTATGTTATAATTTCCTATTGGTATTTCTTACAGGTTGTTAACCATTCTAATGCACACTTTGCATGTCTTGCTCAATTCTCCCAATTCCGTGTAAGGACAGACAGGGTTTCCTGAAGCAGTTTCTGAAAGGCCAGGCGACCTGCCAGTCATGCAGAGCTGTGATTTGAAGCCAGGTATCTGACTCCAAAGCTCACGTTCTTAACCATTTCAGGGTCACAGACGACAAACACAAGATGACAGGAAATAAGGATGGGCAAACATTTGGAGGGTGTGATGTCCTTCAACCAGAGGCCCCTCAGGAGCACGTCTGCAGATAAATAAGTTGGGATTATGCCTCATTGCAGTGGCTGAGAACATACCATGGGGAACAATGAGGTATCTCAGGAAAAAGGAGTTAGAAAGAATCTACGATAGCATTGGGTTTGTGTTGGGTCACTTGGGGAGGGTCTGAGGAAGCAAGAAGTGCTCTCTATGGGGTCCTGTCAGAAAGCGGGGACAGTTCTGTGAATGCATCTCCATACATTTCATCCGTAGGGAAGGACTAGCAGGGAAATAAAGCTGTAATGGGTGAACATGTAGCAGCCACTCATTCTAGTTTAGAAAGGGTGTGTTTGGTGGTTTGTCGGTGGCACAGTGACCTTGTTTTTTTTTTTTTTTGTCTGTGCTTAGAATTATAAAGTGGCCTTGCTTTGCCTCTTTTTATCTTGGTCACAGAGTAACCTTATCTGAGGTTGGGATTCTATGAGATTGTTTACATCTAGTAGGAGAATAGCATGGCCTCCTTGCGAGTGTCAGTCTAGCTTCTGAAGGCCAGGGGCTTCTCTTTTTTTCTTTTTCAAGTCAGAGTAGAGGCCACTAGAAAGCAGAGAATGATGGCACCATTTCTCTTTAGCACCTGGATTTGTCTATTTGTCTCCCTCAGTTGTGTGTGTTGGGGGTGCTGGGGCCTGGGGTGGGGAGGGTTGGGGAAGGATCTGGGAACAATGCATTTCTCAGGAATGCTGCCTTTTCCCAAGCTGTTTTTGGATCTCCACATTGGATGTGGGCACTTGATCCAAATTATAAACACGTCACACATGAAAGCAAACTCAGTAGCTTACAACTAGCCCCCTTTGGGTTTCCTCTTTGATTTAGTCCTGGTACAGGATGTGATAAGGATCTGGGTGAGGTGAAGCAGGGAAGAGAGACTAGAGGAAATACTAGATACAGAAGGAGAAAGGAAATTGTTCAGTCAGTAAAAATGAGAAACAAGCTCAGTTTCCAATCCCTCAATCATAGCCCAGCTTGTCAATCAATTTGGCTGGGATTGGGGTAGAAGAGAGATTAGATTTTCCAATTCTCATGGTTATTATTATTCCTCCTTTTCTTGATTGGTATCCAGAGAGTACCTGATCTGCTGCTTAGGAAAAGAAGCAGTTCCTATTTATTATAGCTGATAGGGATAAAAAAAAAAAGGCTACAGAGCTGATAATACGA
Organism: Tonatia bakeri; assembly: GCA_004024845.1. Classification (NCBI taxonomy): domain Eukaryota; kingdom Metazoa; phylum Chordata; class Mammalia; order Chiroptera; family Phyllostomidae; genus Tonatia; species Tonatia bakeri. The sequence goes on from PVIA01001755.1 coordinate 150,697, forward strand.
GCAGCAGGCTTTCTAATCCTCAGTGTAAACAGCCTGCTAGGAGCCTGGTAGCAAGCTGCGGAGGGAATGGCCAATCAAGACAGCAGAATGACCTCTCTGGTGTTGCAATCAGGTAAAACTTACCCCAGAGTTAGTCTGACACATGTCTGGTGTTAGGTAATCATTTTTCCTTGCGCACCTGATAAGCAGGAGGACAGACTTGAAGTGGGAGGTTTCATAAGATGGCTTTGTGTGGACATGTCTTAAACCCAGCAACCTGCCAGCATCCGGGCTCTTCAGCTCTCTTTCTCTCTCCCTGGTCTGGTGGAGCTGGAGGTGGCTCTGGGGAGGCTGGACCTGGGCTTCATTCCGAACAATGGCTTGGTTCCCACCGTGAGTCCCCTTCTAGTTGTCTGACCCTGGAGGGAAGAGGGGAAAGACTGGACTTCCAGGGAAGGCAGAGGGGTGTGGGAGCAGGAACTGGGCAGAGCATAAACTGCCCTGAGGTTACACTGAAGACCCTATAGCAGGACACATAGCAGTCTTAAATGGCTGAATTTTCTGTAGGGGAATCCTTGGGCCTAGGTCTGTCATGGCTGAAAGGTGTGTCCCCCGCAAGTGTCAGTGGCTTGGACATGGTGGGTACCTGGGTTCAGAGCCTTATTTGGTTTTGGGAGCAGCAGAACCTGTCCACATACATTGTTGGGGGAATTGGCACCTTCTGTGAAGGATGAGACTCCATGGAGGGGGTGGGGCATTTGCTAATTGAAGACTCATTCTCTTTCTAGTTACTTCTTGGCAGAGAAGGCAGGTAGTAAGATTTAAGGAGCAGCAGGTGGGCCATCTTGCCTCACAATAGTTCTTTCCTGCTTCCATGGCTGCCTCAGATTCCACCAACTAGAGATCAATTTCTGTTATCAAGGAAAAACCTATAGAGAAGATTAAGGGAGTGGGCACTAGTTGTCACTCACCCCTTAGTAAGAATTAAGTTTTCCAAAAAGTTTTACCTTAATGTAGCTGAGATCCAATCACAAGGAGAATGGGATGTTGTATGTGAAGCATGAAGCTCTGGAGAGGAAGGCAGGGTGGGCAGGACTTGCTCAGCCAGTGGAGAGCAGGAGGACGATGGAAAACCTGGTTAGCAGTGGGAGACAAAGGCACCGGCACACAGGAGTGTATGTAAGGGGAGGTGGGACAGAGGCGTTTCAAAGCTTAGCCCAGAGTAAGTTTCTTCTGCCTCTTCCTATCTTCCAAAAAACACAGACAGAACCTTCTCAGCCAAGTGTAGGTGTCATTTATCTTGACATCCAAGCTGTGTCTGGAGAGATAAAGTGAGACAGGGGCAGGACAGGCCAACCGTGTGTCAGGATGTGTGCCTTTAGCCCCCCAAGGGTACAGCGGAGGCGTGGCCTCTCTTCCTCTTTCGTCAGCCTAACTCACAGGAACCTGGTCGGGGCTGTGGCATTGGGGTACTCCCTCTGACCGAGTCAGCTGGTAGTAGAACCCTGAAGTGACAGGTATATTTTCTTCATAGGAGACAGTTCAGTAGTTGGAGTCGAGGGATGCTTCCCTTGTTTCCAAGGGCAAGAGAGGAAAAAGATTTGAGAGGCAGCAGCCCCATCACCACTGCTGGGCTTCAGCATAGTAGGAGCAAAAAGTAAAGGTAAATGTAGAAATTCTAACCATTTAACTGTATAGCAGGGTTACTGATGTCCAACAGGAAACCATACCCTATTGCATTTTCTATCTTCTGAACTTTAATTCCCATGAGCCTAATAAGCTCTTGCGTTCATTGGAAAATCCATTTTGTTAGACTCATATATGACCAATTAGGACACCCGTAAAAACTAAAGAATGTGAATATATTAAAAGCCCTCTTTATTTATAAGACAGATGCTGAGTTATATGAACTTTCTTCAGGGCCACAAATGAAAACATAGTTCAAAAGAGAAACATTTTGATAGTAAACAAAAATCACCATAAATCACCTATCTAGTAGCTGGCTTGCCTCTCCTCTATTTGAAAGGTGTTTCCATTTGAGACTGGTAAATATATGTAAAAGGCCTCTACTTTATCCCAAAAAGCCCAAAACTTTTAATTAACAGGAGGCTGAGGTTACTAAACACGTACAGTCTACAATGTCCGAGAGGAAATTTTGGGCGTTGTTAACTGAAGATTGGGCACTGTCCTAGAGAGTAAAAGGATCCCAAAGTGGCATTAAAAGAATCGCCTGAGTCTCCGCATATGGGAGCCACCATAGAACAAAAGGCAAAAGATACATAGAAAAAAGGCACCTTTCCTCGGTTCTTTCACATAGCCAACATGGAGATGAATGAAAGCCTTTGAAAGTGTCATCTGGAAAGTAGTGAGAAATATAGGCAGATTCGCTGTCCAAATAGACTTGGCTGGCTGTGATAACACAGGCTCCTGTGAATGTTTCTATGCCCCCAAATTAAAAATGAACAGGGGTGGGAGTAGTTATTGCCTCCTTTCCAAAGCCTCCCACTCCAACAATCAATAAAGTATTGTAGAATCCTAGACCAGGGTAAAAACACAGTGCTGAGAATTTCAGGAGCCCCAGAGCCCAAAGGAGCTCCACACCAACTGGTGTGGCAACTTGAGTAAGGACACATGTGCCAGGGGGTGCACAGGTGGAGTGTCGGGAGAGAACGGTTCCAGCACCAGATCCAGAGTCACTGGGGGAAGGCGGGCCCGTGGTGACAGTCTTTTAATATTCAATTCTGCTCCAGTAGAACATGGTACACAGGAGAACCCAAAACTAGAATATAAAAAGAAAAAAAGAAAGAAAATTAATAAGGAATTGGTTTAGGAACATCTTATACTAGGGAGAAAAATGATGTTAGGCTCATTCAGGCTTTGTGACAATGAATTTTTAAGGGTACTCTTGCCTAAATAACATCAGTCATTTCTGTGTTAAACTAGCCCCCCTGAAAGTTCCTCCTTCTTCCCATCAGGCCTTATTACCCTCTACTGCATTCCTACTTCTGGTATGTGTCATTTTGGAATATGAGTTTCTTGCTTCTAGTATGAACTTCTCTTCCCAGGGGACTCTCTCTTTTCCCAAAAGTGCTTGTGATGAACAGCTGCCCTCCAGACACTTAAGATACTTGCCTCAGGCTGGGGGTTAGAATATACAGGTTCTGTGGCAGATATGCCAGTCACTCCGTGCATCTGCAAGGTAATATAATGACATCCTCACAGATTCCAGAGTTGAGAGATTGAATGAGATAATGAAGTAATAATAATAGTGTCTAATGTTTATTGATAACTTACTATATATCAGGCCCTGTTCTAATACCTACACATATAACTCAATTTAATGCTTCCAAAACCCTATAGGAAATTGAGGCCCAGAGAAGATAAGTAACTTACACAAGGCCATAGAACTAGCAGGTGGTGAAGCTGGGGGTCAAGCCCAGGCGGTTGGTTAGCTTCAGAGTTTACCCGTTTAACCACTATGAGAAAGCCCTCCGTAAGCAGTGAACTGGACATGCCCAAGATCTCTTCTTAAGCACAATTCTTAGGAACCCTGTTGAATTTCTCTATTCCTTGTAAGAAAGGTGTCTGGCCACCTACCTAGCAACTGTTGTGGGGATTTAATGTTAAGAGTATTTGACATGGTGCCTTCTCTGTAGCAGGCCTTCAGTAGACCTAGTTCCCTTTCCTATTTTGAACTTCAAGAGGACTTACAAGATCCAGAGTCCAGACCATTTGATGCTTATATAAATATCAAATATTTCAACTGGTCTGGAGTTTTAAGATTCTCAAAAGCCTTTAAACATTAGCCCATATAGTTTCTGCCAGCATGACACAAAACAAACTTCACTATCATTTTCATTCACTCAACAGTGATTAAGCGCTTACTGCATGCTCTGCCACTCACGGTATGGGTTGCCAGGCTTTGGGAAGACACAGGCCCTCAACAGCAGTGGTTCCCAGCGGGAGGTGCATGCCAGGGGCTCCTGACAGCTTGGATTGAGGGCTCATAGAAGCCTCTCAAAGGAGTTGATTTTCCCTTCCTTCCTGCCTCACTCAGTTTCTCACCCCAAACCCAACATTTAATTAATTAGTTAATTAATTAATTATTGAATTTCCTGAGGTGACATTGGTTAACAAAATTATGTAGGTTGCAGGTGCACAAATCCCAACATTTCTTCAAGTGTGGTGTATAAACAACTGATGGCCCTTCTAGGGGTCTACAATAAAAGAATATTTACATAATAGTATCAAGATTTTATTTGCCCTTTTTGCTATGTTCACGTTTGCACGGATGGTGCAAAGGCAGTGAAAGGAAAAACTGCTGGCGTCTTAACAAGATTTAAGGCAGAGACACAAATCCTTCACTGCTATGCGCTTGCAGGAGAACAAAAAGCCAGTTTTACTTAAGATTGTCCTTGATGAAGCAGAAAGAATCACCGATTGTATTAAATGTTGACCTTTGAGGACACATCTTTTTAGTATTCCATCTGACACGAAGGAAGTATGCCTAAATCAGTTTTGTTGCAAACGGAAGTAGGATGGTTGTCTTGAGCAAAAGCACTTGGGTGACTGAGTTGTGCACCGAACTGGTTGTATTTTTCATGGAACACCATTTTTACTTGAAAAAAAAAGACTAGCAGACGAGCTATGGTTATTTAGAGTTGGATGTTTGGCAGACATTTTCTTGAAAAGTTGTAAAGTGAGTCTCATTTCGAGGAAAACAGCTGACAATATCTGTTGCTAGTGATAAATCTGAGCTTTCAAACCAAAATTATAAAACTTGTATTTGTCACCACGAACTTACTAGCATCCCAATACTTAAATTCTCTTCCAACATGGCAATATCAATGAATGCAATTTCTTGGTATTGCATGAAGAAATCGACCAACATTTGGAAGGTTACATGACACAAGGAATCAATATTTTTCCAAATAACCAATGCATGATGTTATAGAATGGGTAAAAGATTTATGCCAAGTGCAAGACAAACCAATGTAATGTATTATAATGTAACAGAGTCTGAAGTTCATTGACAATTTTAGATTCCATATTGCAACTAACCTTTAAGAATATTACTTGTCAAGTTTTGTCTAATACCGAAGAAGAATATTCACACTTATCTTCAGGTAAGGCTATTGAAACATTCCTGTTGTTTTTTTCAACTACTTTTCTGTGTGAGCATGGATTTTCTTCAAATCCTTCAACCTAAGCAATGAATTATAACAGATTGACTGAAAAACCGAATATGAGAATCCAGCTGTCTGTTCTTCTGCCACACATTGAAGAGGCTTTCAAAAATGTGCAACATTTCTCACTGCCCCTTTTCTCATTACCTTTTTGTGGTGGAAAACAGTCACTTTTTCCACAAAAATATGTTGCTAATAGTAACAAGCAGTTGATTTATTAGTAAGTATATTGAAATTTCTGTGTTACTTTTCAATAGTGTAAATGTTGATAAAGATAGCCTCCATAGACCAAAGCTCTTTGAAGACCTCGGTATTTTGAGAGAATAAATGGGTTCTGAAATTAAGTTTAGGACTGCTTCCCTAATGCAATAAGTCTTAATCCTGATAGGAAATTAGAATCATCTGGAAAAACTTTATTGAAAATGGGCTCTGCGAGAGGTTGGGGTGTGGGCGTGCCTTTGTTTTTTCAACTCCCTCCCCCCTCAGGAGACCTTGATGCATAGCCAGGGAGAACCACCGCTGCACCCTCTTGCTGCATGTGCATCCAGTAACGTGGGTGGTAGGACGGGTGAGACTGGCTGAGGCAGCTCTTTGGAAGGAGTTGGGCAAATTAGTGTCTGGCCAGAGCCAGCTAGGTAGATGACGGTCTTTGATAGCTCACTACAATGAGCTAGTGAGATTTGGAGAACTGGGGGAGCAGACAAGTACATCCCAACCACCCAGAAGAAAGATCTGGTTAACAGGGTGCATCCTTTCCCTGGCAGGGAACCTCCCAAGGGAATCTGCTGCCCTCACTCATGTGCCAGCAGCTTCCTGACATTTTGTTTCCAGACAGTCTAGTGTGGTTGGGCTAAGCAGGAGCAATCTCAAGTTCCCTCGGTATTATCATCTGCTCAGAAATAAAGCACATGCCACGTAATACTCACAGTCCAGCAGAGAATGGCAAATCCAAACCAGGCAACCCCCCAGGCATGCCGGTTCATTGGTCCGGAGATCAGTTCATAGCAGCCCTGGAGGAGCGGGCGATTCCACGTCAGTGTGAGAGGACCCAGTGAGGGATGTAAGAGATGCGGGGGAAGCAGACTGTTAAGTGAATCCAAGTCCAGGCTACTTCCATGTCCCCATGCCAGTTGTTAACAGTTATTGACAGCGCTTTACCCAGGGAATGGAAGTGATTCTGTCAAACAACTTTTCTATGTCACCTTTGTCTTTGCCTTTATCATTCAGTGTAACTAACAAAGGTCTTGCTATTTTTTGTAATCACTTCTGATTAAATCTTTTTTTAAAAAATTGCTTCTGTTTTAGCCTAATATTTTTTCATATTGAATATGTAATATAAAGTATTCTTAATAAAATTTGCATTTTTTCTTTTCCAAAATATGTAATTGCTGATTTGTTTGAGGGCAGAGTTACTTTTGGTTTGTTTTTGAATCAAAGCGCTGCTGGTCTATAAAAACCAGAGGGATTTTTTTTTTTAATCATTAAAGGAACCCCTATACCATGCATTCTAAATTTTCCTTTGATGTCATATTTCAACATAGCGCTTTATTGGTTTTAGTGGGACTCTGAAGAGTCTCGGTGTGTGTGCAAAAGTGTGATTCTTTTTTATCCATCCAGTTACTCATTCATACATGCCATAATCCAGTACACTTTTATACAGCACACTCTGTTGTAGTCACTATGCAAAGCGCTGGTGTGATACACATGTGTAGGGCTAGACCTACTCTCTGAGTGACCTTCTCCATAGCCCTGGGAATCACAGGGAATGCCTAGGAAATGCAAAAAACAGGCTGGTTCCCTGAACCACAGAGGTTCACAGGAAAATGTTCTCGACAGGCAGACCTTGAAGTTTAGGCCCTGCCCAGTGGCTACAGGTGGCCACTTGAGGTTCTGTCCATTCCACCTCAGTCCCTTGTTAATCCACTGGCATGCCCTGCCTTTGCAATGCCTTGATTTCTCCCCAATTCATCCTTTTCCATCTATGTTACAGGCATCTCCATTCACCTAGATGCTCACATGAAAAAACTTGGAATTACCCTAAACTGTTTTTCTCTTATTTGACATTATGTATAATTCTTTTGGGCCCACTTTTACAATACATCTCAAATCCAAACATGTATTGCTTCCTGCTACCATGTTGGTCTACCATGCCCTCCTCACTCCAGGATTACTACAAGAGCCATCTAACTTGTCTCCCATGGGCCTGCGTCCACTCTTGGCACTCTACTAGTCTTCATACGATGCCAGAGGGATCCTTGTAAAACAGGAGTCAGATCACTTCACATCTCTGCTCCAGATCCTCCAGTGGCTTCCTGTCATCCTTAAAATGACATCCTGAGCCCTCACGATGGCCTACAGGCCCTGTGTGATATGGCCCTGCCTCTCCCTATGGTTCCAGCTTCACTGCCAGGGGCTATGTCACTATAAAGCCAATGAGCTTGAGCTTCAGGGCTGCTATTTGCAAGACCATTTCAAAGTCCTGTACCTAATTTTTTATTTTTTTAACTTTTAAAAATGATTTTGCTTATTTATTTTTAGAGAGAGGGGAAGGGAGGGAGAAAGACAGGAAGAGAAACATTGATAGGTTGCCTCTTGCACGCCCCCAACTGGACCTGGCCTACAACCCAAGCATGTGCCCTGACCAGGAATCAAAACTGGAGACCTTCTGCTTTTCAGGATGACGCCCAACCCACTGAGCCACACTGGCCAGGGAAGCCATATACCTAACTTTGTGTGCATATTTTTAATTGTTTTTCCTAAGGAGGACCCCTCGCTACAAATTTTATAAGCTTCAGTCCTTACAAGATCTAGACCCATCCTAGACTTCCACTCTTCCTTCACTCATTCTGGCCTTGCCACATGGCTTTGCCGTATTGATGTCCTCAATGTCCCTCCAAAAAGCTAAGAATGCTCTTCCTTGAGGGCCTTTGCACTTGCTGCCTCCTTCACTTACAACCCTCTTCCCCAATCTTCTTTAAGTGAGGTGCTCATTCCCTCACCTAATTCAGAACTCTGTGCAAATATCATTTCAACAGCGCCTTTCCTGACCATGGTAGAGACAAATACCCTCTCCCCCACGATTCTCCATAAACATATCCTGCCTTATTTCTGTCATGGCATTCATCACTACCTGCAATTTATCACGTATTTGGTGATTTGTTGTCTGTCTCTTCAGGGCTTTTGGGGACTATTTTCATGTTCTTTCTTGACGTTGAGTCTGGGCTCTGGAGCCAGACTGCTAAGAGGACAGGGGTTCTCCCCTGTTTGTTTTTGATCTTTAGACTCTCTAGAACAAGTGCCTAGCACAAAGTAGCCACCTAATAAACACTGACAGAATGAGTGAAACATGATGTGACATAATGATACGACAGTATTGTATATGACACAGTCGATCATTCACAAACACCCCTGTATCCATTATTCACTTTGTCCGACAATCCTGGGAGGTGGTCACTTGTCCAATAATATGTATGAGCCCACTAATGTCAGGCACCAGGCCCTGGGCTGGGCACTCAACTGTGATAAGACAGAAATGGGTCTTGCCCTCATGGAGCTAACAAACAAAAACACAGTGCTTTCCCTCCTCTTCTCACGTAGTGCCTTTTCATTCTTATAGTGGTGCTTAACTGGGTCTTCCTTAGCTCCATCCATCATAACATTCTGAAGGTAGTGATCAAAACTTGCACATTGCATTTCTAGGACAGATGAACCATGATATATGAGGTCTGTCCAGAAGGTATCCAGCCTTGTGGTATGAAATATAGAGACATTTTTTGAAGAAGATACAAGATACAAGAAACACTGTACACAGAACAATGATGCCTCAGTCTCCTTCAAAGTAGGCACCTTGGGACCTCACACAGTTCTCCCAATTGCCATCAGCTGCCCTGTTGTATTTTCCTGAATTTCATCGATGGTCTGAAATATCTTCCCTTTCAAAGGTGATTTTAGTTTTGGGAAAGGCCAGAAATCACAGGGTGCCAAATCTGGGCTGTAGAGGGGCTGAGTCACCTGGGTGATTTGATGTTTTGTCAAAAAACTGCATGAGACATGATGCATGAGTGGGGGCATTGTTGTGATGAATCACCAGTTGCCCTTAGTTGTGGCCTTCAGCATCAGTTGAATAGTTACCAGAGAGGAATGTTCAAACTTGACACAAAATTTGACACAGATTTATTGCTCTGCTGACTCAGTCATTTTGAATGTGATGGCCACACAGTACACATGCTCACTCAATGGCATCTACCACCCCCACTGACTGGTACAGTGAAGTTGTCGTTCATGCATGTGCATTCCAGCCCACTCTCTTTGGCTGCCAAGTTACATCGATGTTGTGCAAACCATTCTTTGATATTAACAATAGGTGGACTCTTTCCAGTCAGACCTCATGAAAATATGCACATCTGCATCCGAAATGCTGTGTGTGATTGTGGGCAATTTCTATTATTACCACACTTAAAATGACTTCCCTAATTTTGTTAGCATTCATTTGTACAATGCAGATCTTGAAAAGCTACAATGTGAACACAAAAAGGAGAGCCATTCATCTTTTAATTTGCCCACCCACCAAACATTTATCAATGCCTGCTTTGTGCCAGGCATTATGCTAAGTGTTGAAAATACAGAACTAAATAATGCATGGCCCTCAAGTAGACTAATAGAAAAAACAGACTTGCAAACAAGTAATTACAATTTAGTTCAAGGTGGTAACTGCAATAAACAACGTGAAGCGTATGAGGTTGTGGGGTGGCTTGTTTTGCTTTGTGGAGCAGGATTGCCTAGGAAAAGTAGCAGGCCCTCTAACTCAGAAGAATGGTGATGTGTAAGAATTTGGGGAACAGAGATAGGGAAGAGGACTTAATAGATAAGAGGTTATGCTGAGGGTGAAGAATGAGTGAGATTGAGAAGTTAGGAACACGGAATCCGGGACTGAGGAGGAATTTTAGAATTCAGGAACTTGGCTATGGAGTGGGGTCGAGTGATAAAAGGTTTGTAGTTGTGGTGCAGCTGGTGGGGAGTGGAGGTGGAAATGTGAAGGACAAGGTGAGGCCAAGGAAGTGTAAGGGCTGGTTCCGGAAGGGCTGTAAAAACAGGTGTAGCAATCCCTCATTACTAGAATATAATAGTATTGCTGTGAGATAAAGTGATTATCTGAAAGCAAACATCCTTTTTGTCCCTTTCAAAGAGATCATACAGTTGGTTTGCAATTACAGTCCAATCAAGATATGTCTGCCTGAGCCAGTTCCAGGGCTGAAATATTGAAAGCATTTTATGACTCCTGAGAGTGACGATTATATTGCACATTATAATTATAGGCAATACATTTAATTTTTTTATAGCTGTATAAATATGACTGATTCAAATAATTCAAAAACAATGTTGCTGAAAAGCTAAATGAGGGTTCATTTGAACAACTTTGCAAAATAATCTGTGTTTTCCATTTCTGGATGAATGCAACCTGATCCTAGCCCAGGCACCCATCAGGGCGTGGCCGGATGGTCAGCGGTGCTATGCCCTTCATTCTGGAAGTGCTCTTTGTGTTATCACCTCCAAGACTAAAAAGGCTGATGTTTCTTGATTATTTAATGAGTAGGCACACAACCAGCTTTCCTCAAAATGGTTACTTGCAAAGCAGTGCTCAGCATTTTAGAGGCTGACCATTCATGGTTGAGGATTCTCTTCAGGGCTTTTGGGAGTATTTCCAAGTTGTTTTTGGCTTCGAGTTCAGGCTCTGGAGCCACACGGCTAGCATAGGAGGCCTTGCCCTGCCCTTTACGAGCTGCAAGACCTTGGGCAAGGTGTTTATTGGAACCTCTGTATTTCAGTTCCTTGTTCATAAAACAGGGATTGTACTGGCACCCAGCTTTGAGCACTAAGTGAGTTAATATATGTATGGCACTCAGAATAGTTTCTGGCATTTAAGTACTCAATAATTGTCAGTTTCCATCATCATTATATCATCCTCATTAGGCTGGAGACACTTTTTAAAAAAACCATCTGTATGTAAATTACCTTCTACCCAAATCATTATTCTAATATTTTATTAAGACTATCCTACATTATTGCTGAATAAGGGAATGTGGATATATAATTACTGCATTTACCCTTGGCAATTACTATTGCTTTGGAAGTGGCAAAACTTCTTTTTTCATATTGTTCCTTCCAATTCACATTTTACAAAAATAGATTTTTTTGAGATACCAGTTCTATACATTGTACAATTTTCATTTAAATAAAGTTGGACTTTGCTATTGCTATTCTCGTGTTCTGCTAATTTTATTAAAATTCCTCAGATGGGCCCTAGGTTAGCATTCACATTTTACTAGGTTAGCATTCACAAACAGAGAAGAAAACAATTAATATAAGCAATAGGAAAAAGGATGCAGAGTTCCTTATTGAGACACCATTACCTATAGTTGACTAGTATGCTTTTCATGAAGCACTGAAGGAACTTCTGGTAGGCCTTGCGGGGAAAGGACTCACCTGACTGTGATAATAACCAGGCACTCCTAGTTTGCAGGCCTCTACATTGAGAGGTTCTTTCAGCTTGTTCATAACACAGCACTGACGAGGCCAGGGATAGTCAGCATCGTTATTCTCGGTCCGGAAGGCAGACGTATATTTCTGCCAGTCTGATGGACCGTTCACACCACAGCATCTGTCCTGACGGCAGATAAGAAACACAAAATTCTCTCCTGTGGCCCTCATTACATCCATCAATGTAGCCACTGAGAGTTTATGGAAAGTGAACATATAAAAAATGTACCATAGTGTACATTCACTAAAAATACCCCAATGAGAGCTGAAGGTATTGATAACTTACATTTTAGAGTTTGTAATTTGTTACTTTACAAGCCAGTAATGAGCTCTGTAACCTTTGACAAGTTATTGAAACTCTCTAAGTCTCAATTTCCTTAATTGCTTATTGTCTTTTAAAAAATTTTCCTTAATTGTAAAATTGGAGTTAATAAAGTACCTACCCCATAGAGTTGTTGCGAGAATTAAATTAGTTATTAATACACTTAACAAGTATAGTATGCTGCCGAGGTCACAGCAAACCCTCAGTAAATACTAATACTTAAGAAATACTAATATCTTGATACAATAATGTGGGAGAGGCATACTTAGTGTCATATTACATATGAGCAAATTGAGAATCAGAAAATTAAAATTTCTAGTTATAAATTGTGAATAATCCTTTTTGTTTTGCTTTTTTATATTTTTAACATTTTCTATAGTAATTATGCATTACTTTGATGATGAAAAAAATAAACTGGAAAAATAATCTAAATCTTGTAACACACAAGTATGCCTCCACATAAGAAGGAACAATTACACAGCTAATAGCCTTACATTCTGGATAGGATTGAAGATAGAAGATTAAACACAATTCATATAGCTTTCCTGCCTTTTTAAAAATTCTGCTAGAATATTTCAAGGAAAGAAATTGAAACTATGGGCATTTCTCAACATTTAGAATAAATATATTCAAGCAAACTTTATGATAAATCAACTATCTTTAAAGCATACCCTTTTATGCTACTGGATTATGGAAAATATCTTAGCAAAGAAAATAATCATCCTATATTTGGGCCTGGGCATTTTGGGAAAAAATGGTTAAGCTCGAGCCAAGCTTGTTTCAGACTGAGCTTTAAAAGGTAGGTAAGTGGACTTTCAACTCTATGAGCATTCACATTCTCATTTGAAGAGCTTAATTCTTGCAAACAAGAGAATGATAGAAAGTAAAAAAAGTAGCTGAGGAATTGACAGTCCAAAGGGGGTGAAGAAAATTATTGAAATGGGAATATTAAAGTGAATTACAAAAATTATAGAAGACAGAAGGTAAAGACAGAGTTCAAGGAAGGTGCAGAGGCCACAGGGGAGCTTGCGGATGACAGACTGTGAAACATGGGTGGTGGGGTGGGCTGGGGGCAGGGCTCGAGGGCAGTGTGGGAGTTGGGGTATGCCAGGGCAATTTATGTACATATAGCAACAGACAGGAGATGATGGGTATTCTAAAATATTTGGACTTTTGATGGTATTGAGGTAAACTTGGATATGAGGTGTGATTGCCAAGTAGAGAAAACTCATCAAGTCAACCCACAGTCCTTGATCCTTCACGGGACCGTCCATAGGAAGTGTGAAAGGTGCTAAATAAGCAACAGGGATGGTAACTGCCATTTGAGTTCAATGTGAAACAGAGGAGGCAACATTTTTCTTTTAATGTAAGTGATGCCTGAGTTCTAAGAGACAGAGTGTGTGCTTAATTTAAATTTCTTGAAAATGTCATTATCCCTATACATGCAAGCTAATCAGCATCATGGCTCGAAACAAAATATAGGTCTAGGAGTCTCACTGACTCATGTATATGACTCCTGTCCCCTGCTGGTAAAGAAGAGCAATGGACGCACTAGCCTATGTCAAGTCCCTTTGTGCAGGAATCCTCTTAGAGGCTGTGGTCCTCTACCCTTTGACTTCACTCCCACACACATAGCCCTGGAGACTGACTGGTCTGTGCACAAGGTGGCGTCTTCCCATGATCCCAGGTCTTACCTGGAGCATAAGCCTGTCCCAGGTTTTGGTGACTCCATTGTTTTTCCACTGGTCATCATTGTTTGGGGGGCTGTTGTTTTGATACCTCTCCAGCATCTGCTTCAGGAAGAGGTTGGGTGTAAACTAAGGAGGGAGGAGGGGACACAAGAGGGAGAGTTAGCCTGCTAATCCACAAGGAGGCAAAGTGATTTGCTTGGCCCATTGCTGGAGGCACTGGACACTGTCTCCTGGGGTCAAACTCTGCTCAGAGGCACAGACTAGGGGTTGCGGAAGGTATGAGGCTGCTCTGGGTGGCTGACGTCCCCCATGTAAGGAGGAATCCCCATCTTCCAAGAAATCTCTGTGAGAACAGAGTGGGCAGGCATTGATCACCAGGTGGCTCAGGCTAGGAGTTGGAGAGAAGATGAGAAAGCAAGATGCTGAATTGAGAAGTCTTAGATGTGGTGGGCTGTTGATTATCCTTTTGTGGAACCAGTGGCCACGGCAAAGTGGTGAAGAGCACGGGGATTACAAGCTGGAGCCCTATGCGTCACACTGCCTGGACTCAGGAATCCCCCCTTCATTTACTAGCTGTATAACCTTGGATAAGTCACTTTACCTTGTTAGGTCTCATTTTTACCATTCATAAAATGGCAATAGTCATAATACCTATTTCATAGGGTTATTATTAGGATTGAGTAAAATTATATATTTATTATTAATGTGCATATTAGGGTATGTGGTACAGAGTAAGAGCTTAATACATGTTAGCTATTACCTTATTATAATGGTAATGATGGCTCGTATGATTATTTCACTCTGTGCTTTTGAGATGGTACTCACAAAGTCTCGCTGTGTTGCCGCTGTGATACAAGATGCCACTTCAAAGCCATACACAATAAACATCAGGATGAAATACTGGAAGGGAAACAATTTTTTTAAAACAGGAATTACATTTATCTCCAAGGGAAGATTTTTTTTAAAACAAATAATTGTTATGTTTTCTCAGTACAGGGGTGGGCAAAAGTAGGTTAATAATAAATAAAATAATTAATAAATTACATAAGAATAAACTATGCTTTGGGTACTCACAACTATAAACCTACTTTTGCCCCCTCCCCTGTATATTCACATAAATATAATCATCCCATAATTCCCATAGTTATTTAATAAACCCTCACTGATCAGCTGCTTGGAGCAAGACTTGGTGCTAATCAGCTCAGTTCTCTCCTTTTCTTCAGAGAACAAACACCCGTTGAATATGGGGCTTTCTCAGTCCAGTATCCCGAATTTCTGTTTTAACTGAGAAAAAGAATGAACTGGTGGGGGGTGGGGGTGGTGTGCACATGTGTACACGCGCTCATGATGTGCTCACGCCATGCTGCCCCCCATTTATGTCTGGAAAACTTCTGAACCACCAACGACCTCTGAATCTGGATTAATGACTATTTGCAAGATTTCTGACTTTGCTTTCCTCAGCTTTGCACATACACTTTTGGTCCTGTGTTCTTCTGGGAGAGTGGTACTTAGGTCAGTGTTGGTGGGGCATGTAGGTTATACTGACCTCCCCCCCAGCAACAGCAGGGCCCTCTGCTGCCCTCACCACTAGGCCCAGGGCAAGGCTTCGGCTGGAGGGTAAACAGCAGAAGCATCTCAGAGGCCTCATAATATTTTCCTCCCTCTACGAACTGCTGTCTTGCTCTTTGTCAAGAGCTTGGCTGGCTCCTGTTAAAGAAGCTCAGAAACCCCTAGAGACACTCTGGAAAGGAGGCCCAGGGCACAGAGGTTTTCTCTGTCAGCCGCTCGACAGGCGTCCTGCTCTTTCTCTTCAGGGTGTGGTATAGAATGTGCTCTTCCAGCTCAGTTCCCCTGGCTGAGTCAGGCACGCGTGACTGGCCCACAGTGAGCCTGAGATGCAGCTGAAGCATGTCTCTAGGGACACCTGTCCCTCCCCTACCTTTCCCAGCATTCCTTTCTCCACCCTCCAAAAGTGGGTGCCTTTGCTCTGGAACTAACTCACACCAAGGAGCCAGAGAATGTAAATGATCTGCATTCCCTGAGTGCCAGGACAATGTCAGAGCACAGGGATAGTGAACCAACAAGCACCTTCAGTTGCTGGACTGGTTTCATAAAGGCAGAACTCAGGTCCAACAGCACTGGTGTAGGAATGGGGGTGGGACCCCATCAGTGTGAGCAACTACTGTCTTGAGCCTAGGGGTAGAGAGTAAGGGTCTAGACCCAACCACCAGGTTTCTTAGCTCTGCTGATTTTTGCGAAATATCTCAAATTTACTTCCTCTGCAAAGGCAGAGCATGTCTTGCTGTCTGTGGTTTGGGGCCAAAGCCTCCCTGTGGGTACACAGAGTTAGGGCATCCCTGGGCAGGTGGGAGCTGAGGCTGCACTCTGCGCCCCGTGCATCAAGCTCCTCCAGGATCCCTGAAAGGGGAATGCACAATATGAGAACTGCAGGTCAACACACAAAATCATCAGCCTTGAGCCCCAAAATGTCTGAAAAGGCTTATGCTTCCTCTTAAAAATTTATGCATATTTTATATCCTAATATTAAATTTTGTATTTTATACCTTAGTTTTAATACTGACTGATATTAAAATAATATTTTTAAATCTCTTATTGTCAAGAGAAAAAAATCTAATTATGAAGTTTTCACCCTGTCCTTTGGGCTACGTAACTCCTGGCTGTACCAGTTGAGTGCCTGCAGACACCAGTCGGAGCAGCAGAGATCTGGAAAACACTCAACGGGGTTCTCCCCTTTGGGTTCCTTACACCGGAATTTTCTGCGCTTGCAATAGCAGAAGGCATCCTTGGCCCAACTTGGACAAGCTTCACTGCAGGAGGCATCTTCCCCTCCTCCCATCCCATGTGGCACCCTCTACCCACCAAAGGCCTGAGCACTGTGCTCAGGGAAGAATAAACAATCCATCAACATTGGTCCAGGAGACAACTGTAGAGAGTTTTAAGGTCTTACTGCCAGAAGGAGTTTCCTGCTGGACTTCATGGTGCCTACGATGCCCAGAACAGATAGGCAGAAGAGACAGATGCCGACAAACATGCCGATCCAGGCTGCCCCATAGATGTCGTCATTGTTGGTGGCTTCAAGCAGTGGGTAGAGGCTGTGCTGGTCCGATACAAAGAAGATGCACTCTGCGGTCAGGGCGATGCCACACATCTGGGGGCAGAGGGGCTTCTGTCAGACTGGTGGGAGAGCAGTGTTGGGAAGGGATGGAGAAGTGGGGGTCGGGGGGTAAGAGAGACTAACTCTGTCCCCTGCATAAGCTTTAGCAAGTGACTCAAATTCCTCATTGCCAGGAACTCAAATGACTCTTTTCATTCTACTAATTGATTGTATACCTCTGTGCACATTTTGCTATCTGTCTCATTGCTATTTGGAAAAAGACCCAATTTCAGACCATTATAAAGTTCTTGAGGCATGAACCACTGAAACAGCGTATTTTTTGTATGATGATAATCTCCCACATCCAGTCCCTATTATCCAAATTCTCAGATTGTAATATTCAAACTGGTCCTGGTTGTATTTACCAGTGCCAGAGAACCACTGCATGTCAGAGCTGGAAATAGTCTTGGGTATCTTTCCCACTCCCTGTGTTTTATGGGTGAGTGGTCTTGGCCCCGAAAGACTTGTCCAGAGTCACATGGAGTCAGAAGCAGGGCTGCGCCAAGAGCCAGCGATCCTGACTCCTAAGTGCTCTCCCACCACAACGGGCCCCACAGCTTGGCCTCTGAGGTACTCTCACATCCTAGAGTGGCCTCTGTGTGATGAGAACCAAAAAATGCAAACATCTGCACCCAGCAACCTTGAAGGCATAGTCAAATGAAGGCATGAAATCAAATGAAGGTGAAATAGGAAGGAAATGGCAGAGCCTATGTGTGGTGGGAGTCCTCGGGTGCTGACCAGGACTGACACGACTCCTTTCAGATTCTGTGCTTTAAACTCAGGAAGGAAATATCTATTTTTTTTTCATTCTACTCTTTTGCTATGTTACATAGGTACACATAATTGTTTATATAGTTAAATTCAGGCTAATATATTTTACTAATGCATTTCTTAAAATGAAGAAAAGATGTAGGGAGCCCGTAATTACATCACTTTCACCTTTGATTGATCTAAAATCATGATTACAGGAACAGCAGAATTGCCTGAAAAATACTCATTACTTACACCAATAATCGCATTTCCAAAAATCAGGAGGCCCTGGAAGCAACGAACGGTGGACTCATCTTTGGCCATCTTCAGGATTTCCCCCAAGCTGGAGACACAGGTGAAGAAGACATTACGACTTAACAGGAGCAGGTGACAAATACTACTACAAGTTTCATAACTTGACTAGGTCACACCATTGTGTTTTGCCTTCTTATTCCAAGCATCCAAATCAAAGACATGAAATCATGTAGCAAAGGAGGAAATTTGGTTACTAAACTCAGTAATCACTGTCATTTTATAAAAGAAGAAAAAAAAGTCGAGCTTGCCAGAGTCTGATTAATCATTTTCAAGGGCTCTTTAAGGTGTGGGATACACAAACCACGTACTTCTGAATGACGAACTGAGGTCCTGCAAGTCATCAAGGGCAGAGCTGGGGTGGGGGGGGTGGCGAGGGAAGTTAACGGACAGAGCTGAAGCTCACTGAGGGTCCTTGGGATGAAACACAGAGGGCAAACCCATGGCCAGAGTGGGCAGTTATTCCCAGTGGGACTCTAGGCAGCTGTTAAAGACTATTCTTTTCAGAATGTTTTGTTGTCTTCGAAAACAGTTGGCATTTGTTCTCTGGATCTATGAGTTTGTTTCTGTTTCATTTTGTTGGTTCATTTGTTTTTTAGATTCCACATAGAAGTGAAATCAGAGAACAAATTACTGATTGCTTAAGGGGGTGGGGAGAAGGGGAAGGGGATCAGGGAGGGTAAATTTCCATTCATAAAATAAGTCATGGGGATGTAATGTACAGCATAGGGAATAGAGTCAACAAATTGTAGTAAGTTTGTAATATAATTATAAGTAAATTAATAAAAATAATTGGTAAATAAAATATTATACTGTTACATAAGAGGAGGAATGGGAGAAAGGAGGGACTAACATATTCAGTCCCTTCTACATGCCACTCTCCTGGGTACTTTACATATGCACAGCTAAGCCTCTTAACCCATTTAGGTAGAAACAGGAAAAAGGTGAGAAGTCCCATTTTGCGGATGAGGAAACTACAGCTTTAATTTAGGTAAATCAAGTTCCCTGGAGTTATACAACCAGTATGTGGAAGGGCTAGGCTGGAGATTTTGGTCTGTGTGACTCAGAGCCTGAGCTCATCTGCCCAGCCCATGGGGGCTCCCAGAAATTATTTACAAGGTTTAGAGCTTTGTATGGCCCTAAAAATTAGTGGGCTTCTCCCTCCCTGAGGACTCTCTGGAAGGAATACAAGGGTAAGTGACTTTTGCACTTGAATCACTTTGAGAAAAGCCATTCACATCTCACTGTTTTATTAATTAGCTAATCACTTCATGCATTCATTCTCTGGACAAAAATGTATTAAATGATGTAACCTGCATTTTGAGATATACAAAGATATGAAAGGCAGACTGTTGTAGTCTAGGATTTTATGCTCCAGGGAAGCTGAGATGTTTCTAAATAGTTATAATATAATACATCTAGAAAGACCCTAGTACTGTGGGGGTTCTGAGGAGGGAAGATGAAAGCCTTGCAGTGATAAGTAGACTGGAGGGGGTGGGTACTGGAGGAAGGTGGGGTGGGTGACATTCCAGGTGCAGGGGAGTCCGCACTAGAGCCTGGAAGAGCCAGGAACCTATGAGATTGCAGTCTAGCGGGTTTGACTGAAGTCCCGTTTGTGTGGGGTCAGTAGGAGACAAGCCTTTTATTTGACTCAGACCTTGCTGAATTTTAACTTCATTGTTATACTCTAATGTAAGTATTAACAATCTTCCAAGCAATCCCAAATATGTCTAAACATTTTCCCTTTCCCGTTCACCTGGGAAGCTGTGAGAACTAAAAGACTTAAAATTTATGTGTTTTTAGCCCATAAAAATGTAGTGGGCCCTCTATTACTGTTTGCTGAATGAATAGAAGAATCTGGCCATTGTTTCAAGATCTCCATGTGTAGTTTCTGCTTAGAAATGCCATTCATTTCTTTCTGTTGGAAATGTCATTTCATGCTTAGCAATGGCATTCATTCTTTCCAGAGACTGTTACACGCTGGACTGAGAGGAGCCCAAGTGCCCTGAAGGAGTTAGCTCGCACCCTCCCCCAAGGGAATCTTACTCAGGTCATTCACATTGCAAAGTTCACTACTTGTATGCACAGAGGTTACTCCTAACCAGTTGGGTCACCATCTAAACTTGAGACACAGGTAAACAGACTGTGAAAGGTAGGAGTTCAAAAATGCAAGTATAGAGAGTAAAGGGGAAAAATCTGGAGAGGCTCAATTCAGCACCATTATCAACTACTACCGCCGATACGCCCATTTGCCAGGTTGCAGCCTATTTGTGGTGATTAGTTGGGCCTAAAGAACAGAAAAAGCACAGTTTGTTCTTTCAAGGAATTTAAAGTGTGATTACAGCAACAAGGATTCAACGCAAAAGTGACTGTAGAATAAAGGGGGGAGGGGAAAGGGCCCTGGAGAAAAGGAAGAAGGGTGATAGGCCACCAAAGAGGGGATTTGTTGGTCCAGAAAGGAGTGAAGGGACCCCAAATAGGCATTTGGCCCCAGTGACCCAATTATGTCCCATAACATCCATATTTTCCTAATGGGGACCCTGCCGCACACTTTTAGAAGGGGAAGAAGTGATTGAATACTCTGTGGGAAAATTGTAAGTCAGACTCAGGGTGAAAAAATGCAGACAAGAGTGGGAGAAAAGAAGTCAGACAGGAGGCTGGTTTGAGCAAAAAGAAGGGTGAACTGAGGAAATCCAGACAAACACGTGGTAGCAAGTGCCAGGAGGCAGCCCAGTGGTGGGCTGATGGATGTAACACAGGAATAGGTCGACAGACAAAGTATTCTGAAGTTGAGGATCATTCAATTTTTCTCCTTTTTCTCTGTGCATCCTCTTCTCCTTCAGGCCCCCGGCGTCAGTATCACATAACAACTTAGGAAATCACTACTTCTTTTAAAGTAACAAAATGATGAAGAAAGCTGTCATTTAACGAGCATTCACAATGGTCTCAGCACATGCTCAGCACTTAATGTCCATTCTCTCAACAGACCTAACAGTGGTCTGAAAAGGGTCTTTTCACCCCGAACAGACCCTTTGATATTTTTACCAAAATATGTATTAGGTTCCTATTGCTACTATAACAAATTACCACAAACTTAGTGGCTTACAGTGGAATATTACTCAGCCATAAGAAAAGATCAAATACTGCCATTTGCAACAACATGAATGGACCTTGAGAATATTACATTAAGTGAAGTAAGTCAGAAGAAGCTAATGACCATACGATTTCACTCATATGTGAGATATAAAACTGAAACTCATAGATACAGACAACAGTGCGGTAGTTATGAGAGGTGTAGGAGATTGTTCTATGTGGCATGGGCCCAGTTTCCACTTGGAAATGCACAGGACCCATGGCCACAGATAGGTTCTCCCGTGGGGAATCAGGCCTGCAATGTGCCTAGGCTGCTTTGAGTCTTGCTTTTTGCTAAAAACTCCCTCACCCTGAATTGAGGACATTTACTGCAAAGTAACTTCCTAAAATCCATGCTAAACTTTCCAAGGTTGTGTGTAACCAGTCCAACCACTTTTGCCTTTTCATTTGCAAATATCCCTCTTCTGTGATGTGATTAGCGGCATTGGCTCCTTTGTTTTCTGTAAAAGGTAACCACTTAAAGGGAACCTGTGCATAGAAAATGAGGACCATCATGTAATTGACAGAGAAACTCAATAAAGGCCTGTCATGGCGGAGGCCACAGCTTTTGTTCCCCTTGAGAGAAAAGCCATGCTGTCCCTTTTCCTCCACCAGACTTGGTAGTCAGTGTGAATATCTTATTTCATCCATAATGATGCAGACACTGCGGGCCAGTGTCTGCATCAGAGAGGGAAGGGGTTGGGGGGTAGTAGAGGGTAAAGGGGGCCAAATATATGGTGACAGAAATGGCTTTGACTTGGGTGGTGGGCACACAGGCAATATACAGATCATGTATCACAGAAATGTAGACTTGAAACCTACATCATCTCATTATTCAATGTTGCCCCAATAAATTTAATTAAAATAAATAAACAAATAAACCCTATGCAAATGTATTCTCTCTTACAGTTCTGGAGGATATAAGTGTAAAATGAGTCTCACTGGGCTAAAATCAAGGTGTGACCACAGCTGCCCTATTCCTGGAAGGTCTAGGGGAGAATCTGCTTTGTTGTCTGCATCTTGCAGATGAAGAGATGGAGGCTCAAAGAGTTTACATTGCTTGGTCACATTGCTAGAAAATGCAAAGGCGGAGATTCAAACCCAGGTCTGCTGGGCTCTAGGTCATTTACTTAACACTCTGCAGCTTATAAAATCCAGCTAATACTTTCAGTAGAAAAAAGAAAGACCTGGTACACTTCCTTGCCACCCCAGGAGCAGAGAGAGCAGGTGCGCTTTCCCTGCCCAGATGATCTGCCTTGGCAAAGGTCAGAATCTCCAGGCCTCTCTTCATTGACTTCTCCGGAATCTTGTCTCCTTAGCCCCTTGACACTGCACTAAAATTTGCCCATTTCCTCCCAACCCAGTGCTGTACCCACACGTTTTTCCCCCAGGAAATCCATCTAGATGTATCCCAAACCCAGAGCTCTCTCACCACCACTCAGGACTGAAATTCTTGAAAGTAAAAGATACAAATGTGCAGGTCAGTGTGAGAGTCCACATTCCATAGCCTCTCTTTGGCCACTTGTATTTAGACTTGGTTGGTGTCTGGAGAACATTTGTGCCACCCCCCTACACAGCCACAAATGTCAAAAGGGATGGCAGTCAGGGAGTCGAGTCTAGACCTCTGGTGGTAGTCTCGTGGCTGTGGTCTCACGGTGAGCACACTGCACCTAGCATCAGCATGCCTGGATTCAAGCCCCAGCCTGGCCCATTTTTACTGTATAGCCCTGGTCAATGCCACTCAGTGTCTATTTCTGCATTTATAAAATGGGTGAAACACACCTTACTTGGTGGGGTTGTTGTGACAAGATAAAAGATGCAGAAGTGGTTGGAAAACACTAAAATTATTTACAAACACAAGAAATTATGAATCATAACCAGGGGGATATTTAAGAAGGGAAGGTATTAGGTTATGGTTTTGCTCTATGCACTAGCGACCCCTGGGGCCTAGGAGGGAGGTTCTACATAAATGGCCAACCACCAAGGGCTCCGAGGTTGAGGTGAAGCAGCCTCTTCCACCTTCTCTCCGCTCCCTGCCCAGGGGCAACTCTGCTGGAGGGTCCTGGAGACTTTACCCATGTGTGCCTCTTTTTATTTTCCATGGAAGTGTTCATGGGAAAAAAATCTCTACTTGGAAGAGACAAAATAAAAATAAACTACAACTTCCCAGTTGTGCTTGAGGTGTGGCCAGAGTCAGGTACTGGGCAGCACATTTAGATGGGAGAGGCTCTCTGTGCATTCCATCAGCATTCCTGAACAGTTGCCGCCCACCATTGGGCCCCACCCCTCTGTCTTTGGCCAGGTGATGCAGAGGTGAGCCTTGAGGTTCTGTCTCCTCTGTACCAGGGCTGCTTTCTCCCTGACACAGAAATTCCGCAGGAAGGACTCTGTTCTGCTCTCCCTGTTCATTCCTCTCCCCTGGTATCATCTGAGGAAGGGCTTTTCCTGTATTCTACTGTAACAGTCTCCAAAGCAGGAGAAGGCACTGGGACTGTTTTATTTGTCCTTGTAGGTCCAAGGTAGCACAGTGTTTGAAACATAGTAGGCACTGAAATTATTTTTGCTAAATAAAAGGGCAGGTAAAGTACATTTAAAAAAATGTATATTTGTCAGCCTACTCCTATCTATAAGTCTGTCTCTATTTTGCTTGTTAGTTCTGGAGAAGGATTGAAAGTGTGGAGGGACTGAGCAAAAAAAGGTTAAAAAAAAGATAGAGAAAGAACTCATGGACACAGAAAACAGTATGGTGATTGCAGTGGAGGAGGGCTGGGTGGAGGTAGAAGAGAGTACGAGGCATAAATGGTGAGGGAAAATAAAATAAATACACAATTTTAAAAAGGTGCAGTAAGTGGGAAAAATGTGTATTTGAATGGATGAATGCATATATGAGTGCAAGGTTTGCCTAGGCCTCTACTGCAGAACTGGTTAGAGCTGCGAGGCGGAAAGAGCATGGGCTTTGGACAGACCTGCATGTGAATCTTGGCTCCACCACGTAGTGGTTTTGTGACCTCAGGTTGTTGAGCTTCATCTCTGAATGGGCATTGTAATGCTTAACTTGAAGGGTTGCTGTGAAAATTAAATGAGAATATATATGAAATTCTACCATGATATTACCCATACTGTATGAACTTCTTTACTTTTGCCTCAGTTACGTGAAGCAGACAGACCAGCTAATAGACTAATTGAATGGTGAAGGTACCTAAAGCTAGTGATTTAATTGTGTTTTAAAACTGAGCCCCATTTTCAAAGGAAATATGAAAATGTGATGTCCACATGTAACTAATATGTAAAGCCAGATAAAATCTGGCTGAAACAAGAGTAGGGAGTCTGGGCCTCACAGAGCTTCTCCTAATCAAGTCTAAACTTCCTAATCACGTGGCTAGTCCGAGAGTGGTCAGAGACCACTATTTTAAAATTAACAGAAAAAAAAACATGAAGCAGCCCTGACTGGCATGGCTCAGTCGGTTGGGGATCATCCTGCAAAGTGGAATGTCACCAGTCGGATTCCTGGTCAGGGCCCATGCCTGGGTTGTGAGCTGGTGCCTGGTTCGGGCACATGCGAGAGGCAACCGACCGATGTTTCTGTCACACCATCAGTGTTTCTCTCCCTTTCCTTCTCTCGAAAAATAAACAAATAAAATCTTTAGAAAAAAGAAAAAAAAAAGAAACATGAAGGTAAATTACTGAGCTCAGAAGGAAGTTACCCAAGAATTTAGCAGACACTCAAGAATGAAGTTGGAAAACTCTGGTTGAAATGCGTAAATTGATATTACATAGTCTCTGAGTCAAAGAGACCCCCATTCAGCACTGATTTTCATGGCTCAGTCGATTGAACACAGTCCTGCAGAGAGAAAGGTCACTCTTCTGATTCCCAGTTGGGGCGCATGCTTGAGCTGCAGCCAGGTTCCCTAAGAGGAGTCATATGAGAGGCGACCAACTGATATTTCTCTCACAAATTCTCTCCCTTTCTTTTCCTCTCTCTAAAAATAAAATAAAATCTTTTTAAAATTTTAAAAGAAAGAGACTGCCATTCAGTGGATTTCTAGGAAAGGCTCTTAGAAAACTGGGGCAAGTGAACTGACATCTGTAATAGTAAGCTGGAGGAATCTTGAGAAAGGGCTGTAGTCCTGGTGTGCTTAGAGGAAAGGCAATGTGAGCTCCATGAAAGAAAACCATCGGGTCAGGCTAGTCTTTCAGAATTCTTTGAAAGCTATTATACTCTTGTACACAGAGGAGACTAAAGAACTTACATAGCTTAAAGAAAAACTTTGATAAAGTTTCACCAATGGCCATTTTAAAAATTAGGAATTTGTTGACCTTTCCAGAGAGGACAAAAGGGATGGACAAATGAGCTACATCTAGAACATAAACTATGTTCTCTCAGCTTGTAGTCAGTCGTTGTCCCTTAAGAAGTGAATAACAAGAATTGTTGAGTTTCATCTCTGCCTACCCGATAAGTAAATATCAAAATGAACACTCCATGAAGGTTGATTTTGTAAACTTGACTAGGATGTGGAGCCCAGTTGTTTGGTCACAAGATAGTCTAGATATTTTTGTGAAGGTATTTTTTTAGATTGCATAAATACTGAAATCAGTAAAACAGATTATCCTCCAAAGATAGTGGGCCTCCTCCAATCAGTCAAAGGGCTTAAGAGCAAAGGCTGAGGTTTCCTGAAGAAGAGGCGATTCTGCCTCAAATTTGCAACATAGAAACTCTGCCTGAGTTTCTGGTCTGCAGGTTTCAGACTCAAAACAGCAACATCCAACTTCTTACTTGAATTTTCAGTCTGCAGGCCTGTTCTACAGATTTCTGATGTGTCGGCTCCCATAATCCCATGAGCCAATTCCTTAAAATAAATCTCTCTATCTATTGAGAGAGAGAGAGAGAGAGAGAATGAGAGATTCTTTATAGAAAGATAACAAATAAAATCAGGGCCAATAGAATATATACATACATATATAGATAGATAAGATAGATAGTATTTTTGGACTAGAAGACACACCTTCCCCCAAAAATTTGGGAGGAAAATGGGGGTGCGTCTTATAGTCTCAGTGTAGCTTACCTGGCTCGCTGTGGGGGTGGGGGCAGCGGTAGAGTGGGGTCACAGGTTATTAAATATTTTACCACATTGTTTGCTTCAATTTTTTTTCCTCTTCTGAAACCTAGGTGCGTCTTATAGTCCTAAAAATACGGTAGATAGATAGCTAGATAGAGAGGGAGAGACATAGGTACATATCTCCCATATGTTCTGTTTCTGTGAAGAACCCCCAATTCAGATTGACTTATATTTTTGATAGAAGCAAAAATGATCATTTTCTGATGTTTCCTGGGACCTACTGACAGCTCTTATTTTCTGGCTCAGATGAATTCGAAAGTTTCTGTTTCTGTTCCATACAGCGCTTCCACAGTGAACTTCTAAAGCAGTGATCCTACAGAGCACAGACATTCCACCTACGGGGACAACATGTTTTGAGCCAAAATTGAACAACTACAGTCATTTTATAATTTGAAGAAAAATTAACAAACAAAATGTGTCATTTTAAACATTTTCCTCTCACAGAATTTTCTTAGATCTTGGGTGTTTGCTACCACTTGTCTAGTTTATAGTGTGAATTTAGGCCAAAATGATCTACTCAAGCCCTGGCTGGTGTGGCTCAGTGGATTGAGCACCAGCCTGTGAACCAAAAGGTTGCCAATTCGATTCCTAGTCAGGGCACATGCCTGAGTTGCAGGCCAGGTCTCCAGCTGGGGTAATATTAGAGGCAACCGATCAATATATCTCTCACCCATTGATATTTCTCTACCTCTCTTCCTCCCTTCCCCCTCTCTAAAAGTAAATAAATAAATTCTTTTAAAAATGATCTACTTAATTATTTTAAATTTAATATATCTGTGCATTGTGGTTTGACAAAGATAAACATGCCAAGTGCCAGCCACTCAATCAGGCTTGAGACTCACTGTCCTAAACCACGGCTCTGATTTTATATCACTCCCCTGCTTAAACACCCACAAAGGCTCCCTGTAGCCTTTGTGCAAAGGACAGCCTTGGCCAGCTCTTGCTGCTCCCACAAGCTCTGCCACAGGCTCCTTCTTACTTCCTATTTTCACATGGCTCCTCTTATCCACCCATTCTCTCTTGCTGACCAATCTCTTCAAATCCAGATTTCTTATGACTTCGAAAGTCTTTTGACTTTTCAGCTCTTGGAGTCACACCAATGCCTTCCTTTTGCCTGTGTCTACAGTATTTGTCCAGACCCAACCATCTCATTCTCCTTCTAGACTGTGGAGGAGAGGTTGAACAGCCTAAGAGATACAGCACAAGATCCTTAGCTTGTATTCAAGACAGTACCAGCCAGGTTTCAGAATGGCCTGCTGCTTGTCTTCCTCTGCCACCCTGTGTGTCCAGGTTGTGTTCAGGGTGTCTCTCCCTTTGGGATCCCTTCTCTCATCTCTTCCTGTTGAACTCCTTACCATCGTCTGAAGCTCAGCTGAAAAACTTCTTCTTTCTTCAAGTACCCTTACCCAAAATTATCCTCCCTTCCTTGCTTACCTCTCTTTGCCCTAAGCGAACAGCTTTCTAGACACGCCCTGTCTATGGATGTATAGGTGTGGCTTTTCCCCCCTACTGGGCTCCTCCATGGCAATCTAGCCTGCTCCTTTGTTACCTATTCTCTTTACCAAAGTTTGTTTAAACAGCTATTCTGAACCAACAAAGGAATAGATTACATTCAAAAGTCAATTTGACAAAAAAATTGCACTAAAGAAATAAAATGATAAACCTTCAAATTAATTGATGAGTGACATACCTAGAAGTCAATGACTATATTCTTTGTAGTTTTTGTCTTATTAAGAATGTACATGATTAGGGAGAAATTAAAGTGTTATTTATCTTCGGGCCATTATTGGCCACATGCCCATCCATGTCATGGTGGAATATCAGCTGTGACTGCAAACTTAGAGGCTTGGTAGTCAGCCCCCTAATTGTACAGATGAGTAAGCTTAGGCTCCAAGAGGGGCAGTGACTTGCTCAAGATTGTCAATGTGTCATTGCAGAGTCAAGATCTGAGTCCTGATCTCCTAACTCTTAAGCCAGCCTTATACTGAATTTGTTGCTAATCATTCTTCTTTTAAGGCAGAGAGATACCACGTCCCTTTACACTTCCTTAAAATTAAGAGTAACTCCCAATGCCCTGCCCTTGAGCCTGCCCTTTTCCTTTACAAGTTAAGCCACAAGGGGAGTCACACAACACAGCTACAAAAGAGAGAAGAGAGCCTTTTGCTCTTTCCCCCCTCTCAACTCTCCCTCACTCTTCACCCTAATTTCTGGAATTCCATAACTAGAGAATCACTCCTTTGCTGCTGCTGCTGCTGCTAGAATGCAAATACTACATATAAGAGGCATACTGTGTCTCCTGAGCCATCAATGTCAATGTTATCATGACTGTTGTTATCAGATCACTCCTCATGTTTCCAAAGGGAGAGAGAAGATGCCATGAGAAAGAACGGGACCCAAAGAGAGGGTAGAACCTACAAAGACACACCCCTCCTCACTCATGATTTGGGGCTTGGTGCTGTCTGCGCGGACAGAGTGACTCTTAATAATATGATGTGTCTTCCCTTTTCCCTTCTCGTTTAGCCCCTAGTGTGCTTGAGTTATTTCAAAAATGGGTTTTACTGAAGCTTCCCTATTATTCCGAAGCAGGACTTCCCGCCACATGTGCTAGATTTTTCTGAGCCTGCTAGAGCTAGGAAGGATGCAGATGGCATGGGGTGAATTCTTAAGAGGGGGCTGGTAGGAAAAGGCAGAGGGCACAGTAGCAACTGTCCACTTCAGGAGCGATCTTGCCCCTGACTTGAAGTGCACACCTCACCGCAAAACGTTTCCCACATGAGAAGCAGCCTCTGTCAACCCAGCCCTATGGAAAACTGCCCAGTGGCCTGGCACCAAGATGCTTTATTCAGATTACTCAACATCCTGGGAGTTGTTCTGCTCTGAGGAGTGGGGATTTTTTTCAAAGGCTAGAGTTTTACTTCTTTTTTTTTCTTGTGACTTCATTCAGTTTGTTTTCTTATAAATGTTATTCATATCTATAGTGTTGATATTTCCATACACATTGAATAAGTCTAAAAACCATTGACTGCTCACTGAAAAAACAAACCAGTTTTCAAAGAACAAGTGAGACTCACCCACCAAATATGAGATCATTTTTTCAAGTTCATTACCTCTTTTCCTCACCTAAGCTTGTTAGACCAAATAACACAAACCACACCTCAAACTCTATTTCATGCTGGAGAAATTTGTATAAACAAAAGGAAATAAAAGGAGAAGTAGGAAAGGAAGAAACAAGAAACACAATATGCTGTTGCCTTAGCCCTAACATATGACTTAGAAGTGAGAATAAAAGTGGATGTGGAGGTCTTCTATCAGGACAATTGCTGGTCTACTTCAGCGTTGGGTGGGCTGAGTCCCTGGGAATGATGAAAGGAGGAGCTGGTTCCCATGACCATGGCATCCACAGATCACAAACCCCATTGGTTTTTCTTGCTTTAAAGCTCTAAACCCACTCTGACCAAAATGGTACCTAGCAGCGGCAAGTAGCTATTTAAATTCTAATTATTTCAACTAAAAAGGATTCTTTAGTTGTGTTAGCCACAGCTCAAGTGCTCAATAGCTACATATGGTTAGTGGCCATCATACAAGGTGGGGAAAAAATAGGTTTGCAGTTGTCAGCACTTGAAACTCAGGGTTTATTCTTGTTATTGTTTATTCATTATTGTGTTAGTTTCCATATGAGCCACTGTAAACCTGCTTTTGCTCCACCCTGTACAGAACATTTCCATCCTCACAGAAAGTTCTACAGGACAATGCTACTCTAGACTCTGGATGATGGTTGTGATGATCTCAGTGTCACACACCCACCTGACATCAAGGACAAAGATGAGCAATGGCTCAGCCACTCTCAGCCAAGTGAGGGCTTCAGGCACAGGTCATGCCAGTGGGCTGCCCAGCCCCAGGGCACAAACCCTATGGAGAATCCTTGGGGGTTGTGAGGTTAGGGTCCCTCCTCAGAATCTAGTTTCTGCCCCAGTTAAGGAACAGTAGCTCATCGGGGTGTGGGGAACCATGAGGCCCAGATACCAACAGCAGAATAAAAGCATGCTCTAGGGCTTGTCAGTGTTTGATCTGGGTAAGAGAGTATGAGTAGAGATCAAAAAGAAATTCTGAGCCCTGACAGGTGTGGTTCAGTTGGTTAGGTGTCATTCCTCAGAGTGAAAGGTCACCCATCCTATTTCTGGTCAGGGGACTTGCCTGGGTTGTGGGGTCGGTTGAGGCACATAAAAGAGGCAACCAGTGGGTGTGTCTCTCTCACACAGATGTTTCTCTCCCTTTCTTTCTCCCTCCCTTTTCCTCTCTCTAGAAATAAATAAATAAAATCTTTTTAAAAGATAAATTATGAGATTTCTTTTTTCTTTCTCCTTCCTTCCTTCCTTTTTTTTTTTTTACCAGATGGCATCTAAAGTGTCCTTTGGATCTAAAAGTCTATGATTCTTTCAAGGTAGTTTAAATAGGTGAGCTGATTTTTTTTCAATTACAGTTCATGAGTTGATTTTCAAATCTAGCAGAAGCAAAAGAGCTCTTTTAGCAAAAAATCAGAATAAGAATTTTTTCTCCCCATTGAGAAGAGTTAATTGAAAGAGAAACCATTTCTTCACAAGAAACCATTTCTTGTTAGTTTAAAAACTCTACAACCAAAGTTTATATATATACACTTTTATTTATAAATATATAACTTTATAAATGTATATAAAGTTATTTATATGTATAAAACTGAAATATGTATATAAATCTGAATTCTTTCTTCTTATGCTTAGCAACTCTTTTCAGGCAAGAAATGGTCAATAAATATTGGCCTTGATACTAAAAAAAGGCATTAAAATTAATGAAAATCTAAAAGTCATAAAAATCTTTAAAACTAGTTATAATAGGGGTTTTAAATTTATAAAAATAATACTGGCATTATTTGAAATTTAATTTGTGTGATATGCGGAAAGTTGTTAGAACAAAAAAAATATATTTAGGACCTGTGGACTGACTAATTGGTGAAGAATAAAAATGACATCTTATAGATAAAGCTAATTTGTTGACTTATTTCAACAGACACATACTTAAACGGAGTTGTTTCCAGAGGAGAAACCTGAGTAAATTACCTCACAAATCCCATTACAAGTTGGCAGAACCACATGATTTCTGACAAGGAGGCCAGAAAACTTTCTCTCTGCTAGGCTGACTGATTATTTTAAGAATATAACCAGTTTCCTGAAATTTTCTTCTAGTTTTCTGACTCCATGAAGAAACCAGGGTTGGGGTGGGGGTCCAGAAACATGTCTGAGTTTTAATCAGGAGATACGGGTTTTCCCAGGGTTCTTGGTCTTTCTTGGTGAGGAAATCTGGGGTTGAAATCAGGGTGGATGAATAACACCCCCAGAATAATTTCATTCTGAGTTCTGAGAACTGGACAATACCAGGGTTTAAGAAAGCATTTGTATAGTTTAAAGAAAAAGAGAACAGAACAGTCACAATGTCCTAAATTACAAACAAACAAACAAACAAACAAACAAAAAGACAGGAAATTAACTTCCTCCCATTTCAGACTGCTAGCTGCCCTCCTGAGAAAGCAACCCAAACATTGAGAGCCCTGTTGTCTTCCCTTCGGAGTGAAACCAGTTTACTCACGGTGCCCTCTCCTCCTCCTCTTCTTCCCGGAGCAATGCTGGCCCACTCTGCAAGCCAAGCTAGCCTGAGGTGCTTTTCTGCCCTGCAGCAAATCTTTGAACCTTCAGGACCAGGAAAGGATGGTCTGTGATTGGGAGGAGGCATCTCACATGGGCTGAGCTTGATGCTGTCTGAGCCTGCCTCCTGAGGTCGAAGTAACAGGAAGTTTTCCGTCAGTAGATTTCTGCTGCTTTGGAATGTGCGAGTCTGACAGATGAAAGCACCTTGACAGGCCTCAGTGCATCACTCCTGGCTCCTTCCTCTGTCTGGGCTTTCCTGAAACTCAGGCGTAAAGCTTTTTTTGGGGGGTGGACAGGGGGTGTTTGTTTTCGTTAGTGTGATTTGATCCTTTATTCTACTTTTTTTGTGCATTAACAGGCCTATTTCTTGTTCTGCCTGCCCAGAGTCATGCTGGCTCATGTATATCTGCCCAGGGTCACGTCCAGTTTCAGTTTTTATAATTTGTGTATGCTACATTTATGGGGCTAGTCATTGCTCAAGTAATGCTCACACTGAGGTGATGCAAAGACTGGGAACAACAGATTGAGAGACATTCAGGCATAGAGAGAATGCTCAAGAAATTATCTGGTAAGGTCTAATTTCTCTCTTCCACCCCTCCCCTCCTCTTCCTTCCCGCCTTCCTCTGTTGCCACCATGTGTCACACACAACACCAGCAACATATGAATGAAAGGAACCACATTTCTTTTAATGGCTGCATGACATATCATGGTAAAAAAGCACCATAGTTTATTTTGCTTGGTTTAGCAATGAGTAATGGCAGTAATGTTAGAATTTACTGGGTGCTTTAAATCAATAGACTCGGGGGTTCTCACGGGTCAGGACCATCTCTGCAACAGGTTAGGCATTTCACTAAGCCAACTCTGAGACAGAGTTTAGTGTGCAGTATATTTATTTGAAATTAAACACCCATGAAAAGGAGAGGGAAGAAATAGCATTGGGCAGAGGGAGAAGTTGAGCTGTAAGCTGGTGGGACAGCTTCAGGCCTGACCCCTTCCCTGGCCCAGGAATGCCCTGCATTGGGCCCCTCTGTGATCAGACCTTAGATATAGGGCATCCTGGGAAGGTGGCTTTCTGTAGCTGAGTCAATCCCTGAAGGGGGCTGTCAGTGGAGGCTGGGGCTGCCAGTGTTTCCAGTGGCTGGGTAGCATGTTCCCCCTTGAGGGGGCCTGCACAGGGTGTCTCTGTGTCTGCCACATGCCTTGTTGCTCCTCAGCTCTTCAGGAACTGCTAGATGCAACATGATGATTCATACAATGGAATTCCATGCGATTGTGAGGGAAAAGGATGTCACAGAAAAATGTTTAATGACACAATAATATGTTTAGTGATTTATTCATCAAGTATTTATTGAAAACTTATACCACATACTTGTCTAAGTGCTAAAAATGAAAAAAGTAGGTTACAAAATAGCTTGTATAATCTGACACACTTTTATTTTTTTGAAGTGTATTTATTGTATGTGTGAATGTAAAAGGGAGAATGTAAATATTAACAGAGTTCTTCTGGATAATGTAGTATGGATGACTTTTTTATAGTTAACATGTTTGCAAAGGATCTGTATTACAACTGTAAAAAGAGAAATATGTAAGTTATTTAAAACATCTACTTTTTGGAAATCTTTGGGATAATGTAACAAGGAAACATATAAGGACATATGTCTCCACTTATTTCTTAGGCATTTTATATTCTATTACTAGGTAGGTAGAAAATAAGCAAGAATCTTTTCAAAATATGTAATGTGAACACAAAACTCATAACAAGAAACAGGAGACTAGCTAGGAAAAGGAAGATTTTCAGATAACCAGTGCAATGGATTAGATGAGGAACTTCATGTGCATAACACATAAGTATGATAGAGATTGGTTTATTTTTCCAATAACTGCTTTCTAATTGTGTTCTGCTAGTCTCTCCTTTTCCTTAGCCACATCTTAACTCAATCCAAAGCTCATCACTGAATCCTCATTACTAAGAATCTCAGTTCAGTTGGAAAGACCTAGATATTTTCTTCTTATCACTACAATTTAGTGATAAGAGACTCCAGTGGTTTGGGAGGCTTGGGGGGCAGCAGGGGGTTGGTTTTCTCCGCAGTGACCCCCCTCCCAATTCCCTGTATACACTCCTATGAGAGTGAAGCAATGTCAACTTATGTGACTGGCCTGGGACTGGCTGCTGTCCCTTCCTCTGGGTCATCACCACCACTCACCATCTGGCTCACTGCCAGCGGCCTCAGTGTAGACAGTGTGTGGAGCACAGGTCTGGCTGATGAGAGTCCTTGCCCAACCTCAGCCAGCTTCCTAAACCCTAGAGGGTGCTCTGCTCCCTTCCTTAGTTTGCAGACAGTTTGTATCCTCCATTCTCATCCACGCTCCAAGACCCCAGTTTTCAAGCTGAATCCATCTTCAGTACATTTCAGGAACCTGGAGCTAAAGGCAGGTATATGTGTCCCCTCTCTGCCTGCCCATACCACTGCACCATGACCCTCCAACGCTCTCCTTTTTTATGGTTGTTCCAAGGCAATTTAACAAGCCTGATGACTAATGTGATTGCTAACTGTGCTACCAGATGTTGGTCCTACACACACACTCAGACTTTCCAAACCCTTATAGGGCTCTTCACTCTCATCTCTGGGACAGGAACCACTGGTTGTGTCTATTCACAAGCACTTCGCTCACTAAAGAGAGGCCTCGCTTAAAATTCACGGGGAGGGAGGGAGGGAGGGAGTTGTAGTGTCAACTGGATGGAAAGGTGATGGCAGCACACCTGGAAGTTCTCAGAATTATAAATGCGGGTTACCCATTTTGTTCTAATCACCAGCTTTAGGAAAAAGACTTCTGAAGCCACGATGTTGTTCACCACATTTTTGGTATTTACTAAAAGTCCCAGACATTGTCAGATTTACTCTTCATGACCACCCTGTGAATCATATACTATTACTACACCCTATTTGGCAGATGAGGCAGCTGCAAGTTGAGAAGGTTAACTCGCCTACGGTCATGGAGCTATTCAGAGGTACAGACCCCAGTTGGTGTGTTCTCAGAGCCCGCACTCTTAAACGTGAGGCTATCTTGTTTAAGTGCAGTTAGACCATCAGTGTAAATTTCAAAGTGGTATTAAACCTCAGCTTCCAGATTAAAAGCAACTGAGTCAAACCTGAAAACTATGTTCCTGAAGTATCCAATTCCACACAGTTCTCTAATGCCTCTGGAAATTGCTCTTTCTCCAGCAGGTCTTGACTCTCTTTGCAAATTTTACTAAACTGTATCAATCCAGGTTTTTTGATCGTTAGTGGGTCCTCTCTTATACTCAGCAACCCTTTTGCTCAACACTGACATTCTCATATCCCCTTCAGTTCCTGTGGATGATAAATGTCTTACTTAATTCACATTTTTAGATCATGGCCATCAAAAGATGACTTTTGAAAGCAAGTCTAGCTTTCTCCCAGGAAAGGACATGCCAGTATTCATAGGCTCTTATAATTAGAAGGGACATTAGCCCATTTATGGTCATTATATGAAATTATTATATGGCATAACCATATTCCAATAAAATAACCAGTTAGTCCAATTTTTTTACCCAATGAAGAAAATCCTCTACAATACCTCTGTATGTCCAATACTGAGAGGCAGCAAGGTTATGAAACCTGTTGCATTTATCACAGAGCGATCATTGAGAATGTCACGCACAATTGTACATGTTGGGTATACATCACCTCTGATCTCAGTATCAGGAAAGATCATACTTTTCCTAATCAACTGATTTGTTTTTATCTTTTGGACACTACAGGTAAAAAACCTTCAGCAAGATTCAATCTTGCCTCCATTTTTACCACTCCATTGAAACTGCTTGTCCAATTACAAACAACCTCTATGTTGCCACATTCAGCAGACACTTCTGTCTTCATTTTAGTTGGTCACTCAGGGACAATTGACACAGCTGATGACTCCATCTTTCTTAAACTACTTTCTTCTCTGGCTTCCATAATGTCATGTTCTCTTCATGCTTCTCCTGTTTCTCTGGTTGCTCCTTCTCTGTTCCTTCTCCCCATCACTGTCTCCTCTTTGGCTTGACCAATTATGTTAGAAGACTCGAGGGCTCAGACCCAGCTCTCAGTTCTGAATCCAGCTCTAAATCTGCACTTCCATCAGGAGTCAGCCACCCTCATCCCCACCTTCAGTCCTTTCCACTACTTCCTAGTCAGAATTTCAAAAATATAAAGGAACACTGTCTGAATTTAAGGGTGATAGTAAAAATTCCAGACCTGTGCCTTTTTACAAATGTGGCTGTACATCCCTGCTTTTCCCCTAGAACCTTCTTTTTCTTTCCTTGGCCATCCACTGTGAAAGAACAGTGAATTAGGTTGTGGCCTCTCTTAATCTAATATCTGGCAAGTGTATATACTGTTTATTTTTTAAAGTTTTTGTTTATTTTATTGGGTATTGGGGTGGGAGATTCTGTGGTGCAATTTAAAGCCACCCTCTTAATCAAAAACATTCTGAGAACTTTTAAGAACACAAATCAGACTTTGTTGTTCTGCTTAAAATAGTTCACTGGCATCCCTTTGCACTCATTATAAGATTCAAATGCTTTATCGTGGCTCCCAAGTTGCCTCTGTACTTTTCCCAACTTCCTTAGGGACTACTTAGCCCCAATATATGCTCCAACCACATGGCTTTTGCATTTGCTATTCCTGTTAGTGGAAATCCGTTTCTCCTAGTGTTTTCCAGGGCTGACACCTTACACCCTTCAAGTGCAGCTCAGCTCACTTCCTCTGGGAGGCTTTTCCTGACCACCCCAATAAAGGGTGCCCTTTATCACTCCTGCCTTTTCTACTCCACTTACTGTCTCTCGTAGCATCATGTTTTGTTTCTTTTGTATATGTAACCAGTCTGGTGTTCCCTTATGTATTTGTCATCTTTCATCCTCCACCCTTACTGCCTCACCCAAACTAGAATAGTTTTGAGTGAATGAATGAATTTCTAATTTAAAAGGTTTAGGGTGAATTAGATCTACTCAGCCCTGGAAAAACAACAACTACAACCTTGCGTTAAGTAATTCACGGAAAGAGCCAGAAGTGTGAGATCAGAGTGCTGGGTCTGTGAAGGCATCTGCATTTCTTTAAGGATTGTTCTCAAATTTTCTCTGCTTTTAAAAACAATGTTCATTCTTTCATTCTGATAACAAAATGAAAACTATCACTATAGTTCCTCACCCAGTGATAAACACGATGAACATTTCAGTACAAAATCATCCATTCACAAACTGTTTGAGTACTAATATGTGTCAGGTACAGTTCTAGCAGGAATAAAAGAGAAAAAAACCTCTACCCTCATTGCCCTTTCTGTGTCTCTGCCTTGCATTTCCCCTCCATAATTGGGATCATTCTTATTCACAGACTTCCATACTAGTTATTTATACTTACAGTATGGTGTGGACATTTCCTATGGGCTTCTTCTACAAGATAATTTTAATGACTGTGTTAATCCTGCCACATGACTATGCTATTGGGCGTTTGAATCCTTCAAGTTGGACATTCAGATTTTTAATTTTTCAACATTATAAATAATTCCATGGAGAATATTCATGTACATAAAATCTTAAGCATGTTTCATTATTTCCTTAGTAAGAAGTCTTGGACTTAGAATTTCAGGCTAAAGAGCATGCTTATTTTAAAATTTTTGGATTTATGTGGTGAAATTGCATTTCAGAGAGTGTGTAAAATGTATGCTTTTCATAACAGTGTAAGAAAGTGCCAATTTCTCTACACTTTTAGTCAGGTTAGCTACCTTCTTAAAAAACGTCTATGAAAGATATTTAATTGGTATCTGATTTTTGTTTTAATTTCTACTTCTTTGGCTAATTACATGTTTTTCTCAATATATTTCCCATTCATATTCTTGGCCCTCTTTTTTTGATTGGGGTTATTTATGGTTTTTAAATCGACTTATGGGAACTTGTTACAGATTTAGAATACTGACCTGCCATGTTCACTGCAGCTATTACTCTGTTAATCATTTGCTGTTTTGCAACTTTTTTCCCAATACCTTTTATATTCCACATCAATTATATAAATATTTCCCTTAATAATTTCTGTCTTTATGCTTAAAAGGGCTTTCCAACTCAGGATTTCATATTTCCTTATTCTTTTATTTCTTTCAGTTTTTCTCTTTCTCTATTTAACTCTTTTTATATATGTGCATATTGTTATGTACATATGTGATGTGTATGTATGTTGTAGGACATGGGATAGAACTAACTATATACATTCAAATAATTAAACAATAATTACATTAAGTGGATGCATAAAATTTCATTCCATGGATACATCACAATTTATCCCATCCACTTGTGGGTGAACAATTATGTGGTTGGACAATTATCCTACTTTTTTCTCATTATACAAATCTGACGCAAATCTTCCCTATAAAATTCTTCAGATTCAGTGTCATTTCTGGAAGTATAATTTGTCTATGTGAGTGATTTCATTGTGGGGTAGCTTTGGTGGTAGGTGACTAATAGAGTGTAGAGGTCATCAGAAAGGATGAGCCCTTCATTACTCTCAGTTCACTCCTTTCTCCTGTACTTGCCCACACTGTGCTTGGAGCCCTCTGAAGCTCTGCCTTGAAAAATGTCTTCTCCATCCACTTAGCTGCCTTTGTGGATTCTGAAACGGGCGCCCCTCCTGGCTGATCTGTCATTCTATCCCATCTGCTTTCTGTTTTCAGAAATCATAAAAATCTCTGGTCTCTCTGCCTCCTGCTTTGAGTATTAAAATAGATTTACTTCTTTTTATAATTTTCACTGTATTTTTAATGGAGTTTGAGAATAATTGCTTTTTCTTTTTCTAAAAAATTAAAACACAGAATTAGGCAAGCTACTCTACCTATTGGGATCCTATCTGTTCATATTACTAGGTTACACTACCACTCTCTGGGGTTAGCTTATTCCAAATCCTGGCAACATTGAAAGAAAAAACAGCCTTTGAGAACCTAATAAGCTACTGGGAGACTAATATTGTTTGTCACTAATAAAAATAATTATCTCCGAGTTTTAGCTTTACAATGTTCCCAATCAAATAATTGGCATGAAGATTGAAACACAGGTACACAGCCATCTGGAACCAGATTCTCACCCTTAGTGTTCACTCCTCACTTGAGACTACATCCTGCCACTTAAGGACTAAGAACTAAATATAACTACTTTTAGCCGATTAATCTACACAAGACAGCTTTTTTTGTAGGGAGCCTGACTCACTGAAAGTGAGGCTTCCTCTCTACTTTCTCCTTCTCCTTTCAGTCAAATATATTTAGACAGGATCGCTGAACCCTAACAAGCCCATCCCTCTGGTCCACTGCCTCAGTGAAAGGTCAAAGTGACAGTTGTGAAACGTAGCACAGAAAGCCAATGAAAAGGCTAGAGTAGCTGGTGTGGTCTGGCTTGAGTGTTCTGCTTTAACAGACACATTAAAGCTGTTTGGTATTGGGGCTGAAATCCAGTGAACTAAATTCAATACTTAATTTCAGATGTTGTTGATAGCATTCCAGAGTTCTGTCATTAATAATATTGTTGGCCCTTCAATCTTTGTGTTATTTTGTTCAACCAACTGATTAATTGTAACCTTAGTCATGTCACTTAAACTTTTCCCATAAGTTCACTGCAAATTTATCAGGTTTCACCTAACTTTGCCGGCCCACTGTCAATGAACAAGATGTCTCTCTGAGTGGATAAGATTTACTGAGTATGAGCACATGCATGTTTTGTGGACAACTGAAAGAAAAACTCAAAATTTGAAGTTATAAGTAGGGAATTTTGGGTAAATTATTAGAAATAAAATTTGGGTATAAAGAAGTAAGATTTGTGCATGAATGTTCAAACAAAAGCTTAATTCATTACAGAATCACACCAAGTCACCAGTTAAGCAGTATCAAGTCTGCTTTCATGTCCAAATAGAAGTTAAATAAAGATTCAGCTCACAAAAGTAGTACCAAATGATCATTTCTGTTATGATTGCTGGGCAGATACTCATACCAGACAGACCTCCTTAAAGCTTTTTGTTTTTAAATACCAGTTTGACTGGTTACACATTCCATCAATGTAGATACTCTTCAGGGAATAAAGGTAATGAGAAAGAGATATTCTGCCTCTCCCATAGGTGTGGACAGAGTAGTATAACGTGTTTGAATTTTGCTGTGGGTTAAAAATCAGAAGGGAACTGACCCCATGAATAGATTAAATTACATCTACTAGTGGAAGAATATAACAGTCAGAGTCAAAGAGGAAACTAGTAAAAACACATTGGAGGTATTAAGGAACAAGAAAAAAGATATTACAATAATTATCTTCCACTAAGAGAAAAAAGTGCTGTTACAAATTATTTCCCATGCATTTTCTGGCTGTAAATTTTACAGACAGCCTGGAGACATGACAGATTTGTATTCTTTAGGAGAATTGCATGTAGATCTAGGATTCTGTTTTTGAATCCTCTCTGGGATTTGTGAATTCATTATTGTTCAGTACTTAGCAGGGATGAGTATTGAAATATCAATGCATAGATAAGTAAAATGTGTATATTTTTGTATGATTAACCAGAGGTATCTGTATGCATTATGTGAATTGTGCAAATATACCTTATAGATTTTTTACTTCAACATTAAGAACACATTTAGGCAGAATCATTGATAATGAGCATTTGAAAACCATTTTTTTTAGGGTAGGAAACAGAACATAGTGTTGATACTGATGGTTGTAAACATTGTTGAAGACAGATTCATTCTTTGTAGGTTTCAGGATTGTCTCTGTTTTTTATCATTTCCTGTATCTGAGGAGAATGAAAAATAATTTTTTCCAATTGTAATTTTGACCTCTTGGAATTACCAAGTAGTTGTGGGGTTAAAATATGTTGACATCATAATGATGCCCTTCTACTGAACTAGACAAGTAATTTAGATTCCGGTAAGTGAAGAATACATGTAATCTCTAGGGGAACCAATAAAAATATAAGAGGATATTGGGGCAGTGACCCTATTCTGTATGATACTGTAATTACAGATACATATTGCACACATGTTTCAAGTCCTATAGAATGTACAACACAAAGAGCGACCCCTGTGTAAACCATGGACTATAGTTAATGCTTATATTGGCTTATCAACTGTAACAAATGTACCACACTAATGCAAGATATTAGTAAGCGGGTGAACCAGGAGTGGGGAAAAGGAGTAGATGAGAACTCACTCTACTGTAATATTTCTGTAAACCTAAAACTACTCTGAAGCATAAAGTCTATTAATTTTAAAAAGTTACCCCAATATGAAACCAAAAATTTAAGAGAATATAACTTCTAAATTAATACAGAGAAAAATGGAGTGATAAAAGAAGGTAAAAAGTAGAGGAAAAGAAACAGAACAGGTAGGACAAACAGAGAGCATGTAGTAGAAAAATAGATGTAAACCAAATATATCTTTAATAACATCAAGTATAAATGGACTAAATTTTTCAATTAAAAGTTTGTTGGATATTAATAATGATAAAATTATAGTACATGCTATTTATAAGAAAGACTTCTGAAACTTAAGGACAGAGTAAAGTTAAAAGTAATAAGGATAGATATGTGTATCTTTTAAATACTCACTAAAATAAATCTGGTAGAGCTATAAAAATATTGAACAGAGTAGTTGGAATTCATGTTATACTTCTTAATGATAAAAAGTTCAATTTATTAGAAAGATGTAAAAATTCTAAATTAATTTTCACCTAATAACATAGCCTCGACTACATAGACACAGCACAAATTGACAGAACTATAGGAGATAAGGCAAATTTACAATAATACTGGAAGACTTGAATGACTTTTTAGTAAATCTGGCCTAATGGGTATATTTAAAACACTCTCCAATAATTATAGAATAAATATTTTTAAACTCCAATAAGTCATTCACAACAGTTAACCATATGCTCTATCATAAAGCAAGTCAACATATTTCAAAGGTTTGAAATCTTGTTCCGCATAAAGTGCAATTGACATAGAAATCATTAGCCAAAGGGCACCTAGAAAATGTGATATTTGATAATTTATATAAATAATCCAATGTCCAAAATTCTATAAGTTGGAGAAGGACTCATAATAAAGTCTAGAAGCTATTTTGAACTAAATAAAGTGCAAATACCACAAACTTAAGTTTATGTGAGAAAACCTTAAATGTATATATTATATATAAGAAAGGAAGATTTGCTTCCTAATATGCCAGAGTAATGCACTTAAAAAGTAAATCCTGCCAATAAAAGCTGTGCAATATAAACAGAACACAATCTTCCCTATGCTAAAAGATAAAAACCAAATCAAACCAACCAACCAACCAACAAAAAACAAACCCCCCCCCCCCCACAACTGGAGGGTTCTGGAGACTGGGCAAAGACAGGCAGATTTTGGGCAAGAGTCAAAACTTGGAGCCACTGACCAACATGAAATGAATTTCTCATCATTTATAACTTTGGCCTAGTGGCCATCACAGCCATAGTGGTGCCTGCAACTCTGATAGAAAGCCCGCCATTTTTTAGGATAAAAAAACAGGAGAAGTAGCCCACCAAATATGTCCAGATGCTGAAGAATGAGGGGAGAACCTAGAAGAGAGAAGGAGATTCTCTAATTCTGTGTATGAACCTTGCATAAGACTGAGGCTGACCCCTGAACTATGTACTCACAGCAAAGATTCGAAGTAGTGCAGCAAAGGCTTAAAGAATTCACCTAAACTATGACCATTAACTCCAGAAGGCAAGAGAATTCTTATAGATGGAATCTAACCATGTTAACTTCTAGAAAACATAATATTCACAATGGCTAGGATAAAATCTAAAATTATTTTTCTATTTATATTCACCAGAAGTATGTTCCTGTAGTTTTCTTTCCTTGTGTTTTGTCTGGCTTTGGTATCAGGATAATGCTGCCCTTGGCATTATGCATTTGTAAGTGTTCCTTCCTCTTCGATTTTTTGGAAGAGTTTGAGAAGTATTCATGTAAATTCTTTAAATGTCTGATAGAGTTCACCATGAAGCCACCTGTTCCTGGGCTTTCTTTGTTGTAAGGGTTTTCATTACTAATTCAGTCTTTCTATTTTTTCATGATTAAGTCTTGATAGATTGTATATTTCTAGGAATTTATCTATTTCTTCTAGGTTAACCAGTTTGTTGGCATTTAATGAATCATTCATACTAGTCTCATATGATCCTTTTCATGTCTCTTCTTTTACTTCTGATTTTACTTGAGTCCTCTCTC
This sequence comes from Tonatia bakeri, assembly GCA_004024845.1. NCBI lineage: Eukaryota > Metazoa > Chordata > Mammalia > Chiroptera > Phyllostomidae > Tonatia > Tonatia bakeri. The sequence goes on from PVIA01001755.1 coordinate 193,847, forward strand.
ATTTTGTCTTAGTCTAGTTAAAAGTCTGTCAATTTTGTTTACCTTTACAAAAAAACAACTTTTACGTTCATTTTTCTATTGCTTTTCTATTTTATTTATTTATACTCCAATTTTTGTTATTTCCTTCTGCTAATTTTAGGCTTAGTTTGTACTTTTTCTAACTCCTTGAGGTGTAAAATTAGGTTGTTTAGTTGAAATCTTTCTTTTTTTAAAAAAAGATTTTATTTATTTATTTTAGAGAGAGGAAGGGAGGAAGAAAGAGAGGGCAAGAAACATCAATGTACAGTTGCTGCTCACATGCCCCTTCTTGGGGACCCATAACCCAGGTACATGCCCTAGACTGGGAATCCATCCGGCGACCCTCTGGTTCTCAGGCCAGTGCTCAACCCACTAGCCACAGCAGCCAGGGCTCTTTCTTCTTTTTTTAATGTGTTTATTGCTATGAACTCTCTTCAAACTCTTTTTGATGCACTTGATAAATTTTGGTATGTTGTATCTTTATTTCTGCTTACCTTGAGATATTTTTAGTTTCCTTTTTTTATTTATTCTGTGACCTAATGGTTGTTCAAAATTACAAAAGAAGAAGTAAAAATTTCCCTCTTTGCAAATGACATGATCTTATAAAAAGCCCTAAATACTTCATTTTAAAAAACCTGATATAACTAATAAATGAATTAGATAAAGTTGTAGAATACAAAATCAACATACAAAAATCAGTTGCATTTCTATACACTAATAATAAACTACCCAGAAAGGAAATAGTAAAACAATACAATTTATAATAGCACTAAACAGAATAAAACATTTAGGAATAAACTTAACCAATAAAATTAAATGTTTGTATATTAAAAACTATAAAATATTTATGAAAGAAATTAAATAAGACACAAAAAATGGAAAGATAGCCAATGTTCATGGATTGGAAGAATTAAAATTGTTAAAATATCTATACTACTCAAAGCAAACTACAAATTCAATACAATCCTTGCCAAAAGCCCAATATTCACAATAATATTCAGATAATATAAAACATAATATGCAGAAAACATAATATTCACAATGTCTAGGATACAATCTAAAATTATTTTTCCATCTATATTCACCAGAAATATGTTCCTGTTGTTTTCTTTCCTTGCGTTTTTTTTTTGGTTTTGGTATCAGGATAATGCTGGCCTTTTTTTAGAAATAGAAAAAATTCTGAAATTTATATGGAACCACAAAATACCCTGAATAGCTAAGTTAAGCTGGAGAAAAGAGAACAAAGATGGAGGTATCACACTCATTATTTCAAAATATATTACAAAGCTATAGTAATCAATACAGTATAGCACTGGCATAAACATAGGCATATATACTAATAGAACAGAATAGAGACCCAAGAAATAAATTCATCCACATATGGTCAACTGGTCTTCAACAGCCATGTCAAGAATACACAAGACAGGAAACATAGTCTCTCCAACAAATTATGCTGGGAAAAACAAAATATCTACATGCAAAGGAATAAAATTGGACCCTTATCTTATGCCATAGACAAAAATCAACATAATGGATTAAAGACTTAAACATAAGATTTGAAACTGTAAAATTATTAGAAAATAACAGGGGGAAAGGTTCATGTATAACATTGGTTTTGGCAATGATTTAATGGATATGACACTAAAAGCTTGGGCAATAGAAACAAATGAATAACCAAGTGAACTACATCAAACCAAAGATCTTCTGCACAGCAAAGGAAATAATTACCAAAGTTGTACAGGTCACCTACAGAATGGGAGAATATATTTGCAAACCATATATTTGGTAGGGGGTTAATCCCCAAATATATAAGGAACTCTTAAACCTCTATAGCATAAAAACTAATAACTTAATTAAAATATGGGCTAAGGACTTGACTACACATTTCCCCAAAGAAGGCTTGCCAGTGGTCAACAGATACACTCATATGAAAAAATGCTCAATGTCACTAATCATCAGGGAAATACAAATCAAAACTACAATGAGATATCACCTCACATCTGTTAAAATGGCTATTATCAAAACAAAACATGACAAATATAGTTGAGGATGTGGAGAAAGTGGAACCTTTGCACACTGTTGGTGGGAATGCAAAATAGTGTAGATACTATGGGCAACAGTACAGAGGTCCCTCAAAAAATTAAAAGTAGAACTGCATATCATTTAGGAATCCCACTTCTGGGATTGCTCCATTTATCCAAAAGAACTGAAATCAGGATCTTGATGAGATATCAGCACTGCAGTGTTCATTGCTGCACCATTCATAGCCACCAAAAAATGTGGTAACAATCTAAATGTCAATGAACAAGTGAATGGATGAAGACAATGTGGTATATACATAAAATTGAATATTATTCAGCCTTTAAAAAAAAGACATTTCTGCAAAATGTGACAGCATAGATGAATGAGGATGCTATGCTACATGAAATAAGGCAGTCACAGAAAGATGAGCACTGCATCATTCCACTTACAGAGCATGATGTTTCAGTTAAGCAAGATAAATAAACTCTAGAGATCTGCACAACGCTGTACCTATAGTTAACAATAATGTGTTGTACACTTAAAAATGTATTAAGAAGATAGACATCATGTTAAACATTCTTATCACAATAAAATTTTAAAAATAAATGTAAAAAGGACTCAGCACATGCCAACTCCAAGATGATCTGATGGTGAGATTTCAGACAAACATTTTAAAGCAGCCATTGCAACTATGCTCAATAAAGTAAATGAAAATACACTGGAAATGAAAGAAAATAAGAACTCACAGAAAAGAAATACAAAATATAGGAAAGACCCAAACAGAAATTTTAAAACTGAAAAATAAAAAATTAACTGGATGGGCTTAATAACAGAATATAGATGACAGAGGAGAGAGACAGTGAACTTGAAATCTGGGCCAAGGAAAACTTGAAAATAAAAGAAGAAAACTCCAAGGATTGGAGTTGTGAAGATGGCAGTGAGGTAGGTGGGAGCAGAGTCCACTTCCCCTGTGCTCAGGTGGAACACACAGCTGATCTTCTGAGGAACAGAGTGAACAGCCAATGGAATCCCAGCATATATGAAGGTTGGAGGCCAAAACTGTAGAGCACATTGAAAAACAGACGGTAAGGAGATTGTTTTGGAACGGTAAGTTCCCTGGGACCAGTGCAGGTACCAGGGCTGCAGCAGCTCCCAGTCCAGTACCTGCTGGCGCCTACCACAGGATCCTTGGATGAGAGCCAAATCAACAGCTCCCTCCCCTGCCAAACAAGGAGGATAGAGTGGCATCAGGAGGAACCTGGATGCTTGATGTCACTGGGGGGAATACAGAGGAAGTGGGAGACACATAGGGGTGGTATTCACCCACTGAAACTGTGGATGCCCACTGGGTTATTACCAGAGAAATTGGGGAGCCAGATGGCACCTGGAGAAGAGAGTAGAGTTGGGCCATGGTGGATCCTGACCCAGATAGTCTCAGGTCTGGTTGGAAAGTTGGGTTGTGTGAGAGGCTGGGCTCTTATTAGGAGCAGCAGGCTTGAACAAGATTTTGTTTAATAAAAAGGCTCTCAGAAACTGTTTAGGGAATTCTCCCGCAGCAGCTGCCCCACCACCCTGGCCACACCCCCACACCACCCCGGTTGTGCCCCCACCATCACAGCCACAACGTCAGCTGCACCCTCACCCTCACCACTTCAGTAGCCACATCCCCAGCCCCCGCCACTGGCAGCCTCAGCAGCGCCCTACCCATGCCCTTGCCCCTCTCTCCATCTGCAGCCCAGCTGCCTAAGAAGAAGTAGGAGGCACCCCCCACAAAGAAGAGCAGCAGGGTTCAGAGAGTTAGCAGTCCCCAGAAAGACTTAACTCAGTGGGGGAGCTGAACCACCCAGAAGAGACTTTGAGAATGCCTAGCAACTAGGCCAGCAAAGAGAAAGAAGGTGGTGTGTGAGTTGCACTTCAAGGACAGCACAACTGGTGTATTGAAGGCACTAGCCTGGCACAGATGGGCAGTGGGAGCCTGGCAATGAATGGAGGCACAGGGCTGGAGGCTGGACAACTGTGAAGAGTATGGCCCAGACCTGGCCCCCAACCTTGCAAAATCATAGGAAGGGAGAAAAGCAAAGCCCAATCCCCCTCAGCCTGTGGCATTCAGGAAGACCAGCAGAACTCACTTGGCCAGTTTAAAGTCAGAAGGAGGCTTTTTAAAAAATTATTATTATTCTTCCCACCCCCTTTTTCTCCTCCCAAGTGTGACAATAAGACCTGGAGATGTGAAAAGTCCAGAGACAGACCCAAAGAGGGATCACAAGGCTAATACCAATAACTGAGAAACTGAGACAAATGTCACTTTGCTATTTCAGAGGACTTGCATGTTGTTTATTTGTATTATTGTTTTTTCACTATTTTTACTTCTTTTATTTTATTAGTATTTTTTTATTTTTCTTCTTTCTGTTTAGTTTTCTTTGTTTAATTGCATTGGTTGACTGGTTTTCCTTGTTCTCTCTTCCATAGTGTATTTAATTTTCCTTCTTTCACTTAAGTTGTGTTCCAATAGCATACTACTCTAGGTCGTATACTTCCTATTCTTGTTATTCAGATCATATAGTTTTTGTCATATGATTGTTGTTCCAGTACTATTGTAAATAATTGTTCTATACAATTGTAAATACTACACAACACCCCTCCTGGATCTTAGCCCATTTCACTATCTTCCAGACCTTTATTACTATTGTGGTTAACTCTATTCTCTCTTACACTATGCCTATTTTCTATCCTTTACTCTCACTATATCTCATAATCTTACCTCCCACAAGCTCTCTGTTTCCTGGATTCAACTCATAATACTTTCCCCCTCTAACAAGAGTCTTATCTCTTTTCCATTCTTTCTAAAAAGTGGCTAGTTGGGCGAAATATCACAGTTAACATTATACTTATCCAAAGGATCCCCTGTCTTTTCTCTAAGGGTTGGTACTTTAAATCCCATAGAATACACTCTTGCTGTCTTAACTTGTTTTGTCTTCCCATTCCAACTGATCACATAAAAGAGTAGGTGGGAGCTGTGAACACCAACATACCTGATGGAAGAGAGAACTCACCAACAAAAGAACCACCAACAGATAATAAAGGAAGTTGGTGGAAGAGTTAGTGAAAACCACACTAACCTTCACCCAGGACCAATCTGGAATTACAACTAAATGGTGGAGAAATTATCCAGAACAACCAACTGAACAATAGCAAGAGAGAAGCCTCATAACCTCAGAGGGACATAAGAACCAGCTTCGGCACAACCTGTCCGCACCTGCACAACAGCATACAAGATGTGGTGGGTGGAGTGAACCTCAGTCAACTAGCTGGAAGGAAGGATCCACCAAAGAAAGACCCAACAACAATAAAAAAGCAAATACATCCAGAGAGCCAATTTAAATGACATCCCAAGAGCAGCAAGTTCAGGAGATCAAGGAGAGTGCACCAAAGAATCTCACAGGTTTCCTACCATAGAAGTTCACACCACAAACCCAGGGAGTCAGAACAGACAACTTTAAGAAGCAGAGGCTAACAAGATGTGTCTCACAAACAAAGGGAAGATAAAGAAACAAACCCCAAGTAGAAGGAAAGGAGGAAGCCTCAGAAAGAATGCTAAGTGAAATAAAGGCAAGTCGACTATTAGGTACTGAGTTTAAAGCAATAGTTATAAGGAAGCTCAATGGTCTCACTGAGAATTACCAAAAATTACAGGGAAACTACGATGAACTCACTGAAAACTATATCAACAAGAAAAAGGAAATAGAAACTATCAACAAGAGCCAAGAGGAAATGAACAATACAATATCTGAATTGGAGAACATAGTAGAAGGAATCAAAGCAGGCTAGATGAAGCAGAAGATCAGATCAGTGAGCTGGAGGACAAGATAGAAAAAAAACACCCAGAAAGAGCAATAAAAGGAAAAAAGACTCAGAAAGAATGAAGAGGTGTTAAGGAAACTGCAGGATAACATGAAACATAATAATATCCATATAATAGAGATACCAGAAGGAGAAGAAGAGGATCAAGTGATAGAAAAACTGTTTGAAAAAGTAATGATGGAAAACTTCCCTAATTTGATGAGAGAAAAGGTCATACAAATCCAGGAAAACAGAGAGTCCAAATCAAGAGAAACTCAAAGAGGACCACTTCAAGACACATCACAATTAAAATGGCAAAATTCCAAGACAAAGAGCGAGTCTTAAAGGCAGCAAGGGAGGAACAGAAAGTAACATACAAGGGAGCCCTGATAAGGCTAGCAGCTGACTTCTCAAGGAAGCACTCCAAGCCAGAGGGAATGGCAAGAAATATTCCAAGTAATGGAAAATAAAGGCCTACAACCAAGGCTACTCTACCCAGCAAGGCTCTCAATTAAAATGGAGAGCCAAATAAGGAGTTTCCCAGACAAAAGAAGGCTCTGGATGTGTCTCCTCCAAACCAGCTCTACAAGAGATGCTAAAGAAACTGCTTTAAGAAAATGAAGACGGTGTGAGAGAGAGGAACACAGGTATGAAGGAAGTAAAATGGCAGTGAATAAGTACCTATCAATAATAACCTTAGATGTAAATGGATTAAATGCTCCAATCAAAAGACATAGAGTAGCTGAATGGATAAGAAATCATGACCCACACATACGCTGCTTACAAGAGACCCACCTCAGGACAAAAGACTTACACAGACTGAAAGTGAAGGTTTGGAACAAATATTCCAAGCACATGGACAGGAAAAAAAAATCCAGGGTAGCAATACTCATATTAGACAAAATAGACTTCAAAACAAGGGCCATAAAAAGAAGGTCACTTCATGATACTTAAGGAAAGAATCCATCAAGAAGACATAAACATTGTAAACATATATGCACTCAACATAGGAGCACCCAAATATATAAGGAAAATCTTGGATGACTTCAAGAAAGATACTGACAGCAACACAATTGTAGTAGGGGATTTTAATACCCTACTGTCAAAAAATGGCTAGATCTTCCAAACAAAATATCAATAAAGAGATTGCAGCATTGAACAATGCCCTAGATCAAATGGACTTAACTGATATATATAGAAACTTTTATCTCAAAGAAGCAAAATACACATTCTTTTCAAATGCACATGGAAAATTTTCAGAGATAGACCACACAATAGGACACAAAACAAGCCTCAACAAATTAAAGAAAATTGAAATCATATCAAGCATTTTCTCCAACCACAAGTGATTGAAACTAGAAACCAATCTCAAGGTAAAAACTCAAACACACTCAAACTCAATGGAGATTGAATAGCATGCTATTAAACAATGAATGGGTTAAGAATGAGATCAAGGAAGAAATAAATAAGTTTCTGGAAACAAATAAAAATGAACCCATAACAAATGAACTCCAAAAGTCATGGGACAGAGCTAAGGCAATCCTGAGAGGGAAGTTCATAGTGATACAAGTCTACCTAAAAAAGATAGAAATATTTCAAACAAACAACATAACCTTATACCTATAAGAACTTGAATAACAGCAGCAAAGATAGCCCAAAGCAAGTAAAAGAAAATAAACAAGATCAGAGCAGAATTAAACAACAGAGAGACTAAAAGCATAATTCTAAGGATCAATTAAGCCAGGAGCTGGTTCTTTGAAAAGATAAACAAAATTGACAAGCCTTTAAGCAGACTCATCAAGAAAAAAGGAGAACCTAAATACAATCAGAAATGAAAGAGGAGAGATTACTACTGATCCCACAGAAGTACAAAGGACTGTAAGAAATTACTAAGAACTATATGCCAAAGAATTTGAAAACCTAGGTGAAATGGTCAAATAGCTAGAAAAATATAGTCTTCCAAAACTCAATGAAGAAGAAGCAGAAAGCCTGAACAGACCAATAGCAGCATATGAAATTGAAGCAGTATTAAAAAAAACTCCTAGCATACAAAAGCCCTGGACCAGATGGTTCACAGGAGAACTTTACAAAGCATTTAAGGAAGAGCTAACCCCCATCCTCCACAGATTATTCCAAAAAATTCAAAAAGACGGAAGACTTTCAAACTCTTTTTATGATGGCAGCATCATCCTATACTCAAAACCAGATAAAGACACAACAAAGAAAGGAAACTTCAGGCCAATATCTCTCATAAACATAGATGCTAATATCTTCAAAAAATATTGGCAAACTGCATCCAGAAATACATTAAAAAATTATACACCATGATTAAGTGGGATTTATCTCAAGGATGCAAGGATAGTACAATATTAGCAAATGAATAAATGTAATGTGTCACATAAGCAAAAGGAAAGACAAAAATCACATGATCATATCAATAGATGTGGAAAAAGCATTTGATAAGGCACAGCACCTATTTATGATAAAAACACTCAGCAGAATGGGAATAGAGGGAACATTTCTCAACATAATAAAGGGCATATATAAGAGACCTACAGCCAACATCATACTCAATGGGCAAAAACTAAAAGCTTTGCCACTGAGATCAGGAACAAGACAAGCATGTCGGCTATTGCCACTCCTATTCAACATAGTATTGGAAGTCCTAGCCACAGCAATCAGACAAGAAAAAGAAATAAAGGACATCCAAATTGGAAAGGAGGAGACAAAACTGTCATTGTTTGCAGATGACAGGATAGTGTATATAGAAAATCCTATAGACTCCACCAAAAAACTACTTAACTTAATAAGTGAATTTGGCAAAAGAGTGGGATACAAAGTCAATATTCAGAAATCAAAGGCAGTTTTGTACACCAACAATGAAATATCAGAAATAGAAATCAGAAAAAAAAATACCATTTGTTATAGCAAAAAAAGAAAGAAAAGAAGGGCCTAGGAATAAAACTAACAAAGGGTGTTAAAGACCTGTAGTCAGAAAACTATACAACACTGAAGAAAGAAATTAAGGAAGATACAAACAAATGGAAGCATATACCATGTTCATGGATCAGAAGAATTAACATCATCAAAATGTCCATACTACCCAAAGCAATTTATAGACTCAATACAATCCCTATTAAAGTACCTGTTGGGAACCACCCTGCCTAGTTTCAGAAGCTGTAACCCCCGCCAAGGCTAAGGCTGAGGGAACAACCTTGGACCGTAAGCCACCAAGGAGACAAAAGCTTATCTCCCTGGCAGGAGCACCACTTCTGCTCCTTTTACTTCATCCATAACTGGCCCCCAATGCTTGGTCAATTAGCCAATGACGGGTAAGATTCCCAAAGGGGGGAATGACCTAAGACAGGCATGATCACCTGGGAGGCCCCCAAGGAAGGACTTTGGAGGGCTACAGCAAAAGGGGGTGATGGACCCTTGCCCCTAAGCTTTGACAAAGCCTGAGTCCTCATTGTCTGTGAGAAATCTCCTAATCTCTTGGCTGCCTTACTTCCCTTGCTCCCCCTAAGCCTGAAACAATGACAGAGGGTGGTGCAGCCCTGTGCTGGAAAGGGTGGTTTCTCCAGGCAATCAGGCTTAAAAAAGAATACGTAAAATCCTGTGAAACCTGCTTTGTTTAGAATGCTCTCAATTAAATGATAAGAGTCCAAACAAGAAGTAAGTTTGTTCCTCAAAGTTTTACAGCTCTTTAGCTATCTGACCCAAACTCAAAATAGGCCCTCAGAGTTCTTTGTTATCTATTGTTTGATCCTTACTGCCTGGTAATGATTAATGAGCTTTACCTGAATTCTTGTGTAAATGAACCCAATAAAAGGCCATTGAGGAGAAGGCTCTTGGCCCTTTTCCTGTGAGAGATCAGCCACCTTTCCTCCCCAAGCAGATCATGTCTTGGTAGACTTATTCTCATCCATGGTGGCCAGAAGGGGGGCGCTGTGGGTGGAGACCCCCACAAGTACCAATGATATATGTCACAGATGTAGAATAAACATTTTAAAAATTTATATGAAACCATAAATGACCCCAAATAGTTGTAGCAACTTTGAGAAAGAACCACAAGGTGGGAAAGATCACAATACATGATATCAAACTACATTACAAGGCTACTATAATCAAAACAGCCTGGTACTGGCATAAGAACAGACACATAGACCAATGGAACAGAATAGAGAGCCCACAAATAAACCCAAGTCTCTATGGTCAATTAATATTTGACAAGGAGGGCAAAAAACAGAAAATGGAGTAAAAATATCCTCTTCAACAAATGATGTTGGAAGATCTGGACAGCTGCGTGCAAAAAAATGAAACTCGATCACTAACTTACACCATGCACAAAAATAAATTCAAGGTGGATAAAAGACTTAAATATAAGTCATGACACCCTAAAAGTCCTAGAGGAAAATATAGGTAGGAAAATCTCAGATATTCCAGGCAGCAATATTTTCACTGATATGTCCCCTGAAGCAAGGGACATTAAGGAAAGAATAAACAAATAGAATCTCATTGAAATAAAAAGCTTCTGCATGGCTAAGGAAAACAGCATTAAAATGAAAAGAGAACCAATTGTATGGAAAACATATTTGCCAGTGATACCTTGGACAAGGGTTTGATCTCCAAGATATACAAGGAACTCACATGACTCCACTCAGGGAAGACAAACAACCCAATTAAAAATGGGCAAAAGACCTTAACAGACACTTCTCCAAGGAGGACATACAGATGGCCTAGAGACATATGAGAAGATGCTCAACATCATTAGCCATCAGAGAGATGCAAATTAAAACCACAGTGAGATACCACCTCACACCTGTCAGAATGGTCATCACTAACAAATCAACAAACAACAAGTGTTGGAGAGGATGTGGAGAGAAGGGAATCCTAGTGCACTGTTGGTGGGAATAAAGACTTGTGCAGCCACTGTGGAAAACAGTCTGGAATTTCCTCAGAAAACTAAAAATGGAACTGCATTTTGACCCAGCAATTCCACTGCTGGGATTATTTCCCAAGAACCCTGAAATACCAATCCAAAAGAACCTATGCTCCCCAATGTTCATAACAGCACAATTTATAGTAGCCAAATGCCAGAGGCAACCTAAGTGCTCATCAGTAAATGAATAGATAATAAAACTATGATACTTTTTACATGATGGAATACTACACAGCAGAAAGAAGAAGCTCCTACCCTTTGCAACAGCATGGATGGAACTGGAGAGCATTATGCTAAGTGAAATAAGCCAAGCAGTGAAAGACAAATACCATATGATCTCACCTTTAAATGGAACCTAATCAACAAAAGAAACAAGCAAGCAAAATATAACCAGAGACATTGAAATTAAGAACAAACTGACAGTAACTACAGGGGAGATGGGAGGGGATAATGGGGGGAAGGGTTTACAGGAACAACTATAAAGGACACATGGACAAAACCAAGGGAGGTGGAATCAGAGGAGGGAGTTGGGGATGGCTAGGGTGGCGGGGGAAGTGATGGTAGAAAAGGAAGACAACTGTACTTGAACAACAATAAGATTAAAAAACTTCAAGGATCAGTGAGGTAATATCAAATGATCTACTATTAGCCTCTAAAAGGGAAGAGGGAGAGAGAGAATGGAGCAGGAAAATACTTGAAGGAATGGCAGTCAACCTCCAAAACATGGTGAAAGACAGATTTATAGATTCAAGAAGCTCAGCTGGCACCTCAAAAAATAAATTACAATGAGCCTCATGATAAAACCCCCTGGAAACTAAAGAAACACTGAAGATCATAAAGGCATCCATAGAAAAATGACATATTATATACAGAGGAAGAATAGTTTGGATTACTGTGAACTTCTATCAGAAACTATGAAGGTTAGAAAATAGTGAAATCATGGTTTGTTAAGAGGTAGGGCGAAAACTCAGTTCAAAATTCTATTTCCAGCAAAAATGCCCCAGAAGAATGAAAATGTAAGAGACTTTCAGGTTAAGGAGAACTATGTGTCATTGTCAGCAGTCCTTGCCAACAGTCCTGCAGTACAAGAAATGCTAAAAGATGTTTTTCAGTTTTAAGGGAAATAATTTCAAAGAGGAACTTTGAAATTCACAAATGAATGAAGAGCATTAGAAATATAAGTTATCTGTATGGATGGAAAAGGTTATTTTCTCCTTTTAAATTCCTTAAAAATACCACACACACACACACACACACACACAAGATTATTTAAAGTGAACATATATATTCATATATATGATTATTTAAAGTGAACTTTTTTTTTCTGAAAAGAGCTGGAAAATACATATCTTGGGCATAGCAGTATATACACTATTTGTTGTTGCTATTGAATTGTCGTTTCCCTTCTTTCACTTCTTCCCCTCTTCTTTATTACCCTACCTTCTCATCAATTTTCTCCGTCTCTTCCTTTCCTCTCCTCTTCCTTCTCCAATCACTTTAAAAATGTAAATTCTTTTTTATCTTGAGGGCCATCTAAAATCATATCCATAGTTTGCCAACCCCTGTTCTACATTGTTAAATTAAAAAGCAGAGACTGGCCCTGACTGATGTGGCTTAGTTGGTTGGAGAATTATCTGTGCACCAAAAGGTTGTGGGTTCAATTCCTGATCAAGGCACATACCTAGATTGTGGGTTTGACCCTGAGTCAGTGTGTGTATGGGAGATAATTGATTGATGTTACTCTCTAACACTGATGTTTCTCTCTCCCTCACTCTCTAAAGATGAAGAAATTGATTTTTGTCCACACCTCCAATGTGAATAAAAAATTAAGAAATTTTCAAAAAGCAGAGAGTGTCAGAAAAGATAATGAAAATTTGTGAGATGCAACAAGAGCAATGCCTAGAGGGAAACATTTTAAAATATCTGTATTAGAAAAGCAGAAAGGTCTAAAATCAATCATCTAAGTTTTTACCTTAAAAAAAAACACAACAGAACAAGGACTTCCGGCCAAGATGGAGGCCTAGGTAGACACACTGTGCCTCCTTGCACAACCAAGATAGGAACAACAACAATTTAGAAACAGAATAACAACCAGAACTGACAGAAAACTGAACTGTATGGAAGTCAGACAACCAAGGAGTTAAAATAGACACATTCATCCAGACCGCTAGGAGGGGTGGAGTCGGGCAGCCAGGTAGAGAAGGGTCGCAGCACAAAGAGCAGTGGGACTGGGCACATAAGGCATCCTGGGCGCACAAGACTGCAGTGGGCGGACCCTGGGCATGGGGTGGCAACTGGAAGACCCAGCAAGGCACTGCGCTCACCCAGGGTCCCAGCTCTGGGAAATAAAGCCTCGAGGCACTGATTGAAAATACCTGTGGGGGTTGAGGTGCAGGGAGATACTCCCAGCCTCACAGGAGAGTTCGTTGGAAAGACCCTTGGGGTCCTAGAATGTGCACAAGCCCATCCACGTGGGAATTGGCACCAGAAAGGCCCAGTTTTCTTGGGGGAAGCAGTGGAAGGGACTGAAGTCCAATGGAGAGTGGAGCAAGTGCCATTGTTCCATTTCAGACCTCATCCCCACATACAGTGTCACAACCCAGTGACATGGGTTGCCCTGGCCTGGTGAACACCTAAGGCTTTGCCCCACATACATAACAAATGCGACAAGACCAAAAAAAAAAAAAGGCCCAAACAGAAGAACAGATCAAAGCTCCACAGCAAATACAACTAAGTGATCAAGAGATAGCTAACCTATCAGATGCATAGTTCAAAGCACTGGTGAACAGGATGCTCACAGAATTGGTTACATTTGGTCAGAAATTAGATGAAAATATGAAGGCTATGCTAAGTGAAATGAAGGAAAATACACAGGGAACCAATAGTGATGAGAAGAAAACTGGGACTCAAATCAATGGAGTGGACCAGAAGGAAGAAACAACCAAACAGAGAAGAATGAAAAAAGAAGAATTCAAAAAAATGAGGAGAGGCTTAGGAACCTCCAGGACAACCTTAAATGTTCTAACATCCAAATCATAGGGGTGCCAGAAGGAGAAGAGCAAGAGTAAGAAATTGAAAACTTATGTAAAAACATAATGAAGGAGAACTCCAATCTGCCAAAGGAAATAGTCTCCCAGAAAGTCCAGGAAGCTCAGAGTCCCAAAGAAGTTGGACCCAAGGAGGAACACACCAAGGCACATCATCATTACATTAGCCAAGGTGAAAATAAAGGAGAGAATCCTAGAAGCAGCAAGAGATAAGGAGACAGTTACTTACAAAGGAGTTCTCATCAGACTGTCAGCCGATTTCTCAAAAGAGACCTTACAGGCAAGAAGGGGCTGGAAAGAAGTATTCCAAGTCATGAAAGGCAACCTACATCCAAGATTGCTCTATCCAGCAAAGCTTTAATTTAGAATGGAAGGGCAGATAAAGTGCTTCTCAGATAAGGTCAAGTTAAAGGAGTTCATCATCACCAAGCCCTTATTATATGAAATGTTAAAGGGACTTATCTAAGAGAAAAAGAAGATAAAAAACATGTATAGTAAAATGACAGCAAACTCACAATTATTAACAACCACACCTAAAACAAAAACAAAACAAACCAAGCAAACAACTGGAACAGGAACAGAACCACAGAAATGGAGATCACATGGAGGGTTAGCAACAGGAGGCTGGGAGGAGGAGAGGAGGGGAATGGTACAGAGAATAAGTAGCATAGATGGTAGGTAGAAAATTGACAGGGAGGGCAAGAATAGTATGGGAAAGTAGAAGCTAAAGAACTTATAATACATGGACACGAACTAAAAGTGGGGAATATGGGTGGAAGAGGGTGTGAAGGTGGAGGGAAATGAAGGGGAGGAAATGGGACAACTGTAATAGCATAACCAATAAAATATATTTAAAAAAAAGAAAACAGAACAAATAAAGTAAATCAAAATTAAGAAGAGGGAAGGAGATACTAAACATAAGTGCAAAAGGAACAAAATTGAAAGATGAACAACAGGGAATATCCACAAAGCCAAATGCTGGACAGGTACATGCAAAAAAATGAAATTAGACCACCAAACTTACATCATACACCAGAATAAACTCAAGATGTATAAGAGGCTTAAATATAAGTCATGACACCATAAAAGTCCTAGAGGAAAACATAGGGAGGAAATTTCAGATATTCCATGCAGCAATATTTTCATCAGTATATCTCCTTGGGCAAGGGAAATCAAGGAAAAAATAAACAAAATGGACTACATAAAATTAAAAAACTTCTTCATGGCTAAAGAAAACATCAGCAAGATGAAAAGGGAACCAACCATATTGGAAAACATACCTTGGACAAGGATTTGATCTCCAAAATATATAAAGAACTCATATGGCAACACCAGGAAGACAAAAAATCTGATTAAAAAATGGACAAAGGACTTGAAGAGACATTTCTCCAAGGAGGACATACAGAGGGCCCAGAGACATATGAAAAGATGCTCAGCATCACTAGTCATCAGAGAGATGCAAATTAAAACCACAATGAGATACCACCTCACACCAGAATGGCCATCATTAACAAATCAACAAGCAACAAATGTTGGAGAGGATGTGGAGAGAAGGGAACCCTAGTGCACTGTTGGTGCAGCCACTGTGGAAAACAGTCTGGAATTTCTTCAAAACATTAAAAATGGAATGACTGCCTCTTGACCCAGCGATTCCAATGCTGGGAATATACATGATGAATCCTGAAACACAAATTCAAAAGAACCCATGCACCCCAATGTTAATAGCTGTGTTATTTACAATAGTCAAATGCTAGAAAACAGCCCAAGTGCACATCAGTAAATGAATGGATCAAAAAACAGGTACATTTACACAATGTAAGAATGCTGAATATTTCTTTTTTATATTGTTGTTCTATTACAGTTGTCCCAATTTTTCTGCCATTGCTCTTCCTTACCCTGCCCCTTCTTCCACTCCCAAAGTCAATTGGGACATTGACATTTTTGTATATTTCTGTCCAGATCTTTCCACAGCATTTATTGAAGAGGCTATTTTTACTACTTTTTATGCTTCTGCCTCCCTCCTTTTTTTGTTGATGCATTTAGCTAAAGGTTTATCTGTTTTGTTTACCTTTTCAAAGAACCAGCTCTGATTTCATTGATCTTTTCTATATTTTTTAGTCCCTATTTCATTTATCTTCACTCTTAAATTTGATATTTCCTTCTACTGGTTTTAGGATTTGTTTTTTATTCTTTCTCTAGTTCCTTTAGGTTAAAGGTTATTAGATTTTTAAAGATTTTTCTTATTTTTTTTTGAGGCAGGCTTATATAGCTATGGATTTCCTTCTTTTGCTGTGTCCCATAGATTTTTTGTCGTTTTCATTTTTATTTGTCTCAAAGTGTCTGATTTCCTCCTTGAGCTAATTGTTAATACATTGATTATTTAGTAGCATGTTATTTAGCCTCTGTGTGTTTATATGTTTTTCAGGTTTCTTCTTGTAGTTGATTTTCAGTTTCATACCACTGTGGTCAAGGAAGATTCTTGATATGATTTTAATCTTCTTAAATTTATTTCAATTTGTTTTATGGCCTAATGTATGGTCTATTCTGGAAAATGTCCCATGTGCACTTAAAAAAGAATGTATATTCTGCTGCTTTGGGGTGAAATGTTCTAAAAATATCTATAAAGTTCACCTGAGCTCCTATATCATTTAAAGCCACTATTTCCTTGTTGATTTTCTGTCTGGATGATTTATCCATTCATGTCATAGGGTATTACAGTACCCTACTGTTATTGTATTACTGTTGATCTCTCTCTTCATGTCTGTCAATATTTGTTTTCTATATTTAGGTGCTTCTATGTTGGGTACATATGTTTACAAAAATTATATCCTCTTGTTGAATTGATTTTTTTATCAGTATATATTGCCCTTCTTTGTCTCTTGTTATGGTATTTGTTTTAAATGTCATAAGTACTGGTATAAGTACTGTTAACTCAGCTTTTTTTCCATTTGCACAAAATATATTTTTCCATCCCTTTACTTTTGGTCTCTGTGTGTCTGTTGATTTGAAGTGGGTCTCTTGTAGGCAGCATATGTATGGGTCTTGTTTATTATCCATTCAGCCACCTCCCCCATTTTTTGTTGTTGGAACATTTAGTCCATTTACATTTAATGTAATTATTAATAGCTTTGTAGTTATTGACATTGTATTTGTTGTTCTGTGGTTCTTCTGTGATCTTACTCTCTTGCTCTCTTGTACATTGATGACTTTCTATTGTGTTATGTTTGAATTTTTTTCTCTTTATGTCTTGTACATCTTGTATAGGTTTTATGGTTTGTGGTTACCATGTCCTTTTCGTTTATACCAAGCTGTTTATAGCAGTCTAATTTAAGTTGATGGTTGCTTAAAGTTTGAATATATTCTAAAATCACTAGAATTTCTTACTCATCCCTCCAATGTTTATGTTTATCATTGTTTTATATCTTGTGTGTATATTTGTGTATCCCTTAATTTATTGTTGTATTTATATATGATCATCCTACTTGTGTCTATTAACTTTTCTACTAGTTTTAAAATTGGTTGATCCACTGTTATTACTAAGTGTTTATTTTTGTCAGTGAGATTTTTTCTTTCCTATATATTCTCATTTTTATTTTTGATATTTTCTTTCTATTCAAAGAAGTCCCTTTAACATTTCTTGTAAAGCTGGTTTAGCAGTGATGAACTTCTTTAGTTTTTCTTGTCTCAGAGACTATCTCTTCTTCAATACTAAATAATAACCTTGCTGGTTGGAGTAATCTTGGTTGTAGGTTTTTGCCTCTCATCACTTTGAATATTTCTTGCCAGTCCCTTCTGGCCTGCAAAGTCTCTGTAGAAAGATCTGCAGATATTTTATGGGAGCTTCCTTTTACATAATTAACTAATTTTTCCTCTTCTACTTTTATTTTTTTTTAAAGATTTTATTTATGTATTTATTTTTTAGAGAGGGAAGGGAGTGGGGGAGAGAGAGAAAGAGAGAGAGAGATACATCAATGTGTGGTTGCTGGGGGCTGTGGCCTGCAACCCAGGCATGTGCCCTGACTGGGAATCGAACCTGCGATGCTTTGGTTCGCAGTCCGCACTCAATCCACTGAGCTATGCCAGCCAGGGCTTTCCTCTTCTACTTTTAAAATTCTCTTTTTGACTTTAACTTTTAATTATGATGTATCTTGGTGTAGTTGTCTTTGGGTTCTTCTTGTCTGGGGCTGTATGTGCTTCCTGGACTTGTATATATATTTCCTTTGCCAAGTTAGAGAAGTTTTCAACTGTTATTTCTTCAAATAGGTAATCAATCCCTTTTTTCTCTCTTTTCCTCTAGGAATGTAATGAAAATGTTGTTATGCTTGATGCTGTCCCATCATTTTAATAAATACTATTCTCATTTTTAAAATTGTTTCTTTTTGCAGTTCCAGCTGGGTATTTTCCACTACCTTGTCTTCCAGACCACTGATCCAATTATTTGCTTCATCGAATCTATTGTTGATTACCTCTAATATATTTTTCAGTTCTGATGGGTTCTTCTTTATGTTTTATATAAATTGTTTAATGTTTTTCTATCTTTTTGTTAAAGTTCTTACTTCTATCTTTTCTTCTATCAAGTTAATTAAGCATCCTTTGAACTCTTTATTTGGTAGATTACATGTCTTCATTTTAGTTCTTTTTCTGGAGTTTTGTCCTGTTCTTTGATTTCTGCAGCTTGACAAATGACTCTAAATACTGACATGAAAATGCACAGGCCTAAGAACATCCAATATATTTTAAAGAATAAGATATGAGGACCTATTATGATAGATATTAAGATTTTTTGTAATGCATACTAATTAAGACAGTCTTATATTAGAGCAGGGCTAGGTAAATATACCATAAGAATCAAAATAGAGAGTAGGGTAGAAGGTATGATCTTTAAAAAAAATCTTTTTCCTTTATTTTTATTGTTGAGACTATTACAGATGTTCCCATCTTCCCTTCTCCTGCCTTTGCATAGTCCCCACTCCCCCTTCCATCTGGCTATCACCACAGTGTTGTTTGTGTCTATGGGTTATACATATATGTTCTTTGGCTAATCCCTTCACTTTCTTTTTCTTCTTCTTTTTTTTATAAAAGGTGCTTAATCAGTTAGATATCTACTTGGAAAAAAATGAAATGATACCACCTCACATCCTATACAAAATCAATTCCAGATAGAGTAAGGTATAAATGTAAAACACAACAAATAAACAAATTTAAAACCTCCCCAATAAAACCCCACAAACAAACTTCGACAGGATAATATAGGGGACTATAGTTAGGAGCTTTGACTAAGGAGAGACTTCTAAAACAGGACACCATAAGTACTAATCATGAAGAAAAAGACTGTTAAATTTGACTATCAAAATTAAAAATTTCAGTTTATCAAAAATACCTTTAAGAGATAAAAAAGGAAGGTAGAGAGTGGAATAAGATCTGTAACAGACACAATCAACCAGGAGCTCACAACCAAAACATATGGAAAACTGTTACAACTGAGTAAAAATAACACTAACAACACAATAAAAAATTAGTACTTCCAAATAGTTAATAAACAAATGAAAAGATATACAACCACTTTATTGATCAAGAAAAAAAACTGAAACTGCAATGATTTACTACTAACCATCCATCAAAATGGTTAATGCTAAAAAAGACAGATAATTCTAAGTGCTAGATATAGTTTTTAGGTGAGGATGTAAAACAACTGGAACTCTAATATACACTTCTGCTGGGAATACAAACTGGTACAATCATTTTGGAAAATTGTTTGAAACAATCTACTAGAGCTGAGCACACCTATACCTTATGGCCCAGCAATCACTCCCAGGGTATGTACTCAGGAGAAATGAGAGTGTATGTGCACAAAGAGCCATGTACACAAAGATTCCTAGGGAAACTTTTTTTGCAATAGTTCCAAGCTAGAAACAACCTGGATGTTCACTTACATCATAGAATGGATAAATTGTGGCATTTCATACAATGAGTACTATATAGCAATGAAAATGAACTTCAGCCACACATAACAGTACGGACTAATCTCACAGGCATAATTTCAAGCAAAAGAAACTAGACACAAACAAATACCTAACATATGGTTTCAATTATATAAAGTTGAAAAGGCTGAAAAATCTAAACAAAAGTTTATCATGATTTGTGTTTCAGGGTAAAATTATAAAGACAAGTGAAGAAATCAATATCAAAAGAGTCGGAACAATAGTCCCTTTGTGGGGAGTAGTAACTAAGGGGAAAAAGGGGGTTCCTGGGATGCTAGAAATGTTTTAGTTTTTAAAATTTGAATGGTAGGTACTACCATTCAAATGAGGTTGGCTCATAACATGATAATTCACTGAGTTGTACATGTTTTATTTTATATGCTTGTGTGTGCTATATTTATAATAAAAAGAATACAAAGATTGTTTTTATCCTACTAGTCCATACCTGGTAGAGCATAAAACTCAGGGGGTCCCGTGGCCTTTCATAGACTAAGTTTTCAGTGATCTGCTGAGAGAGCATAGATATCACAGTACGGTTCTGAGGCAAAGGTGATGTGGTGAGGTTGTATCTGAAGCATAACCTAACACGTACCACACCATTTTAAATGAATTCACATATCTCTATGAAGTGACAAATTACTTCCCTACTACTGATTAAATTATGTAAATTAAGGTAATATTTGGAAGAATAAAAATGTAGTAATAAGTAGAAATGAATATTTCTCTAGTTTTTAAGATCAAAGAGGTAGTGAGAAAGTTCTAGAGAAAGTTTTTGTTTTGGGATCTATGATTTTGCTAGGCTGGAAGATTAACATTATTTTCCTTGAAGAAGTCAGAGAAAAGTATTTTGAGTGAAATTTTAAATAGACTATATGATTTTCCCTGGAGCCTTCCTTCTGAGGCATTTGGTTCTAAAAGGTAAAAATTATGTTCATCATTTCCAATAATGAACAAGAAAACATATGTAAAACTTCAGAGATTCACTGCCATATGTTTTTTGGTGTTGAATAACCCTCCAAAAATTATAATAAATTAAATAGAACTCTCATTTGTAAGGAATAACAATGGGGCTGATTTTAGGTATGAAATATTCAAGATCTGTTTAATGTATCCACACCAATTATGTGTTTTATATGTTTCTCTGGAACACTTATTTGATAACTGATTTTTCTTATAAGAATGTTGAATACATAAGCATTGTTTTTCCTTGACAGATGAGAAACATTATTTATAGAATGATTAGAATTCTTTCTTCAACAGCTTTCATCCTTTGGTTTAATAATTATTTGTTCTTTGATTAAAGCCAGAAAACCCAGCCATAAGTTCTCTCCCACAAAAGGACATTTTAACAAAGAAAAGACATTGAGCAGAGTTAATGAAGTATCACTCATCTCTATTTTTTGAGGAAACAGATTCACGGAAGTTTTGTAATTTTCCCCAAATGACAAAGGTGAAAGGTGTCCAAGTCAGGTTGGAGCCTTGGGCTAAGCTTGCAAAGTTTGTGCTCTTTCTCCTCTACCCTACTTCTTTACACGTAAGTTTAAATGCTTTCATTTGAAGTGGACCATTTTTATTTTAAAACTTTCTAACCACAGAGTACTTCATGTACTCATGTATTATATATGAATATGTACCTTGCTGGGTAATAATATAAACATAAAAATAAACATCAGGCAAACAAAAACAACCCAAAAAACAACAAACTTTTTATAAATGTGATAATCTTTTATAATTCTATTTTTGCCAAAGATGTCATTGTTTAAAGAAATTTCCAGCCCCATATCCAAAATTTCAAAAATGAGAAGCATTCTTAACTACTTCCCCCGCTCTCCCACTGAAGAATGTGGTTTCTTAGATGATGACAGAGTGGTTATCTTCCAAAAGTATTATATTCTGGCTGGAAAGCATTTTTATTTCCTTTTCAGTGGCCATATTTTGTCCTTCCTTCCCACTCTGGCTCAAACTTTAACTCTGTGCCAAGTTTTCCCTGTCAATCAGTGAATCTGCCTGATCCCTCTGAATGGCTTCATTTCATGGTAAGTATCACTCATTTGGTATTTATCATTTACTACTATTGGTTATTCCATCTTACTGGCTTTTCACTGAGAGTATATCCTTTTTATAACAAAGGCCCTTTCTTGTACCACACAGGAGCCAGATCAAAGTTTATTTTTTACGCTATAGTTACTGAAAAATTCACAATTAAAAAAAGGGAGTGAGAGGTTTACCTGGAATATTTGCAGAATGTGGTGTTTTTCCATGTACTGTAGTGAAACTTGATAAGGATCTTGGTATACTATAGAAGGGAACCGTCTCCTTTGGACTTTCTTGTGAGCATGAGAACTCTTCCTGTCTTGGTATTCTGAAATATCCTGAAATGGAAATATCCCCACCCCCCACCAAGAGTCTTTAATAAATAAAAAAACAAACAAACCCCAAACCAGGAAGTTTTGTTCTTATTTTTGCTGTTATCAGTGGAATCTGGTGATGATGGGATCTGAACATCAGGAAGTAGAGGAAAGACACATTATTGTGAGAGCCCTGGCTGATCTTCCAAGCAATATAATGCACCTCAAGTCCTGGGAGTTACTTTAGGCTTCTCCAACCTGCTTCAAATACATTTCCCTTCACAGGGATCTCTGGTTTACTCCAAATTCCTTTCCTTTGGTAAAAGCCCAGAGGGGGAAAATGACTTAATGTTCTAGAGTTAGCAGCCACACCGGGACTTAAAACCTAGGTCTCCTGAATGCTGGTTCATTGATGCTTCCTGAATGGCCTTAGGGTAGCAGAGAAAGCAACACATCTCTATAAATCCCACCCTTCTCCTGTCCTTCCTGAATCCTATAGGTCACACATATCACAACATGTCAGTCTATTCCTCATCTTTGATTTAAACTGTGTCCACCCTCCATTCCCTATACCACTACCACCACAGGCTCCTGGCTTGGCCTCCAGCCTCCCAGGTATCAAATGCCCTTTTAACCTATAGTCTCAGTTGCTATTACTTGAGATTTGTCTTGGCTGATTACATAGTCCAACTGAGTTGAGATGGTGGGGAATCTTGGGGAATAATCTTGGCCTTTTGCTTGCAAATGACCCATCATCTTGGTTTCAAGTGAGTTGAATGCTTGCAGAAAGTTTGCATTTTCGGAGTCAGTTACATCTAAAACCTTGGAATCACTGAGGTCTGTCTGGCTAATATTAAATTTGCGGGGCTGTACTCTGAAGTCAGCCTCTTTGTCCTTCTTGCTGGTGAATATTCTGTCATCATACTGATGGTCACTTTTTCCATAATCAAACTGGTTGTCTTTGATATTATCTTCTTCATTCATTAAGTGATCAACCTCATCAGACTCACTATAGTCATACTTGTCAACTCTAGGATGATGAGTACTGCTGTTAGCTGGGTCAGCAACCTGGTGTTCAGCTAGTTCAGTCACTTTGTCACGCACTTTGTGGTGAGCCTTTACAGGTGTTTTATAGACAGTTTGTTCAGACAATATCTGGTCAGTCTGTTCATAAGTTTTTCGTTCAACCAGACCAGACAATCTGCTGTCCATCTGTTCAGAAGTTCTTCGGTCAGCCTGGCCGGACATTCTGCGGTCGATCTGTTCAGAAGTTCTTCGTTCAGCCTGGCCGGACATTCTGCGGTCCGTCTGTTCAGAGGTTCTTCGTTCAGCCTGGCCAGACATTCTGCGGTCAGTCTGTTCAGAAGTTCTTCGTTCAGCCTGGCCAGACATTCTGCGGTCGGTCTGTTCAGAGGTTCTTCGTTCAGCCTGGCCAGACATTCTGCGGTCGGTCTGTTCAGAAGTTCTTCGTTCAGCCGGGCCGGACATTCTGCGGTCGGTCTGTTCAGAGGTTCTTCGTTCAGCCGGGCCGGACATTCTGCGGTCAATCTGTTCAGAAGTTCTTCGTTCAGCCTGGCCAGACATTCTGCGGTCGATCTGTTCAGAGGTTCTTCGTTCAGCCGGGCCGGACATTCTGCGGTCAATCTGTTCAGGGGTTCTTTGCTCATACAGAACAGGCATCTGGTTGTCAGTCTGTTCAGATTCTACATGATCAGCTTGGTGAGATGCCTTGCTGCCCATCTGTTCAGACATTCCTTGGTCGGTCTGATTAGTTGCTCTGTGATCAGCAACATTATCATGATTGGATGCTCTGAGGTCAGCCTGATCAGATGTTCTGTGCCCATTGGGTTCAGATACTTTGTAGTCTGCTTGGCCAAATATGTTGGGTTCAGTCTGGCTATATATTCTTGGGTTGGCCTGGTTAGCTGTTCTGTGATAAGACTGGTTATCTGCCTCCTTTTTGTCCAGTTTCTTCCAGTTGTCTTTCTGGCGATCTCTGTGACTGTCATTTGGGGACCTAGCTGTGCTTTCAGGTTCCAAGGATCCCCCATGAGCCTCTTCCGGAGGCTCTTCCATTTCCTGCCAGGTCTCTGGTACCAAAGGCTGTGGGTGGGGCCAGGCTGGGTTGTCTAGGCGACCTTAGGGGAACGCAGAACAACAATGCCTGTGGACTTTGTGAGGGTCTCAATGCCCTGGTTTCTCCTACCTTCCTTTCTTCCTGGAGCTTGGGCAGTTGCCTGGAGGTGATCTGGGCTCCTGCCCAGTGGCAGCTGGGGGAAGCACTGCCTCTGGCTCCGGGCACAGTCGGGAGCCGGCTTCCGCCGATATGCAAAGTGGACGCCCCTCACTTGAGAAAAGGTGACCGCATGCTGATGTTGCCACAGCCCAGCAGTTAGATCTCAGTGCTCTGTGGATGGGTGGCTTACAGCGGTACCCTCCTCGTTGTCTTGCGGAAGTTCACAGCGGTGCATGTCAAACCCGATTGTCAGGTACCAGCCTTCTGATCCGCAGCACATTAGGCGATGAACATCTGCGCAGCCACAGGAGAGCAGCATACCTGGTGAGCAGAGGTGGTTGTTTCCGCAAATCAAACCCATTTTTCCTTTGCCACTGACTTGTCTAATCACCATTGTCTGTAAATGGTCCTGATAAATGGTATTTATTCTTTTTTCAGACCCCAATTGGTCCTGTGGTGATGCAGCCAAATTATGTTTTCAGTTTTGATTTTTTTAATTCTCATCAGTGGATGTGTTTATTGAATTTAGAGAGAAAGACAGACAGACAGACAGACAGACAGACAGACATTAATGTGAGAGAAACATTGATGGGTAGCCTGCCATATGCAACCCAACTGGAGATCAAACCTGCAATCTTTTGGTGTACAGGACAGCATTCCAACCCAGCCAAGACTTCAGTTTTAATTTTTTAAAACCATTTTTAATTCTGCCTTTACAAACATTGCTGGTGCTGTTTTCATTGGTACCAGTGTTACGAGAAAGGGCCCTGGCCCTGAGTGGGTCTGCTGTGGGCCAGCTGTAGTGTTGGGGTTTCTGACTTTGTGTAGGAAAGCTTTCATGACATGAGTTCAGGTGATTATGAGGCCACATTTATTAAAGCTGGGGACAGTGAAACAAGGAGGCGCTTAGCATGGAAGAAGCAACAAGAAAGCCTAGGCTGGACTGCCTCAGCTCACTGGAAAGTCAGAGAAAAGGGGGCTTGGAGACAGGTTCAAGGAGTTAGTGTGGGACAAGCTGCCAGCAGCCTATTGCCTTAGAATTTAAGAGACAGGTGTCTGTGAAGAGAGAAAGGGGGTGGTCAGAAGGAAGGAAAGGAAATGGCCTTGGCTGCTCCCCAGAGGGAGAGGGCACACCCTGGGTTCTTTGTCTTGAGGCTTTTATTCTTCTTGAAGGTGGGAAAATTAGGTGATGCCTTGGGGACTGTTTTCAGCAGACTATTCATCAGTTCTCAAGGTGGGTCCTTTCAGGGTCATGGTCTCCATTGATTGGTCAGTGACAGGGCAGGGGGTCTTTAGTCATTGCAGGTGGTCCTGGTGTCACCCAGCTGGTCCTGGTTTTGTGGATTTTTGGGCCCAGACCTGAAGTACAACTGAGGCCTCTAGGGAGGCGGTCTTTTGTACTTGGCTGTAAATTGCCTGGCCATTTGCGTTCAGCTATCTGTCTCAGTTTCGCTGTTCCACTTGCCAAGGAATTTTCCTAGCTTCTTACTATCCTGTCTCTATGGGGAAGAGTTCTACCTTCCAAACACTCATGTTACTAAAGTCATAGAATTCTTTCTATAACCAAACACAAGTCCAGCCACCCGCTGCTTTGAAAACCAATATTTGAGACAGGTGCTGATGTAAAGGAAAGTGGTTTTATTCAGGTGCCAGCACCCTGGAAGATGAGGGACTCACCTCAAAGCTCATCTCTGCGTCTCAGGCATCCTGGCTGATTTATAGAGTGGAGCCATGGAAGAGGGGAATTAAGGAATTTCTGGCAATGTGCATTTTCTCAGCTCTCTTCTTGGGTGGTTTCAATGTTATCTCTTGTGTGTGTCATCAGGTAGATTCATAGCTCGATCCACAGTTTCACTGCTGATATCTGGGAACAGGACGTGCCAGCAGAGTTTCGGCTAGTTCTGATATGAGTCCCTGACGATTGTCCAGATTCTTGTGGTCAGCGTCATTCCTTGGTTCATTAAGCAGGAGCTGCAACTACTGATGTTTATAAAATACTTATAAGGAATCTTTTAATACATGAATCTTCTATGAGTTTGTTAGTATAGCCTATTCTTTAATTACCACCTGATTAGTATATTGTGCTTATTTCAATCACTGTTACATTTCCTCACAATGAAGAGTGTATAGAGGAGAGTTCCTCTGCCTCCACCCCCAACCCCTTGGCAATTCCTTGCTGCAGGATCATCTTTTTCTCTGTTTCAAGGGACAGCTGAGCAGCTGTTTTCTATCCTCTCTGCGAAGAGGTGTCCTGGTTGTGGAAATCAAGCCCCATGGTGTTTTGCTGATTTATACATACATACATGGCTGGCAGACTAGAGGTAGGAGAGGAGATCCAGTCAGAAGGGGTTCTAAAATCACACCATCTAATAATTTTATAGCAGAAGTGGGGATTAAGTTTAGGAATTAGAGCTCCAGAAAGAAAAGGAGTAGGAAAGACAGGAGAAGGAGCATTTAACAAAAGGGGAAATTTGCACTTGATGGTGGTGGCTAGTGTGGCTCGCGTTTTGAGATCTGGCCCTTCCTGTCTGAAATAAACCTGCAGAATCCACTTCGGTCCATCAGCGGCCTGCCTCCAGGAGCTGGGCAGTACAGTGATGGCGATTCGCAAGAGGTTCGATTGACTCTCCTAAGCCCAAAATCACTGAGGCATACCAAGGGGTGGTAGTATATTGCCAGATATTCCTTTAATATGGGCTTAATTGCATTCAGTTAATTAGAGATGAGACTTAACATCCAAATGCAAGTAGTAATGATTAAGATGTGAGAGAAAGTGAGTATGCTTGATGCCACACTTAGGAGCAGAAAGAAGAATCTAGGTACGCGACGTAAAATAATTTATGTAACACTACCTAGAACATAGTAGATGCTCAAGATGTGTTTGTTGAACATAAATATACAAATGATCTGCCTTATTTGTTTATTTAAAAATTTGTGGAGCAAATGGTAGCTGTATTTTGCAAATTCAATGAGGCATTGGAATTATAGATTTCTTTTTCCATTTATAAGTTAACTGTAAGCATTGTAGAAAAGTAAGAAAAATAAGTACAAAGAAAAAAATTCACCTGGGTTATACCTGAGTTATAACCTTTATCAACATTTTGATTTATATCCTTCTAGAATGTTCCTTAGGCAAATCTATATGTCTAATATTTTAGGTATATGTATATTTTACAAAACAGAATCAAATTGTTCAACTCTTCTCTAAGCTGCATTTTCTTCCTTTTAAATTTTTTTATTTTATTTTGTAATGACAGTTGACATACAATATTGTGTTATTTTCAGGTGTACAAAACCATGATTGAGCATTTATATCCCTTAGGAAGTGATCACCCAGGCAAGTCTAGTACCCATGTGACACCACACACAATTATTACAGTACTATTGACCCCATTCCCTATGCTGTACTTTACATCCCATGACTGATTTTATAACTGGCAATTTGTACTGCTTAATCCTTTTCACCTATTTCACTCACCCCCCCCTAATCTCCCTTGCCATCTGGTGACTAAATTATATACTGCATTTTCATTTAACATTATGTTATAAATGTTTTTCCTTCTCAGTAAATGTAATCTAAATTAAAGAATACTGACTTTTGAGTCAGCCCAAGTTTGTTCTAATTCTCTCTCTGCCACTTACTAGATTGTTGAGCTTGGGCAAATTTCATTGTTTCTCTGGACTTTATCTCATTGCAGATGAAAATGGGAATAATAGTTCTCAGAGTTCTTGTGACAACTAAATGAGACAATACATATAATTAACTCACATATGCATAAACAGTAACTATTTTAAAATTTGCATATAATCAATTAGATGAATTTACTTTACTTTTAACAGTGATGTATTGACTGTATCACTGTATTGACATTTTACAAGATTATCACTTTTTTTCTCCCCCTCCCCTCCCCCTCTCAGCTGCATAGGTTGGCACTGGCCCTGCAGATGACAGTGGTGTGCAGATCTGGGTGGTACTTGTTCTTGCAGATCATGCGGGGGATGCTGCTCAGGGTGGCTGGGTCGTTCTTGTTGATGGTGGGTGGCACCTGGAGGTGGCTGGCATTCATTGGTTGGATCTCTGCTTTGTGACGACCAGCACACCTTTGCCATTGCCCTTGGCTCCACACCCACTGTCTTGCTGGGAATCAGCCCGTTGTAGCGAAAGGAGTTGCAGGTCTTCAGGTTATTGGGTTTGTTGATGTAAATCTGCTTGTTCTTCTTAATCAGGAAGCTGGAGCAGTCCGGATTACCATCCACGGCAGGTGGACATACGTGGCGTTAGCTGCTGGGAACCAGGTTTCCTCTTGCTGAAACAGCCAGAGACAGAGAAAGGATTTTTTTTTCTTAAGAAATTTCTTGGTTAAGGGAATATGTTTATTTTGGTCTTTCTACAGTACTAAATTTAATGCCTACCTGAAAAGCTGAGCCTATTTGTAGCTTCACCACTAATATATGAGAGTGCTATTTCCCTATACCAACACAAATTCTGCATATATTTTTCATTTTTGCCTTCCTGACAAGTGAAAAATAGTACCTTATTTTAAATATTATTTCTTTTTGAATATTTAATGGCCTTTTAATTTCTTTTTGTGTTTGGATATCCTGTGTGTCATGCTCTTGTCTTTTGCTTACAGACTTATTAAGAATTTCTAATAAACATTTTAATTCTTTGTTATATAAATTGCAAATAAATTTTACTGGATTTTTTGCCATGTAGAAGTTTTACATTTTTATATTTTTATTAAATTAATTTTTCTTTTTGCAGTTTTTTAGAAACAGATTTTATTTATTTTTAGAGAGAGGGGAAGGGAGTAAGAAAGAGGAGAGAAACATCTATTAGTCACCTCTGGCACATGCCCTCTGCCTGGACCCACCTGCAACCCAGACATGTGCCCCATCTGGAATCAAACCAGCTCACTCTCACTCTGCGGAGCAACACCCAGCTGACAGTCACACTGGTCAGGGCCCTTTACAGTTTTTACTTTTGAAGTCAAGCTTAAGAAGACCTTTCCTATCTCTTAAGACATAAATGTTGCTCACATACCTTTTTGGTACTTTTCAGTATATGTATATTTGTATATTTCTTTTTCCTTACATAAAGTTAAAACTTAAGTGTGCAGCTTGATACATTTTTCCATATGTGTACATCTATGTATACACCACCTGATCAAGATGTAGAATCTCCAGCCAAGATGGAGGATAGGTGGACACACTGTGCCTCCTCGCATAACCAAAAGAAGGACAACAACAAATTATAAAACAAAAATAACCAGAACTGACAGAAAATTGAACTGTATGGAAGTCTAACAACCAAGGAGTTAATGAAGAAACATTCATCCAGATTTGTAGGTGGGGCGGAGACGGGCAGCTGGGTGGAGAGGACTCATGGCAAGGCAGTAGCTGGCAGACCCTGTGAGATGGCAGACTGAGGACTGGGTGGTCCCATATTTCTGTGCAGATAAACCAAGAGGAACAACTGGGAAGCTCGATAGACTGAGCAATCCAGGGTTCCAGTGTGGGTAAATAAAGCCTCAAAGCCACTGACTGAAAACACCTTTGGGGGTTGAGGTGGCAGTGGGAGAAACTCTGAGCCTCAATGAGAATTCGTTGGAGACACCCACAGGGCCCTGGAACATACACAAACCCACCCACCCAGGAATCATCACCAGAAAGGTCCAATTTGATTGTGGGTAGTGGGGGAAGTGATTGAAAACTGGCAGAGAGTGGAGCGAGCACCACTTTTCCCTCTTGGACTCCTCCCCCAATGCAGCAACACAACACAACAATGGGGATTGCCCACCCTGGTGAACACCTAAGGCTCCATCCCTTACTACGTAATAGGTGTGCCAAGACAAAAAAGTGGCCCAAATGAAAGAACAGATCAAAGCTCTAGAAAAAATACAATGAAGAGATAGCACACCTATCAGATGCACAGTTCTAAGCACTGGTAATCAGGATCCTCACAGAATTGGTTGAAGTTGGTCACAAATTAGATGAAAAACTAAAGGCTATGCTAAGTGAAATAAAGGAAAATGTGCTGGGAACCAACAGTGAAAGGAAGGAAACTGGGACTCAAATAAACGGTTTGGAGCAGAAGGAAGAAAGAAACATCCAACCAGAAAAGAATAAAGCAACAAGAATTCAAAAAAAATGAGGAGAGGCTGAGGAACCTCCAGGACATCTTTAAATGTTCCAACATCCAAATCATAGGGGTGCCAGAAGGAGAACAGCAAGAGCAAGACATCGAAAACTTATTTGAACAAATAATGAAGGAGAACTTCCCCAATCTAACAAAGGAAATAGACTTCCAGGAAGTCCAGGAAGCTCAGAGAGTCCCAAAGAAGTTGGATCCAAGGAGGAACACACCAAGGCACATCATCATTACATTAGCCAAGGTAAAAATGAAGGAGAGAATCCTAGAAGCAGCAAGAGATAAGAAGACAGTAACCTACAAAGAAGTTCCCATCAGACTGTCAGCTGATTTCTCAAAAGAGACCTTACAGGCAAGAAGGAGCTGGCAAGAAGTCTTTCAAGTCATGAAAGGCAAGGACCTACATCCAAGATTGCTCTATCCAGCAAAGCTTTAATTTAGAATGGAAGGGCAGATAAAGTGCTTCTCAGATAAGGTCAAGTTAAAGGTGTTCATCATCACCAAGCCCTTATTTTATGAAATGTTCAAGGGACTTATCTAGGAAAAAGAAGATCAAAATATGAACAGTAAAATGACAACAAACCCACGACTATTAACAACTGAACCTAAAAACAAACAAACTAACTAAGCAAACAACTAGAACAGGAACAGAAATGGAAATCACATGGAGGGTTGTCAGTGGGGGAATGGGAGGGAGATAGAGGGGGAAAAGGTAAGGGAGTAAGTAGCATAAATGGTAGGTAGAAAATAAGAGGAGGTTAAGAATAGTACAGGAAATATAGAAGCCAAGGAACTTATATGTATGACACATGGACATGAACTAAAGGGGGGGAATTTGGGTGGGAGGGGGCGTGCAGGGTGGAGGAGAATAAGGGGGGAAAATGGGACAACTGTGATAGCATAATCAATAAAATATATTTTAAAAAAGTAATAAAAGCATACAGTTCACTAGCATCTAGTAGACTAACAATGCTGTGTAACCACATTTCTATCAATTTCCAAATATTTGCTAATCTCAAAGAAAATCTCATATCCATTAAGCAGTCACTCTTCATTTCCCTTTCCCCATAGTCTCTTGAAACCACAAACCTATTTTTTGCTTTTATGGATTTACCTGTTTTGGATATATTTCATATAAATGGAATCATACAATATGAGGTGTTTTGTTACTGACTTTTTAAACTTAGTATAATGTTTTTTGAGGTTCATCTAAAGTGGTATCATGTAGTAATATTTGCTCATTTTTATAGCTGAATCATATTCTATTTTAATGTATGTACCACATTTTGTTTATTCTTCTGTTGATGGCCATTTGTGTTGTTTTTACCTTTTGGCTATTGTGAATATTTTTGGTATGAACGTTAGTGCGCAAATATTTGAGTTCTTGTTTTCAATTCTTTGGAATCTGTATGGGTAAATTGCTGAATCATGGTAATTATATGTTTAGCTTTTGAGGAACCAACAGATTGTTTTCCACCAGCTGCACCATTTTGTATTACCCCAGCAGTGCATGAGGTCTCCCATCTCCACACATCATTACCAACACTTGTTATTTTCCATGTTCAATTATAGATGTGATACTGAGTGTGAAGTGGTATTTCGTTGTGGTCTTGATTCCTCAATGACTAAGAATATTTATGTGTGTTTATTGGTCTTTTTCTTTGGAGAAATGTCTGGTTAAGTCCTTTGCCCATTTTTTTTCATTGTTTGTGCTTTGGGGGTTGTAAGAATTCTTTATATATTCTGGATACTAGATCCTTATCATGTATATAATTTGTAAATATATTCTCCCATGCTCTTTCATGATGATGTCTTTCGACACAGTTTTAAATTTCGATGAACTCCAATTTATCGATTTTTTTCTTTTGTTGTTTGTGTCTTTGATGTGGTATTTAAGAAACTATCATCTAATCCAAGGTCATGAAGATTTAGACCTATGTTTCCTTCTAAGAAATATATTGTTTTAACATTTATATTTATGTTTTTGATATATTTTGAGTTAATTTTTTACTCAAACGTGTGTGGTGGACACCCCAACTTAAATCTTGCATGTGGATATCCAGTTGTTCCAGCACCACTTGTTGAAAAGACTATTCCTTTTCTTTGAATGGTTGGCTGCCATTGTGAAATGTAAATTGGCCATTATATCAGTTTGCTAGAGTTGCTATAACCAAACAGCACAGACTGGTGGCTTAAAACAACACAAATGGATTTTCTTACAGTTCTGGAGGCTAGAAGTCCAAGGGAAAACGTCAGCAGGTTTGGTTCCTCCTGAAGAGAGAATGTGGTTTGCAGAAGACCATCTTCTGGCTGCATCCTCACATGGCACTTCCTCTGTCCCCATGTAACCCTGATGTATGCTCTAATATACTCCTTTTATAGGGGCCCCAGTCAATGGGATTAGGGTTCACTCCAATGTCCTCACTTTTACTTAATTACCTCTTGGCCCTATCTCCAAATATGGTCATACTCTGAGGTACTAGGGGTTAGAGCCTCAACATATGCATTTGAGGGGAACACAATTTCCTCCCTTACAGCCATAGATGTGAGGGTTTATTTCCAAACTCTCAATTCTATTCCATTTGTCTATGCATCTATCCTTATGCCAGTACCACACTATTTTGATTCCTGTTGTTTCGTTGTAAGTTCTGAAATTGGGAAGTGTGATTTTACTCACTAACTTATTCTTTTAAATATTCTTTTGAATATTTAGGGCCCCATGAAGTCACATAAGAATTTTAGGATTGGCTTTTCCAATCTTCAAAAGGCCTGTTGGAATTGCGACAGAGAATACATAGAGTCTGTAGATTGCTTTGGGTTAGCATTGCCATTTAAACAATAGTAAGTCTTCTAGTTCAAGAATACTAAGTCTTCCAATTTGTGAACATGGGATATTTGTTCATTTATTTATGCCTTTAATTTCTTTCAGCAGTGTTTTGTACTTCTCAGTGTATAGGTCTTTCACATCTCCACTCTTTAGTTTAATTTATTCCTAGGTATTTTATTCTTTTGGATGCTAAATGAAATTGTTTTAGTTTCATTTTCTTTGGGTTGTTCATTGGTAATATATAGAAATACAGGTGTTCTTTAGTAGGTTGATCTTGAATCCTGCAAATGCTGAATTTGATGATTATTTCTAATAGTTTCTCTTTTTGTATAATTTAAAATTTTTTCTGTATATGTGATAATGTGATCTGTGAATAGCGATGGTTTTATTCTTCTTTTCTCATGTGGATGCTTTTGATTGATTATTTATTTATTTATTTCAATTACTCTAAACTAGAACTGCTAGGACAATGGTGAATAGAAATGGTGAATGTGGGCATCCTTGTCTTATTCCTGATCATAATTGGAGGGTTTTTACTATTGAGTATGATATAAGTTTTTTCATGAAAATCCTTGATCAAATTGAGGAAGGGTTCTTCACGAATTATGAATTCTCCAGTTTTCATTTTCTGAGTGTTTTTATCATGAAAAGGTATTGAATTGTTAACATTGATTTTAATGCTGCAATTGAAATGATTATGTGGATTTTTTTCCCCTTCATTCTGTTACTTTGGTATATTACACTGACTGGTTTTTGTATGGTAAACCACCCTTTATTCCTGGGACAAATCCTACTTGGTCATGGAGTGTGATGTTTTTAATATGGTTCTGGATTTAGTTAGCTAGTATTTTGTTGAGGGTTTCTGCATCTGTATTCATCAGAGATATTGGTCTGTAGTTTTCTTTTTTGTTATGTCTTTGTCTGGTTTTGATATCAGGGTAATGCTGGCTGATGAGTTGAAAAGTGCTCCCTTCTCTTTTATTCTTTGGAAGAGTTTGA
Source organism: Tonatia bakeri (assembly GCA_004024845.1). Classification (NCBI taxonomy): domain Eukaryota; kingdom Metazoa; phylum Chordata; class Mammalia; order Chiroptera; family Phyllostomidae; genus Tonatia; species Tonatia bakeri. The sequence goes on from PVIA01001755.1 coordinate 228,258, forward strand.
GAAGGACTGGTGTAAATTTTTCTATAAATGATGGGTCGGATTCATTAGTGAATTCATCCTGTTTTTTTTTGTTGTTGTTGCTGGTAGGTTTTATATTACTGATTCAGTCTATTTATGTGTTCCAGGTTTGTTGAGATTTTCTATTTCTTCTTGAATCAGTTTTGGTGGTATATGTGTTTCTAGGAATTTGTCTATTTTATATAGGTTATCTTGATTTTTAGCTGTATACTTGCACATAGTATTTGTCAGGATGGGCGGGGTAGGACAAAATGGCACCTGGACTACAGTCAATCATGGCGGCTGAACTATAACCTGGAAGAGATGGCTGATGTCAAGCCAGGATGCGAGGGGAACCACCAATGATATGTTGTTGCTTTGTTCACAAGGAACCAATCCCCAGCTCCCACAGAGAGCCAACCCAGAATAAAACCCCACCATTTTTCCTGCTCGCACTGACTTGTCTGATCCCTTTTCTCTGGATCAAAGGACTTTGCCCGGGAGCACAAACCCCCCAAATAAAGCTCTATTCTGCCTAATTTTGTGGCTAATTGGCATTTATTCCTCAGTGGGGTCTAAGGAAACCTTACAGTATTCTCTTATAAGCCTTTTTACTTGGCTTACAGTAATTGAGGTAGTAACATCCTCAATTTTATTTCTAGTTTTAGTTATTTACTATTTATCACTTTTTGTAAGTGTAGCTAAAGGTTTGTTAATTTGTTGATTTTTGCAAGGAACCAACTTTTTGTTTTGCTGATTTTCTCTTTTGTCTAGATGCTGTTTTATTTATCTCTCTGCTCAGTTCTTTAGAATAGAATTTATTCCCTCCTAGGTTTGGGTTTAGTTTGCTCTTTTCTTTATAGTTCTCTCAGATATATGGTTCTTTAAGGTGTGAAGTTATATACTTTAGATCTTTTTTTTTTAAATGTAGACATTTACAGCCATAAATTTTCTTTTGAGCATTACATTTGCTACATTCTGTAAGTTTGGTATGTTGTGTTTTAATTTTCATCCATCTCAGAGTGTTCCATTTCTCTCATAATACTTCTTTGACCCAATGTTATTTAAATATGGGCTGTTTAATTTCCAGATATTTGTGAATTTCCCAGTTTTCCTTCTGTTACTGATTTCTAGCTTCATTCCTCTGTGCTTAGAGAAGATACTTTGTATGGTTTCAGTCTTTTACAATTAATTAAGACTTGTTCTGTGGCCTAACATGTGGTCCCTCTGAAACCAGGGGTTATGATCCCACACTGTGAACACAGGCTGTTAATTCAAAACTGCTGCTGAGTTGGAAGTGGGGGAGCAAGGACAAGTGAAAATGCTGCAGTGCTTTCCTACTGTTTTTATGTTGCTTCTTTCTTGACTCAGTATTCTCTTGGTTGCTGTAAACCTTTGCCTATTTTCCAGAATTTCAACAGAGTTGACTGACTGTTTTTGCTCATTTTTTTTCATTGTTTCTGTGAAAGGATGGGCCCCTGGACCTACCTATTCTGCATTTTCACTGATGATATTCCCTAGCTGCCTCTCTCCACATTAATATTTTCTAAACGGAACATTGTACATTTGTAACTGGGTCCAGAACTTGGTGTGTTCCAGAATATAGGATAATAAACCTGGCTGGGGGAAGGGACACATGGAGCAGGGCCACTGAGAGTTGTTTTTCAGGCCACCTTCATACCTGACATGCAAAAATGGTTATTTTGTATAACAATAACAGCAGAGTAGTCTTCCAGCCAAAATGGAGCCAGAAGGTATGCATAACTCTGACCCATGATGTAAGTGGGAGGCAGCTTCCCCTGGTTACAGTGCCTGTGTGAGAGCTTGGAGATGGTTTGCTCTACACCACAGGCCACACCTGCCCAGACTTACTATGGAAGCCCAGAAAGGCTGAAGACTGCGGGAGTGCTGGCAGGTGTAGCACAGTGTGGGAGGAACTGGAAATGGGGTTACAAGGAGGTTTCAGGCTGGGGTTTAAACTAAAGACAAGCTGCCAAAAGAGAGGGAGACAAGGCAGGACAATGAGTGAGGAAAATGTGAGAGCACCCAGGAAGGAAAGGGGTGAAAGGACTCTCACTGGTGGGCCTCGAGAAGGTGCCATGTGGTTTTGGATTAATAACTGGAGATCTTGGCGACACAACTGATGGTGCTGGCGACTGCGGGAGACCTGCCCAGTGGAGCACGAATGACTGAGAGGAACAGGGTGAAGTGAGCTGTGGACTTCTGTCCTTTCTCCTGAGGAGCACGGTACTTCTGATTGGCATGTTCTGAGGCTGGCCTGACTGGGCAAAGGGGGGAAGGAAGGACTGTGTGTCTCTGTGGGTGTTTTAAGGGACTTTGGGATTTTAACAGCAACATTTTGTCATTACTCTAAACCTGAAAAACTTTTACATAAATAATTCCTTTCCTTTTTACCAAACTCTGGCATTGAGAGCCACAATTCCTAAGGTCAGTGGGCAAAGGTCCACAATACGGAGAGACCCTTGGGGAGGGGGCTCGTTTCGGTAACAGCGTGTGCCTCCCTTTGCCCCCCACCACGGGTCCATTCTGTAACACATCCACATCAGATCTCCAGCTTCTTTTGAAGAATTGGAAAATCTGTCAATACTGGGCCTGTCATTCTACATCTTAAGTATCGCCTAGTGAGGAGTTGCCCAGTTCAGGCAGGACATACTTTCTTCAATTTCTCTACATTTCCTTCCTGCCCTTTAATCATTTCAGTTACCTGACTGGTTCCTTCACCCATTTTAATTTTTAATCTCTTATTATTATATAATGACTAAGTACCCAGGCTTTGAGCCAGACAAAACTGGGTCTGAAAGTTGTCCTCACCACTTAAAAGCTGCATATCCTTAGGCAAGTGAAATGTCTCCTGTGATCTTTAGTGTCTTTACTTGTAAATGTAGATGAACATAACTACTCAGTTGAGTTGTTGACAAATGTATGCCTAACATTCAGGAAGTAAATAGTAGTTATGAGTTTTCATGTAAGTTTATTAAAGCCATCTTTTGTGTCCCTTGCTAATGTTTGGAATGTTTTTTGTTGAGCATATTTGTTTGAAAAGGTTCATCTTATGTAATTTATGAGTTTTATTGTTGTGAATTAGATCTTTTTTCCTAATATATTTTCCAAATGGCTAAGGGTAGCCCTGACTAGTGTGGCTTAGTTGGTTGGGCATCACCCTGCAGAGCAAAGGAAGGGTTGCTGGTTTAATTCCTGGTTAGGGCACATGCCTGGGTTGCAAGTTCAGTTTCTCTAGTCAAAGCAACTGATTGATGTTTCTCTCTCACATTGATGTTCCTCTCCCTCTCTTTCTCCCTCTCTTCCCCTCTCTTTTAATATAAGTAAACAAAATCTTTAAAAAAATAAATAAATGGCTAAGGCTAATATGTAGGAAAGGTAACAATTTTTGTTTTTCTTTTATTTTGCCATCTTTTTCACTTTATTAGATTAAATAGATTCTCAGATTAATTTGATTTTCTTAATAAACACTGGTAATGATAACTTTTTCTCTTCCTTTATAACATTTATGCCTCTTGTTCTTTTCATTTTCTAATATTGAATAGGGCTGCCAAACACTGTTTAACAATTATGAAGATTACAGATGTCTTCATTTTATTTTTGACATAATGAGAATGTTCCATTAAGTACAACACTTAACTTTGGTTTTTGATGTATATATAAGGATATATATATATATATATATATATGTATATTTTTTATATTTATGTTTTACAAAGGATTTTAATTGGGTTTTGAATTTTATCAAATAATTTTTAGCATCTATTGAAATGTGATTGCCTCTATTAATTTATTCATGTAGTTACATTAACAGATTTTTAAATGTTAAATCAGTTATCCATTCCATGGAAAAGGGGCCACATGCTGAAGCTAACAAGCCTGCATGGTGGGCCTTACAAATGCAGAGACAGAAAGTAACCACACAGAATGGTCTGAAGTTAAAACTTTCTGACTAAAAGCAGACTATGGTGGGTAGTCATGTCCTAGGCTAGTATCTTCCTTGATGAAGGCCAGTCTTTACCTTAACTGGATCTGTCTATTGTCTTTTCCTACTGGAATGCTGAAAAAAGCACTATGTAAATCTATTACTGAAAAATATTGGCAATCCACAGGGATGGCTGGTAATAAGGTGTGTGGATTTGGAACCCCAGGATGTCTGAGAATAACTATCTTATACCTATGAGATTCTGTACAAATCTTCATTCTTTCCCATTGAGTTTATTTACTGGAAGGATAGGAGAATTACAGGGGCTCATACATGGAATTATAAGCCCCTTTTAAAAAGTAATCTTATATGCCCTGGCTGGTGTGGCTCAGTGGATTGAGTGCTGGCCTGCAAACCAAAGGATCACCGGTTCGATTCCCTGTCAGGTCACATGCCTGGGTTGTGGGCCAAGTCCCCAGCTGGGGGTACATGAGAGACAACCACACATTGATGCTTCTGTTCCTCTCTTTCTCCCTCCCTTCCCCTCTCTTTAAAAATAAAAAAAAAATAAACTCTTTTTTAAAAGTTAAAAAAAGGTAACCTTATATATTGGGCTCAATTCCAACTTGTGCAATGACGGTTTTAAAATCAGAACCCATCGCCTTCCAACTTGACTGAAAAAGGCTGCTAGTTGTATTGGAATGTCCTGTAACAAACGTTCAGTTGGTCTCAAGAATAGTTTCTTCTTATGGAGGTTCTTTTAAAATTATCTTTTTTCCTCTCGTGGAGGTTCTTTTAAAATCATTATTTTCCAAATTAGTTCAGTATCTGATTTATTTAGCTATGAATACATTTCACCCTTTCTGGAAAAAGATATGTGAATGTTATGGGTTTTAAGGAACTCTCCTCCTATCAGATGAATTGGGGCCGATTTGACCAGTAAAAATATATGTTGTCCTGTAACTTTCCCTCATTGGAAGGGGACATGTTCTGATTTAAAAATAGTCACTGGTTGATTAGGTACTCCTACCATTTGCACAGAAGCTTTACTCCAAAAGGGAAGGCAACTGAGTTGGGTATGGTTAAGAGCAGATAAAGTAACCTCAGTATCTACAATGGCCTTTGTTACTCTATAGCAATGTGGGGTTCTGTTGCCACACATTCCAGAGGCAGAGGTTTGGTGGAAAAGGAAAGGAGTTTTTTGTTTAAAGGCTATATGATTTTGGAAGAATAATGGCCTCTGCCTCAAAACCCAATCCCTTTAAAACACCCAAAGGCAAATAACCTCTCCACTCTCTGCCAGCTCTGTTCAATGCTACAGCGCAGTAAAGGGGGTTGCCCTGCCTGGATGAATACTTAAGACCCCATCCCTTACAACTTATCAGGGGCCCCAAGCAAAGAAATATGGCCCAAATGAAAGAACAGAGCAAAACTCCAGAAAGAGAACTAAGTGATGAGGAGATAGCCAACCTATCTGATGGAGAATTTAAAGCCCTGGTAATCAAAATGCTCACAGAACTGATTGAGTTTGGTCGAAAAATGAAAGAACAAATGAAAGATACCCAAAATGAAATAAAGCACAATATTCAGGGAACCAACAGTGACAGGTAGGAAACCAGGACTCAAAACAATGATTTGGAATAAAAGGAAGAAATAAACATCTAACTGGAACAGAATGAAGAAACAAGAATCCAAAAAAATGAAGACAGGCTGAGGAATCTCTCGGATGGCCTGAAATGTTCCAATATCCGTATTAAAGGGGTGCCAGAAGGAGAAGAAGAACAGCAAGAAATCAAAAACTTATTTGAACAAATAATGAAGGAAAATTTCCCCAATCTGGCAAAGGAAATAGACTTTCAGGAAGTCCAGGAAGCCCAGAGAGTCCCAAAGAAGTTGGACCCAAAGGGGAACACACCAAGGCACATCATCAAGTTACCCAAGATGAAAGACAAAGAGACAATCTTAAAAGCAGCAAGAAGAAAGGAAAGAGTTGCCAACAAAGGAGTTCCCATAAGGCTATCAGCTGATTTCTCAAAAGAAACCTTACAGGCAAGAAGGGGCTGGAGAGAAGTGTTTAAGTTATGAAGGGCAAGGATCTACATCTGAGAATAGTCTATCCAGCAAAGCTATCATTTAGAATGGAAGGGCAGATAAAGTGCTTCCAAGATAAGGTCAAGTTAAAGGAGTTCATCATCACCAAGCCAGTATTATATGAAACGTTCAAGGGACTTATGTAGGAAAAAGATCGAAATATGAACAGTAAAATGACAACAAATTCACAACTGTCAACAAATGAACCTAAAAAAAAAAAAAGAACAAAAACAAAAACCAAGCAAACAACAAGAACAGGAACAGAATCAGAGAAATGGACATCACATGGAGGGTTTTCAGTAGGAGGGCGGTGAGGGGAGGAATGGGGGGAAAGGTACAGGGAAGCAGCATAATTTGTAGATATAAAATAGATGGGGAGAGGTCAAAAATGGTATAGGAAACAGAGAACTCAAGGAACTTATATGTACAACCCATGGACATGTACTAAGGGAAGGATGCTGGAGGGTTGGGGAGTGCAGAGTAGAGGGGGGATTAAGGGGGGAAAATGGGACAACTGTAATAGCATAATCAGTAAAATATAAATATCTTCTGCCTTGAAGGGGTTTCCTCTGGTCCCTCCCTTCTGCAGAGGAGTACAGCTTCTCATGCTAGATCATGGCTCTCCCATTCCCCAGCCACCTGGCCAGACCCCTCTGTTATATGTTTTTAATTTCTCCTTTTATGGTAATTTCAATTTCTCCTAAACTAATGGTTTTGAGGAGAAGGGATGAATCTGTTTCTAATTCCCATTTCAGGTTTCTGTAGCCCTACTTAAGGTGCACAGACTCCTTCAGAGGGGTTTCCCAGTGAACCTTGTTTAGTAATTCTGTTGCTTTGCTCCCAGAAACCAGTAGGTATTTAATTGGAATAGGTCAGGATAGCCAGGATCACATGTTCTAACAGCTAAATTCCTTTGCAAATTCCTTTGCGGGATCCATCAGGGTCCCAGAGAAAATCAGGGAAATCTTTAGGTGCATTCCTTAATTCTATTGTAGTCCAAGGAATATATATAATCACTGTTTACCCTCTGCCTGGGACTTGCTTTTCCTTGAAGGGAGCTTCTAGAATTCCTTGATTATCCTTTGCTAGATTTCTAGCCTCATTTTCCCTTAGGTCATTAGGGAGTGGTTATGGAGGAGGCATAGAAGAGATAGAAGGAGAAAGAAGAAGGGAGGGGGAGGGGCAAATCCAGACAAGGAAGTTCAGAGAGCAAAGGATATAGTGGAGGAGCTGTAGAAGGGGGAGGAATGGGTGTTGACATCTATTAGATTCAGAAGCCTTCTTTAGTTCAGAGACAGTCTCTGAGAATTCTTATTAACTTCCTTTTGAAAGAGAATTTATGCTCCTCCTAGAAGCTTCTAATCTCCAGTGAAGATAAGCTTCCCATTCATTCATTTTAATTTTAGAGTCTCCTTTTTTCTAATTTTGCATACAAAAATTAACTCAAGCATCAAAAGAGTTCCATTATGACTACGTTAAGTTGATATCTCTTCTAGTTAAATCTTCCCATTTTTGTAAGTACTTGCAAGTAAGGCTTTGTATTTATTTTATATCTGCAGGAGTATTAATAAGGGCTGAGATCTGGGAGTTTTCAGCTTTGGGGGCATGATTTCCCATAATAATTTTAGTTTTAGTTTTATCTTGGGATCTTCAGAATCTGAACAAATTTCTAGGGATATTGTGTGGTTAGTTGAAATGTGTTGCTTATGGGTCGAGCTCCAAGGGGCTGTTACCTGATGTGTCTGGGTTTTTCCCCCTGGCTGTCTAATACAGCCATGAGGACTTGAGCACTAGGTAACTAACCTTTATGTACACATCCCAAATGTTGCAATTATTTAATCACAGTTGAGTTGGAATTCCCTATGGGGCTTCTGCATGTCATGAGGGATGCTCTCTGACACCTCTACATAGATCCTTAGTCATCTAAGAATACCTGAGATTCAAGCTGGAGGGAGGAAGTATCCCTTATCTTTGGAGTCAAACTAGTTCAGGCTTTCATTTATCCAGCAAAAGGTTTTGTTCACACTCCCAGAAAGCGATTCCAATTGAAAAGCCAAAGTTAAAAACCAGCCATTGATTTTTTTTCTTGTCCTGAGTTACCTCGACTCTTATATTTAGCCGGGATTTGAGGATTATTTTTTTAAATACAGCTTAAATAAAGTCAGGCATCTAACCTTGAAACAGAGATGTCTGGAATTCCTAGGAAAACTTGCCCAAGCTCATCCAAGCTCACCCAAGCTCACCCAGTGCAAAGTGAGGAGCAGGTGCCTCACAATGGGACTCTGCAGGTACCTAGTGCTAAGGTGGCCATTGACATGGGCTATAAGAGAATTCACAGAGAGGAAAATGCGCAGAGTCAATTTTACTCACTTTCCAAGGGAGGAAAATGGCTGGGCATGGAGAGGTGCACCAGCACTGAAACGTTGGGACTGTGAACTTTTCTTGGATTATGAAGTGTGGGGGGTTGCTGTTGCATGGCTCTGGGATGTTAAGGCCTTGTTCTGGCCCCTGTGATGGAGATGGAAGGGGAAAAGGGGCCCCAAAACTCTGGGAGAGCAGAGTAAGTGGTTCTTGTATCAATTAAGAAATCAATTAACTTACCTGTCACAGAGAGAGTTGGCTGAGGCTCATCCAATTTGATGGTGCAAAGTGGAGCCTGATCTGATTCTGGGGCTCATCAGCCCACTGTCTGGAGGAGGCCAGTCAGGTCTGTGAGTATGGAGGGAACGCCTCTAGGAGTGCCTGACGGTTCTGGAGGGGGAGTTTGATCTCCTCCCTTGAGGAGAGGGCAAGCCCTCTTCCAGTGCCCCATCTTTTTACAAACTGGGCATAGTCTGAGTGGCTGCAGCTTTTTCTTAGGGTACTTTTTCTCCAGTGACCCTGTTATTTGCAGCTGAAGGAGGTTCGTGGCCCCAGTGCCTGTGATGGCTGTCCTGCTGCTTCATCAGAGGCCTTGGGTAGGTCCCTCCCTGAAGAGCCCCCTCAATTACTGAGACTGCCATTTGGAAAACCTCTTTTTGCTTTCCACTAGAGGGAATTGCCACCCCCTTTCCCACCAGAACAACAGATTGTGTCCGGGACAACTCATTTCATCCTTGACTGGGAGAATTCTGAGGGATGGAGTTCTCCACAGTTGTCCCTCATGGCTGAAACTCTGGGAAAGTGATAGGTAGACCCGATGCCAGGGTTTATGATGAAATTGGGTACTAAGCTATTACTTTCTAGAAAGCTAATTTTTTGTCCCAAGCTTTAGAAAGACTTACAATCACTGACTGTGTTGGGGGGCAGGTGGTAGTGTGAGGAAATGGCTGTCCACAGAGTCTGGAGAGATGGAAAAGGATTAGAATTCTCTCTCCAAACCTCTCAGAGACAGGGTTAGGGGATAAGCCTGGGATGAGCTTCCACTGCCCACTGCTCCCCTACTCGCAAATCTCAGGAGATAGGGGAGAGGGAGAAATAGAGAATGTCACCATATGGGCCACCAAAATGTTAGGGTGGCAATTGACATGGGCTGTGAAAGAATTCACAGAGAGAAGGAAATGCACAGAGCAAAGTCTTACTCACTTTCCAAGGGAAGAAATGGGCTAGGCGCAGAGAAATGCACCAGCATTGAAAGGCTGGGACTGCACGCTTTTATTGGATTACAAAAAGGTAGGGGGTTGCTGTTGTGTGGCTGCTGGGCTGTTAGGGGCACTGCTACACAGGAGGTTTTGGTTGGTAAGCTGCTGTTTTCTCCAATGTAATCTTTTGCTTGCAGTTGTGAGGAGCAGTTAGTCATGTTCTGTTCTTGCTTTTCCAGTAATTTTTCAGCCCTGAGAACATAAGCTCAGAAGAGTAAAATGGCAGTCATGTTAACAAGGTCATAGGCTGGCTTCGCAAATGGGGCCATAATTGCAAATGGTGCTGGCTTATTCCTTTCCTCTAGCATGGGTCCTGGTCTGTGAGGTCACCTCTGGAATCCTGTCACACTGCACCAGATAAATGTCAATGTAAGAAACAATGAAGTGTTTCTTTTATAAGTTTATTTGAGCCAAACTGATGGCAATTGCTGCGGAACAAAATTTCAACGGATTGAGAAAATGCTCCAGAGAATGGCAGTTTTTTACCTTATTTTATACATTTCTGTCAATTGAGGAGGCATAAGGGGTTATATGAAATCCATTGATGATAGATTAAGGACACACAGAAAGCAAAGCTGGAAATCTCTGGGATTGGATAAAAAGTAAAACAAATAGAAACATAATTCTCTTTTACATTTGTGGGTAAAAGAAAGTTAACAGTTAACAATTAACAAGATAAAAATCACAGTGAAGGGCTTTGTGATCTCCAGCTCTGGTGGGAGATTGTGTCCTGAGGAATCCGGAAAAAGGAAATTACCCTGATGTTACAAAGTATGGTATCATAAATAGAAAAAGAAAATAGACAGGTTCAGTTAAGGTAAGGATTGACCTTTCTTGGGGAAGATGCAGATAGGACATGATTACCCACCATGACTCACTTTTGGTTAAAAGTTCTAAGGCCCTTCTACAGGGTTACTTTCTGTCTCTAAGCTTGTCGGGCTTATTATGTGGTTTCTTTTTCCTCCAAAAAAACTGCTTGGTCATCCTACATTTGTCTCTTAATACAAATCTGGAATCAGTTGTTAACACTTTATTTAGGATGTTTGTACCTTATTAACCAGTGAAATTGGTCTTTTGTTACCTTTTCTTGTTTTATTTGTCAGGTTTTATTATCAGGATTATGCTAGTTTTATAAAATGGTTTAAGAAGCTTACTATTGTTTTCTGTGCGCTGAAACAGTTTGCATATGAACCATCTGTTCTTCAGTCTTTACTGAAATTCACTAGTAAAATCACATGGTCTAGTTCCTTTGTTGGGCAGAGGGGATATGGTTGTTGTGTATGTATAGTTTTTCCAATTTATTCTACAACATTGATGTACCTAGATTTTTCTCCCTCTACTTGAAAATTTTTTTGTAACTCAACTTTACTTAGAAAAACACTCCCTTTTCTCTCAGATTTAGAATTTACTGACCATAAAGTATTTTCTTACAATATTATTTCAATCTTCTCTATATATGTTCATATTTCCGTTTCAATTTTCAATATTGAGTCCTCTTTCTTGGTTACACTCAAGTATACTTTCTTTGTAGTATTTTTTTTCAATGTTCCTTTGAACAGCCTTCTTAAAGAAATACCTCTTTTCACTGTCAGCCTGTTCTCAATTTCAGTGTCTTTGGTTATATTTTGCTTGTTTGTTTGTTTTGTTGATTAGGTTCCTGTTAAAGGTGAGATCATATGGTATTTGTCTTTTACCTCTTTGTTTATCAATTCTATTGTGATTTGTTGTTGGATCTTAAGGTTATAATAAAACACACAGTGAATCACACTTTTGTGCACCTTTTGATAGGGGAATTCAAGAGTTAAAGATTTTAGCCTCAGTCATAGGTTGATAGGCTTAAGTGATTAAGGCATGTGGAAAGCTGTTGTTCCAGGAACTGGAAAACATGCACTAGTGACTCCAGGAGGTCAACTCAACATTTATGGCCCAGGGGGTAAGGGTATACAATGGGGAGGGAATGTGAGCCATTGTGTTTCGGGGGGGAACATGGTAACCAGGTAAAGAATTGTTAATCAACAGATAAAGAAATACTAGGGAACTCTGCACTGGACTGCAACTTTTATTCAATTAACCTTTTCTTCCAAACCCCTTATCTACCCTTTATTCTCCTTATAAAAAGGTCAGCTTGAGATAAGATGTTAAGATGGTTTTTGAGGGTATGTAACCCATGGTCTTCTCAGATTGTTGGCATCTGAATAAAGTGCCCATAAAGATTCAATCCTTGTCTCTACTTACTGGTTCTGGTAGTGACAGGCAGCACAAATGCTGACTTCCAGTTTCACTTTGACCTGCAATATCTAACTTCGTATGGACAGCCAGGACCATTAAATTTTGGTTATATATTCATAACATACAAAAGGGTCAGTGGAGTGCTAAGTCAAACCTTTTGCATCCTTTCTCATTTATATTATTTACCTCATTTACTTACTGTACTGTTAGTAACCCAAAGCAATAGCAACTTTGAACTGAATTCAAAGTATTATTCTGCCTATAGTTAAACCCAATTAAGAATCTGTAGGTTGTATAGGAAAAATGGTATTCTGTTTTTGCTTTGCTTTGTTCTCTTGTTTTTGCTCTGTACTTTGATTGGTGTCGGGGAAATTCTTGTTCTTTAAGCTTGAGGCCGTGTGTTACATACTTAATTACATATTTAAAAATAGTTTTATTAATATATACTTCACATACCATAAAATTCACTCATTTAATATAAGTAGTTCAGTGGTTTTATATATTTGCAGAGTTTTGCAGTCACCACAATCTAATTTTAAAATATTTTTAACACTCCAAAAAAGAAATCCTACAGACACCAGCAGTCCTTCCCCATTCCTGTCCCCACCTCTTCCCCAACTCACCCCAGCTCTGGGCAATTACTGACCTACTTTCTCTATCTATAGATTTGCCTGTTCTAGACATTTCATATAAATGGAATCATACAATATACCCTATATCTGGACTCCTTCACTTGATGTTTTCAAGGTTTATCAATGTTGTAGCTTACACCAGTACTTCATTTTCTTTTTAGTTTCGGATGAGTTCCATTATTTGGATATGCCACATTTTATTTGTCCATTCATCAATTTATGGACATTTAAGTTTTTTCTACCTTTTAGCTATTATGAATAATATTGCTATGAACATTTGTGTACAAGTTTTTGTGTGGGCTTATATTTTAAATTCTCTTTTGTATATACCTAGAAGTGGAACTGGTAACTCTCTGTGTCTCTGTGTAATCTTTTGAGGAACTACCAGACTTTTTTCATAATGCCTGCAGAAATTTAGATTCCCATCAGCAGTGTATGGGTGTTCCAATTTCTCTACTTCTTCGTCAATATTTGTCACTATGTTTTTATTATTTTAGCCATATTAGTGAGTGTGAAGTGGTATATCTTTGTGACCCTGATTTGAATTTCCTTATGACTAATGCTGTTGAATATCTTTCTGTGTTTATTGGCCATTTGTTTATCTTTTTTTGAAGAAATGTTTATTCAGATTCTTTGCCCATTTTTAATTGGGTTACTTGTTTCTTTATTATTGAGCTATAAGAATGATATATTCTAGATATAAATCCCTTATGAAATGTGTGACTTGCAAGTATTTTCTCCCATGCTATGTGTTATCTTTTCATTTTCTTGAACATATCCTTTGAAATACAAAGCTATTAAATTTTAATGAAGTCAAATTTATTTTTTCCTTTGTGATATGTGCTTTTGCTGTCATATTTAGGAAACTAATCTAATCCTAAATCACAAAGATTTAGACTTATTGAAGATCAGTTAATGCCATCTTCTAAGAGAAAAGACTTTATGTATATATGTGGTGTCTGAATCTGCAAAGAACTTGTAACTTTTAATTCCTTAATGATTACAACAGAGGAGGCATAATTTACTAAGGAAGTTTGGGTGAATATGCTATTGTTCTGATAACTTGTCTAAACTGATGATGACTTACTACAAGGAGCAACAGAGGAGAGAAGAATGTCAGAGCTCCCGGGTGGCAGCAGCTGCCCTGATCTAAGTTAGGAAAACTGTAGGCGACCCCAAACAAATCTAAATTGGGTTAGCTTAAGGTAATCCATTATTTTTTATTCATTTATTTATTTTATTTTTTAATTACAGTTTACATTCAATAGTATTTTATATTAGTTTAAATTTTATAACATAGTGTTTAGACAATCATATAATTTTCAAAGTAGACTCCCCAATATTTCTAGCACCCACCTGGCACTATATATGGTTATTACAATATTATTAAATATGTTCCCTGTGCTGTACTTTGCATCCTATGACTATTTTGTGACTACCATTCTGTACTTCTCAATCTCTTCACCCTTTTCACCCAGAGCCCCACTCCTCTCCACTCTGGCAACCATCAGTCTGTTTGTTCTCTGTATCTCTGAGTCTGTTTTAATTGTGCTCATTTATTTATTTTATTTGTTTATTTTGTTTGTTTATTTTTCAAATATAAATGAAATCACATGGTATTTGTTTTTCTCTGACTGATTTATTTCAGTTAGCATAATACCCTGTAGGTTCATCCATTCTGTTGCAAATGGTAAGATTTCATTCTTTTTTTATAATCCGTTCTTTTTTTAGCTTCACTGATTAAGCAGTCTAACAGAATGGTTTCCATCTTAATATTTTTGCTCAAGTCAGGCATTCAAAGAGGTCTTCCTAAAAGGAACTGTTTACAAAATTTAAAAACGTGAAATTTATCTATTACAATGTTATCACAACATAGAATCTTCTTCCTTTTTCTTGTTTCTGACATAAAAGGAGGAGACGGCTCTGGTGGGACAGCTTTGCAGGTCCTGGTGAGCGACTTGACATTGACGACGTTTGCAATGCTGTTAGCAATGTTACCTCTGAGGGGAAGGCTGTTAATGATACTGACCTCTTCCCACATTCTCCCACTTTTTAAAAATGTTTCCACTTCTCAATCCCAGAAAAAATAATTTTTCATTTCAAAAATATTTATTGAGCACTTGCTATATATCATACAAGGTAGATACAATAAAAGCAAGACAGATACAGTTTTTAACCTCAAGAGTCCCATATTCTAGAAAACAAGCAATTATAATGCCACGTGTTAAGAACTAGGATTGGAGAAGTACAAACAGCTGCTGGTGATCATAGGTGAGGCCCCTAACCCAAAGTTGAGGGGCAAGGAGCAGAAACATAAAAGCAGCATGATGTTCAGGCAGTTTGTTGTCATAGGGCCTTTGGGTGCTTGAATCCAGCGGCAGCTCCAACATCTGCTAGCTTTGTTACCATGGACAAATTTCTTAATCTTTTCCACCGTTAGTTTTCTCATGTTTGAAATGGGGACAATAATAGTACTAATTTCATTGGTTTCCCATAACAGTAAATGAGTATACATTGCTTAGCACAGTGCCTTAGTAAACAATAACAATGGCAGCTCATTATTATTATCATTTTGAGAACTGAAGGGTTACTAGGAGTTAAGAAGAAAATACAGTGGTCATTGTCAGATCAGGAGTGCAATATTCTGGGCATAAAAAGTACAGTGCATGACTGGAGGCAAAATAGGTCATGGAGAGTTGGAATAATGAAATTAAATATGCTGTGATACTGAGTATGAGGGGGCTGCAGAAAAATAGATTTGGCAGGAGAGGTAGACAGGGGCCAGATCACAGAAATGTTTGGCCTTTATTCCAATTTCATGCAGATTCATAAAAGGTTTTCTTGCAGGGTACTGACTTGACTAGATTTGCATTTTAGATCATTCTTGTTGGAATTGAAAAATGGATTAAAGGAAAAAATTGCAGTTAGGGAGACTAGTAAAACCCTATTATTAGAACGAAACCCTATTATAAAGACTTCCATTTTTAAAATGGCCAAATAAAAATGGCACTACACTTTTCTCTCAGAAATCAATGCAAGATAAGAAGAGCAAGAAACCAAAAAATGCAAATTCAATCTATGAATGGAAATTAGATGAACTCTATAACTTTGAATCATAATATATGAGGGTGTGTTACTGAGAGCAGTTATGGTTAAGAGTATAAGCAGATATAGAAAGACACTGCTTGCATCTGCATATTTCAGACAGAACTGGCAAAGAGCAGTTCTCCAGAAGAGATACCTTAGCGAAAAGGACGGTAGACAGGATTAAGAAAAGCAACAGCCCTGGCCAGGTAGCTCAGCTATTTGGAGCGTCACTGCTATGTACCAATATTGTGGGTGGCATCCCCAGTTATGGCACTGCAAAAAAAGAAAAGAAAAATAAAAAAGAAAAGCAGGAAAAATGAGACAGAATTCACAAAAAAATTATAGAAAGTTGGAACAAAATAATTGATAGGAAAGATAAAGAAGATCTAGCATACACGAAAGGGTATATATAGATTGAATGAAATAGATCAATATTTAAGTATATAATTCAAGAATTTTTTTCTAGAAACAAAAGAATGCTTAGCTCTATGGAAGAGGCATAAGGCATGTAGGAAAACTTGACACAGAATGATCAGCACAGACATCATATTCTGAACAAAATTACTGGACCTCAAATATTAAGACTCCTTTGTGCAACTAGGCAAAAAGATCCAATTTCATATAAGAGAAAAAGCAGGCTGGCTCATACTTTAGAGCAGCAATCAATACTAGGAAACAGTGGAACAATACTTAAAATTCCTGAAGGAAAGAAAATATAGACTCAAGAAATATATTCCCAGCCAAGCCTTTTATTTATTTTATTTTATTTTATTTTTATTTTATTTTTAGAGAGAGGGGAAGGAAGGGAGAAAGAAAGGGAGAGAAACATTAATGTGTGGTTGCTTCTTGTGCACCCCTCACTGGGGACCTGGCCCGCAACCCATGCATGTGCCCTGACTGGGAACCAAACTGGTGACCTTTTGCTTCAAAGGTTGGTGCTCAACCCACTGAGTCACACCAGCCAGGGAAAAGTAATTATTTTAATATAAAAACAACAGATATCTCTGAATATTCAAAAAGTCAGAGAACATAATATCCATTAGTTTTTATAATAGATGGCTTTCATGAAGATTCTAAAGGGAAAACTTCAACAACTAATAAACAGACAAAAGGGGTGGCAGTGAGGCCAGCATGATTAAATGTAGGATCAAGATGGGAATAACAATGGGGCAATGATTAGATTATTTTATAAACTTGGACAATGTGGAAGTGACAGAAGAAACAAAACATGAAAAAGTCAGAGAAATCATGGTAACTGGTATAGTACCTTTTGCAATCGGAAGGCAAAACCTATGTAAAGCTGATAAATGAAGTACTAGAGGTATAAATATATATTAAAATTTAAAGATAAATAGTAAGGACTATCTTACAGTGCATGGAAATTAGGTGTTGGAGTGAGGAGGGGCATGGAACAGAAAAGGAAATATGCCAGTTTAATCATTGTTGGTATTATGGATCCTATAATAGATATTGCCCAATGAAATAGAGGATTAAGTAAAGTATAACTTAAAGCTAGCTCACAGATATACTTGAAAATGTGAGAAAAAAGCCAATGAGAAGATATTCTTTGTAATTTGTAAAAGTAGAAGATTGGGAATTATATGTATGTATAGAAGGTGGAAGGGAAATGTTTATCATATACCTTATGGTATTTTATAAATTTTGTACCGTCACTTTAAAAATTAGTTATTTTTCTTAAAAAGAGGCTATTTTAGCCACTTATGTAGAGATGATGGTAGCCTGTGTTAGAGAAACGGCCGTGGGGATGGCGAGAAGTGGATTGATTAGAAGTGCAGTTAGCTGGAAAGACGGGTAGCAAGGATGGCGTCAAAGATGACATCTAGATTTCTTCTGGCTTGGGAAACTGGGCCTATGGTTGCGTCATTCCCAGGATGGGATGCTCAGACTCCCTAAGTTTCTGTCCACAGGCTTTGTCCCTTATCTTTCTTTATAAAATTTTGTTTCTTATGCCTTTTTTCCTTTCTATGACTTTAGTTTTACCTCTTTATGGACAGTTTCCATATTCCTCTAAACTCTAGATTATCTAAGTTATAAAGTACTTACTGGATGGCAACTCAAACACTTATCTCCCTAACAAATCACAGGATTAAAGAATTGTAAAATTTAGACCTGACGTGGACTTTGAAAACTTCTCATGGTCTTGTAATTTTATGTTACCTATGAAAATCCTAAGGCACAGAAGCATTACGTGACTTAGATTTTTGTTAAAAACTTACAGAAATCGGAGCATAAACTTACATATTTTTATCTTCCTCCTCTTCCTTTATTTAAATGGTGATGTACTGTAACATTTATAAAAGGTGGATACTAGAACAACTTTGTCCTTTAGATATGTGTGGCAGATAGACAACATATGGGAATTATTGTCAGGCTGTCTCCTCCATGCTTTCTGCCTCACTGGCTTCAAAGTCCTTCTAGCTACCGAGACTCAAGACCTCTGAGACCTCTTAAGTCACTCCTGTTTTTGTTACTCTCTCTTACCTCACACCCACCTCTAAAGAGGACTTCGGTTTTCTTCCTGAAACATCTTATCTTGGTGTCTTTTCCTCTATTGTCATCATTACAGCGAGAGCTCAGATTCTGCTGCCTAGGCTGTTGTGCTGACATTCTAACTGGTCTCCTTCACTTTGGGTTTCCCCCTTTTGCAACGTGTCTTCTGAATTACAGCAAATTTTCTTTTTCTAAAAAGGTGGATCTTATTGTAACCTCTTGTAAAATGTTTACTAACTGTCCATGGCAGAGAGATCAAGGTCCAGTTTTCTTGGGTGGCATACAAGTCCTCCATGACTGGTAACTAGCCTGTATTTCCGACTTCATTTCTCAGTACACCTGTACTGCAGACATACCTACCTACTTATCTTTTGCAAAATTCAATCTATTTTTTGACTCACATGTATAATTAGTTCACATTTTCTTTTCTGTCCAAGGTAGCTTTTCCCTTGTTTATTTTTGTTAAAGTTTTATCCATTCATTCTTCAAGACCCCATTCATTTACCATCCACTTTAGGATGCTTGCCTGGAGCAAACCTTCTTACTCTTATGTCTTCGAATTTGTACCACAAATAGAATAATATTCTGACTGTTTGCTTTTTATTTTTCTTAGTGGTACATATGTCCATGTACCTTCTTTTTACATGCAGAAATCATGCCTTTTTAACTTTGGTGTTCTCCACCTACCTTCTCCTCCCCAACTTCTGCACGCTCTAGATGCTCAGAGAATTGAGTTGAGGACTCTGTGACTCTTCCGCAGAACTTCAGCAGTCTAAAACAGAATTGAAAATTGAAGTTAGAAGCCAGAGGGCTTAACCCCGCATATTTAAGTTATATACCTTCACTTAAGCACTTATATAACTTCAAGTTATATACCTGAACTACCCTTGAGACTTGTTATACTTTTCAAATTGCATTCTTTACTTATAACATTGTTTAGTTGCAGTTTTCACTTCTGTTTATTTTGCAGTTTATTGATGTAAAATTTTAAAAAGTGAAACATTAATTTAACTGGTTTCCCAAAGGGATTATATTATGGGTGCAAACATATTTGTGACCTGAGATATTAATGCAAATTTTGAAATAGTTTTTGAAAATGTATGAGCATTTTGGAAAACAATTTGAGTAAAAACAATTTTTTTAAAAGGTCAGTCAGCTGCCACCTTTATGTGCACTACACAATATATTCCACTAGAGGGGAGCAACGCCTCGTGATTGTGATTGCATCAGGCAGTAGTAGAATGCTTTGAGATTATGCTGGGAATACAGTTCCTGATGCAAAATTGGACAGAATGCACTTGCCATAACCTTAAAAAAACATCTATTTGTTTGAATTTCTGAAAAAGTGGAAACTAAGCCCTAGCATTAGATGTTAAGTTTAATAAAACAAATTGTGTTGTGTTGCAGAATAATTTTCTTACTTTAGTTTTCACTATTATTTCTCATTTTATTTCTTAACCCAGCAAACATGCATTAAGCTCTGTTCTGTGTTAGGTACAGTATTTTTCCTGGCAATACAAAGGCATTGTCCCTGCTGCAAAGAATCCTGTTTTGTTTTACTGAAATAAGTTGTTTCAGTATTCCTATACTACATACAATATGGGATACAAATAGATCCAGGGAAAAACAACACATAGCAGGCACTGAATGCTTACACTGTGCACTGTTGTAATGGCACTCTTCTCCGTGCTTTATCTCTATGACCTTACTACTCACGATTCTGAGAAGTAGGCATTAATATTCCTACTTTACAGGTGGGAAATGGAGGAACAAAGAGGGTAAGTACCTTGCTAAGCATAACATATTTAAGTGGTGGGGCCATCATTTGAACCCAGGCAGTCTTAATACAACACCCACACTCCTCCTCACCATGCCGTATACCATTTCCTGCATGAGCTCTGTTCTCAAAAAAAAAAAAACAAAACAGTCGCTTATGGAGAAATGAGGCATCCTGGGGAAATAAATTGCATGATATGAATTAAGTGCTTCCTCTTGAGGTCTACAGTGGAGTTTCAAGAACGGTATTTCTCTTTCTCACCTGAATTCTGAACAGTTTGAGAAATCAAAGAGTTGGGAGATGGGGCCAAATATCAAATTATTATTGATATCACCAAATCTTCTGATGGGTTTGCAGATACTGAGCCCTCAGAGTTAGCAGGCTACCCCACTCATCCCCCATGAAGGGCAGCACAGGGCTTAGGGTATGCCCCATCCTGCAACCCACCCTCCAGTTCTGGCCCCCAGCAGGGGCAGAGTCCTTGAAGGAGCAACTCACTTCCAAAAGGAAGAAGGGGATTCTGAGCCAAGCACAATCAATTTGCTCTTCCCAAATTTACTATTCAGATAAATCAGTCGATCTCTTCTGAGCAGAGAGAAACCAGTAATGAGGGTAAGTGAGCTGCTTCAAGGAAGAAAATATCAGAAGTGTGGAGATGGCTACCTCACTAATATTTTCTAGCTCTCACCAACAATTTACTAGTTAATTTTTTTTTGAGAAAGCCATTGTGATAGACAGAATAATGGTCCCCCAAACATGTGTACATTTCAATCCAGCAGACTGTGAATGTTAGGTTACATGTCAAAGGGGAATTAAGGTTGCAGATGGAATTACGTTTGCTATTCAGGTGACTTTAAAATGGGAGATTATCTTATCACTCAGATGTGTTATGGAATGAATGTGTGTGTCCCTCCAGAATTCATATATTGCGACCTTAATATTAAATGTGATTGTATTTGGAAGTAGGATATTTAGGAGGTAACTGAGACTGAATTAGGCCATGAGGGCAAGGCCCCTCATGGTCAAAGTAGTGTCCTTGTAAGGAGAAGGAGAAGGAGAAGAGAGGTGATATCTCTTTTTCCATGAGCATGCACAGAGAAAAGGCCACATGTGCACAAAGTAAGAAGGCAGCAGCCATCCGCCAGGCAAGGCAGGAAGAGAGCTCTTATGAGGACTCGATTAACTTGATCATGCTGGCTCCCTGACTTTGGACTTCCAGCCTCTGGAACTATGAAAAAATAAATGTCTGTCCTGTAAGCCACTCAGTCTGTGATATTTCATAACAGCAGCTTGAACTGAATAAGACAAAGTAGCTACAACGTAATCACTTTTCAAAGTGGAAGAGGGATGTGGAAGAGGGATATGGAATTGTCACAGAGATGGCAACATGACAAACACTTGACCCCAAAAGTGTGCAAAAACAGACCATGTGGCAAAATGGTGCCTGATAAATGTGGGACTCTTGGTCCAGAAGAGGGTTTGGTATAGATTAGAAAGAATGAGGTTCTGTGAATTAAAAAGAGAACTCCATAGCCACCCTCCTTGCCTAAGGCCCCACAGGGTGAAATGGGGCCTGTAAGACAGAACATTTTCCGTGGTCTAAGCCAATCAAGATCTGTGTTACTCTGTTTCCCTTTTGATGTGCCTTAACAAAGGTGTGAACGTCCAGCCTGTCCCAGACATACTGCTGGGCATAAAGGAAAGATACACGTGCACAGCATGAGGCAGAGAGCTAACTGCAAAGCAGTGCAAATAAAGATGATATTAAGAGGCAGTCTTTCTTGGGCGCTGAGCACCCCTGTTTGCTCTTGCTGCATATACTTTGGAGAAGTAAATTGAGACCTGAAGAATAAATGTGGATTTTCTCGGCTGACAAGGAGGTCACCATGCTGGATAACACCGAGTCAGGCAAAGCTACCCTAATAAAAGCTGTAGCAATTTTGTTGATTCTGACCCACATAGATCTCCTTGGTTCATGGTTCATTTCTTGGAAAAATTACGTATGTATAATTCTCTTTGTAGTGGATCTTCAATAGTGCATGGTTCTTAGTGTAAAGGAGAGGCTATCAGCAAAAAGAAAGATTATACATTCTCAGACCTGAGCATGAACCATAATGTGAAGAGAGTATGTGTATGTTTGTGTGATATTTATCTTTTACTGTCAGTTTTAAATAATATTTGTTTGGATTTTGACTTTGATACTTTATCTTACCTCATTTTTGTGTGAAATTGAATCTTGTGAACTTTTATAAATGAGGTGGATTTCAGGAAAGTTTTTTTTTCTCCTGGCCACATTTTCCAGGTTGGGAGCTCAGAGAGGATGTGGTCTGCAGCCTGGGCAGAGGGCCAGGGTGTAGGTCAGAATGCTGCTATGTGGCCTGTGCCTGTCTTCAGCCCTTCTTTTGCCCTTGCACCTTTCGGGTTTAATGAATACACTATCTGTGTGATTTGAAGGGGAGTCAGGAAGCAGAGCGACCTGGTGGGGAGATGGTGGGCCTTGGCTGCTGGCATCTGCATGTGTTAGAGTTACTGCTTGCCTCCAGACCTCAGCTGCACGTCTGAATGGGGCTAATACTCAGGATTACTGTGAGAAGTAAATGATGCTACTTACAAGACATGTGCACTACAGTGCCTGGCACACAGTTAGTGCTCAGTAAATGGCTTATAGTTGTTTGTATCATTACCATACACGAGCACCCCAATGGGAGTATTTTTGTGTGTGCTGGATAGTGATTGTTCTGATTCTTTAGCTTCTGATTCTTTTTCTTGGAAGTAGTATAATGATCTCACCTACTTGTTTTTTTCTTTTTTAAATGTTATTCTATCGATTATGCTATTACAGTTGTCCCAGTTTCCCCCCTTTGTTCCTCTCCCCTCAGCATCCCCACGCCTCCAGGCAATCCCCCGACCATTGTTCATGTCCATGGGTTGTGCGTATAAGTTCTTTGGCTACTCCATTTCCTAAACTGTACTTTACCTCCCCATGGCTATTTTGTTACTATCTATTCGTACTTCTTCTTTGTTGTTGTTGTTAAGCTAAGATGGTGAAACTCAGTGATTACAACTGCCAGTTGATTTCTTTTTTTTTGCTTTTTTAAAAATTCTTTATTTTATTGATTATGCTATGACAGTTGGCCCATTTTCCCCCTTCACTCCCCTCCACCCTGCCCATCCCCTCCCACCCACATTCCCCCCTTTAGTTCATGTCCATGTGTCATAAGTTCTTTAGTGTCTACATGTCCCATACTATTCTTACCCTCCCCCTGTCTATTTTCTACCTACTGTCTATGCTATTTATTTTCTATATCTTTTCCTCCTCCCTCCTCCTACTTCCCTGTTGCTAACCCTCCATTTGATGACTTTTTTTTACTGTTCATATTTTTAATCTTCTTTTTCTTAGGTAAGTCCCTTTAACATTTCATATAATAAGGGCTTGGTGATGATGAACTCCTTTAACTTGGCCTTGTCTGAGAAGCACTTTATCTGCTCTTCCATTCTAAATGAAAGCTTTGCTGGATAGAGCAATCT